>JAJIBD010001336.1:0-401095 GCA_021461705.1 Cryptotis parvus | reverse complement strand
GAGATCCTTTCTCTTTGGTGGGAGACATGGGCCTCTTGTATGGTCCAAGTTCTCACCAGAGCGAGAGTTCTTTCATTATATTGGATTACGGTGGTAAACTCGCAGACATGGGGCAGAGCTGCTACTGGCTCTCCCTGTGAACAGCCGCTCATGAGGCACCCGGGAGGGATGGTGGGTTCTAGCCCTGGCCCACCATCCCAGCAGAGCCTCGCAACAAGCCAGAAGACCCCCTCCATTTTCCACATCCGGACTTCTCTCCGGTCAGACCTCCACCCAGCAGACCAGCCTATCAGCGCCCGGCTCACGCAGCCGCTTGTGGCGCCCGGGTTCATCAATAAATGCTGGACTTAGAGGTGCCTACAAGAGTATGCTACCTGCACGGCAGAGCCTGGCAAGCTACCCGTGTTGTATTTGATATATGCCAAATACCAGTAACAATTATAGACCTCATTCAGGAATGGATTGGGGCTCTTTATGTTCCTAGAGCTAGCATATGCCTTGGGCTCTACTAGCATGAGACAGGACATATGGAGATGTTACTGGGGTCCGCTCGAGCAAATCGATGATGAACGGGAAGACAGTGGTAATGGCAGATTAAAACTCACCACTGAATATACACAAAGAGACTTAAGTGATAAACTCTAAATATCTGCAGGGCTAGCCACAATGTGTAAAATAAGAGGGAGAGAGATGCAGAGACAGAGAGAGAAAAGAGAGAGGAAACTGGGGTACCTGCTATTAAGGCGGCCTGGGGGACGGAGGGGAGGGGTACATTGGTGGTGGAAATGGGGCACTGGTGGAGGGATGGGTGCTGGAATACTGTATTACCAAGATCCAATTATGAACACCTTTGTAATTGTATGTTTCACGGTGGTATAATAAAAAAATATTAAAAAAAAGAATATTCATGTTGTCAAGGGAACAAATCAAGACCTTGCTTAACTAGTTCTCACATCACAGTATCACAGTATCACTGTTTTCCCGTTCATCATCTATTTGCTCGAGCGTGGGCACCAGTATCATCTTCATATATCTTGTCTCATGCAAGTAGAGCCCAAGGGCAGCTGCTTGCTCCAGGAACATAAAGAGCCTCAAACCATTCCATCAGGTCATGGGAATGAGGTCTATAATTGTTACTGGTATTTGGCATATCAAATACAACACGGGTAGCTTGCCAGGCTCTGCCGTCGCGGGTAGCATACTCTTGTAGTCATCTCTAAATCCAGCATTTATTGATGAACTGCGCGGCCGCTCGGATAGGCTGGTCTGCTGGGTGGAGTTCTGAAGAGGGGAAGTCTGGATGTGGAAAATGGAGGCCCTCATGGATTGGGGGGTTGTCTGGCCTGTTAAGAGGCTCTGCTGGGGTGGCAGGCCAGGGCTAGAACCCACCATCCCTCCCGGGCACAGGGAGAGCCAGTAGCAGCTCTGCCCCCTTGTCTGTGAGTCTCTGGATCAGCATACCTGGGCCGAACTTAAAAAAGACTGCTGCAGGGTGGATCTTGATGAGCTGGGGTTGTGATAGGCTGGTCTGCTGGGTGGGGTTCTGAGGAGGGGGAAGTCCAGATGTGGAAAATGAAGGCCCTCATGGAGTGGGGGGTCGTCTGTCTTGTTGTAAGTCTCTGCTGGGGTGGCGGGCCAGGGCTAGAGCACGCCATCCCTCCCGGGTGCCTCGTGGGTGGCTGGGCACAGGGAGAGCCAGTAGCAGCTCTGCCCCATGTCTGTGAGTCTCAGTACCTGTCAGTACTCACATCAAGATGATCAATAGCTCCATCCTTCCAGAAAATTCACAAATTTTCTAGTTAAAGTTCTCATTCCAATGGAATTTGATTGTTGGTGAGTTTTATATAAAAGGGTATAGAGTATATGTTCTCTAGTGTCTGATGTCTTTTACTCAGGTTTTTATTTTTTATATGATCCAGTCCTGTTTCTGCCAGGGTCAATAGTTTATCTCATTCTTTTTATTTCTTAATTTTTTTTTTTGCTAAGTAGTATTCAATTATATGTGTAAATTAAAACTATACATCTATTCTCTTGTTGATGTCATTTGGGTTGGTTCCAGTATTAGGCAAATGGGAATAAGCTGCCAGGAACAATTTTATGTGTGTCTTTCTGGAGGCATGTGCTCTCATTTGTCTTGAGAATGACCAACGACTGGCAATTCTGAGCCATAGGAAGAATGAAAGTTAATCTTTATAGTAACTGCCAAAGACAGAATTCAGTTTTTCTCCAACCTTGCCAAGATTTAGTGTTGTCAATTATTTTAATGTTAGCGCTTTTTAATATAAGCCACCTATTTTATTGTATTTTGTTGTAGACTTAACTTTGATTCTCCCAAAATCTAATGACATTAAGCCCTGTGATGTGAGCTTGACATCCATTCATGTAACGGATTTGTGAAGTGCCTATTCAAATGTTCTATGTTTCTTATAGAAATCATGAATTTATCATTGGATTATTTATACTCAAACAATTTTATTCAGAACCTTCTAAAGGTATTTTATCATCCAGAGTTATTGAGTTATAATTATTATAGCATTAATAAAATTTTATGAAAGAAAAATTTGACACATATAATATTATGAAATTGGTACCACAATGATGTTATTTAATATATTCATCACCTTAAATAATTGTTACCTTTTTAAATGTCATGGTGAGAGACTTTAAAGTATGTAGTATATCATTGTTGGATATACTTATGATAGTATATATAATTGGGTACCCAAGTCTTCTTCAATTTATTACTGAAAATTTACTTTGACCAACATGTTATCATTTTCTCCACCCTCCAGTTCATGGAATCCACACCTTCCCCTAACCCCCCATCTGACTTGTTTCACTTTACATATTTCCTATAATGTCCTTTCTTGTTGTAACAAATTTCACAAATAACAGTAGGTCTTTCTTCCATGTGGTTGAATAGCAACTATTGTGGGGGAATAGGAGCAGGGGTGAAAGGGACTCAGATATCTTCAAAATAATGATTGCACTTTCTTTGAGTGTCTAACCAGATTTTGCATTGTTGGATCAAACAGCTCTTTTTGTTGTTGTTGCACTTCGACAAATCTTCATGCTGTTTTACATGTTTGCTTCCCTAACAAACATTTTCACTAATAGTATACCATGTTTATCTTTGCCATAAGTTGCTATCTATGACTTTTGTTTGATAAGACCATCTTAAAAGCTATGAGAAATTTCTAATTTGGTTTTGATTTTGTCTCCCTGATGGCAATGGTAGCAAAAATCTTTTTATGAACCTGTTTACTATTTGACTATTTTCTTTAGAAAACTTAACTATTCATTTCCTCTGTCCGTTTTCAAAAAATTCTATGGTTTGATTTTTTTTTGCTATTGAGTTCTGTGATTTTCTTAATATTTGTAAGTGCACAGTATTAATCATGTATATATGGCTTGCAAATATTTTCTTCTATTATGTAGGCTATCTTCCCATTTTGTTGGTTGCTTTATTTTTTCTATAATGTATTATTTGATATAGCTCCAATAATTTCCAACATGCACCTCTGCTTTTGGTTACATATACAAAAAATCCTTGCCAAGATCAATACAGGGGCTTCTCCCCAAAATTAAGTTGCTATTTCTAGGAGTAAAATAGCATTAATAATCATTATACCACCATCTTACTGAAACTCAAAGATATTTTTATAATTTGTAAGTCATTTTTAATAAAACTATATGAAAACTCAGACTACATAGAATTGCCAAATAATATTGACAAAGAACAAATGTGAAGGATTTACACTGCTTTCAAACTTCCCATAAAATCAAGACAAAGTGGAAGTAGGATAGATATAAACAAATCAATCAATGTTGAGAGTACAGTGAGCAGAAACATACCCCCCACATATTTGTCCAATTGTTTTTTGACAAGACTCAAAGCAGTTCAACAGGGGAAGGTAAGGCCTTTCAATAGAAGTGCTGAAGTATTTAAGTACAATAAGTGATTGACTCATATCACATAACATAATAAAAATTATTGAAACAATGTCATTGAACAAAATGAAATGCAATACTGTTTTGAAAAAATATATTCTCAAAAATAGTTGATATATAACAAAAACTTAGACCCCTGAAATTAAACATATAATAAATAATGATTAAATATGACTTAATCAAAATGTAAATTTTCTTTTTTATCTCAATAAGCCACTAAGGAAAGTGATAAACAAACTACAGAGTAACAGAAATAAATAATCCAAAGTTAACATGTCTGGATGATAGAACATATTTCATATATTTGATATAGGGATCACACCCTGTTGTGCTTATGACTGATTGTTTCTGTGCACAGGAATACTTTACAGAGCCCTCTGTGCACTTCTTACAATGCCTAGGAATACTTCATATTGTCTTCCAGTCATTTCATATGGTCTACCAGGAGTGCCTGGGGATTCCAAATGAAATGTTCGGAATTGAGTTTCAAGTAGTCCACTTCCAAGCCAAGTGACTTAACCTCTGTATTAATTATTCAGCTTAACAAAATGTATATTTAAAACTCCCATAACTTAACAAAAAATGAAGTTGGGGTCCATTTTAGCAGGTAAGTGTTTCTGTGTTGACTGAGCTGAATTTGAATAACTTTAAGATTTTATGAATAGCCTTCAATCTTGCTTTCCCAATATGATTTTAAAACTCTCCGAGAGAGAGGAATGTATCCCACTGATACTGTAACTTCAGTTATATAGAGGGATGCAGTCAATTAACAAGTGTAGTTTTCTAACTCACTCAGCAGGAAACCCTGCTTATTTCTTCACTTTTGCAGGATTCTGTCCCACTAAGATGTGAAGAAGCCCAGGCTATCC
This sequence comes from Cryptotis parvus, assembly GCA_021461705.1. Taxonomy (NCBI): domain Eukaryota; kingdom Metazoa; phylum Chordata; class Mammalia; order Eulipotyphla; family Soricidae; genus Cryptotis; species Cryptotis parvus. The sequence goes on along the minus strand of JAJIBD010001336.1, from coordinate 396,275 downwards.
TCTTGTTAATGAAAAACCATTGTCTTTTTCACTTAGAGATGGAGAAGAAACGATCTTTCCAGTTGATCCTGTCCTAGACTGCCCACTGCAGGCATCCAACAGCTGACAGAAAATGCATGTAATAGTTCAGCCAAAACAACCACCATAACCACATCAATAAAACAGCCAAGAAATACAGAAACAAAGTCTACTTAGAGTTGTATCACTGTATCACTGTCTTCCCGTTGTTCATCGATTTGCTAGAGAGGGCTCCAGTAACATCTCCATATGTCCTGTCTCATGCTAGTAGAGCCCAAGGGCATCTGCTTGCTCCAGGAACATAAAGAGCCACAATCCATTCCAGAATGAGGTCTATAATTGTTACTGGTATTTGGCATATTAAATACAACACGGGTAGCTTGCCAGGCTCTGCCGTGCAGGTAGCATACTCTTGCAGTCATCTTGGCCGCGCGAGCCGGACTGTGATAGTCTGGTCTGCTGAGTGGAGTTCTGACGAGAGAGAAAGTCCGGATGTGGAAAATGGAGGCCCTCATGGAGTAGGGGGGTCGTCTGGCTTGTTGCAAGGCTCTGCTAGGCTGGCAGGCCAGGGCTAGAACCCGCCATCTCTCCTGGGCTCCTTGTGAGCGGCTGGGCACAGGGAAAGCAAGTAGCAGCTCTGCCCCATGTCTGTCTCTACTTAGTCTCTCTCTAAGAGAGACTTAGAGTTGTAAATTAAATAAAGTATTGCCTCATATAACCATATTTTGAAAATAAAACCATTTATTTATGAAAGTTTAGCCATATTTTCTGTTTTTCCGTCTTTAGCGAGTGCTAAAATTTACCAGTAAATAGGTTTGAACATTTTTTAAAAAGAAAAGTTGTTTCTCTTTTGTAGTTTATTTTATTGCTAGTATTCAAAGCATAGTTTTGCAGGTGAAATATTTTGATATAAATTAGTACCCCAGCAGATAACGGATGACACATTCAGTTTAAGGTAATTCAAGGTATGTTTAGTTAAGGGCTAATAATCTGTTAAAGCAGATAGATGGGGATGACATGGAGATTTTACTATCCTAACTTTGGCAATATTGATGTCATTACTCCACCGATATATGGAGAATCAAGAGAAATAACTCTATAACAGGAATCTGGAGAGATCTTCAGTTTTTTTCCTCCTCCCATCTTCTTATTTTTTTTTCATTCTGAAGCTGAACTCAATTAAACTACAAAGAATAAAGGAGTCTATCCATACAGTAAAAGAGATGGTCCTTCTGGGAATGAGAATAGGGCATGTATCTGAAAAAGAGTAAACAAAAAGGTTATAAATTGTATAGCACTATATAATGAAATAGTGACTGGATGGATGTTGTTGTGTAAATTGTTGCAGTCATTCTGGAAGCAATTTGGAAGCAATAGTTGCTCTTTGACACATTTGATTAGTCCAAACTAGTAAAATGCACAGGGAAATAATTCCTGTAAAGAAAAATAAAGTGATCTTTGGTAACCATCTGGCATTTGTGTAAAGTTAATGCTGACCTACTTTTATCCATATTCTTTTAATTAAAAGGTTATTTTATACATGCATGTGCTGATAATTAAAAATATAATTTATATTTTAGAAAACAAATATAGAAATTGTACTAGAACCAGGATAAAGTAATTCTTGCAATTAGTAATTCTATCTATGTGACTCAGTTTCTTGGCCTCTATAGATAAATGAACATAAAAGATTTTATAATATTAATTTTCTAATGAAAAAATAAGTCAGTTTATATAAATGTTCTATTTCTAATAGTCTTCGTAATATTAAATTGTAGTAGATATGTAAATAACAGAAATAGTGAGGTTGGAAAGATAGCTCAATGGATTGTTCAGCATGTACTTTGCATGTAGAAGGCCTAAATTTGATCACTGACCACAGCCAGGAGCTATCTTTGAGACCTGTGCTGCACGATACCCCTGAGTATCGCTGAATGTAGCACAAAAAATAAATGAGAAAGAAAATAATAAATAAAGGGCCATCTATGGTTCGACCCTTTTAGAAGATTTAAAGGAACAAAAAAAATTCTTCATAATGACTTTTGTTAGAGAGACAGACATGGGGCAGAGTTGCTACTGGCTCTCACTGTTCCCAGATGCTCATGAGGCGCCTGGGAGGGATGGCAGGTTCTAGCCCTGGCCCACCACCCCAGCAGAGCCTCACAACAAGCCAGATGATCTCCCCGCTCCATGAGGACCTCCATTTTCCACATCGGACTTCCCCCTCATCAGAACTCCACCCTGCAGACCAGCCTATCACAGCCCGGCTCACCAGATCCACCCTGCAGCAGTCTTTTTAACCGCCCAGGTATGCTGATTCAGAGACAGACATGGGGCAGGGGGCTGGCCACTGGCCAGACACTTGGGCGCCTGGGAGGGATGGCAGGCTCAGCCCGGCCGCCACCCCAGCAGAGCCCACAACAAGCGCCCCACTCCATGAGGACCTCCATTCCACATCCGACTTCCTTGTCAGAACTCCACCAGCAGACCAGCCCATCACCCCGGCTACAGCCACCGCATTTCATCAATAAATGGTGGATTTTGAGATGACTACAAGAGTATGCTACCCGCATGGCAGAGCCTGGCAAGCTACCCGTGTCGTATTTGATATGCCAGATACCAGTAACAATTATGGACCTCATTCCCATGACCTAATGGAATGGTTTGAGGTTCTTTATGTTCCTGGAGCAAGCGGTGCCCTTGGGCTATTCTTGCATGAGACAGGTCATATGGAGATGTTACTGGTGCCAGCTTGAGCAAATCGATGAACAGGAAGACAGTCACAGTGACAGTGACTTTTGTTACACTAAGTAGTTAAAAATGAAAGACATTGCTACTTAAAGGCTCAGTGTAACAATTAATGTAGTTCAAATATTACATTCAAGCAATATTATCTGAATGAAGGATAAAGATCCTATTTCATTTAATTGATAAGGTGTGGCATTACTTATTGAAAATGTGTGCATTAAGATGGCTTCATAACTTTAACATATTTATTAAAATATCTTAACAAAAACAATAATGTCCCAATAGTTCACTGACATTAATTAATAGCAGAAAATCTGCAGCTATTTTCCAATTATAGGATTAAAAAATAGTAAAACAATACATGTACCATAAAAACATGACTTATCAAATATAAGATATGATTATGTATCTTTCTTTAGAATTATTCAATTCACATTTATGTGCGTCTTACTAATTTTTTCAATATTTCTGGAAGAAAAGATAATTTATGTTCATTGTGCATACATTCACTGTAGCCAAATTAGCTTTGGCATAATGTACAAAGGCAGTTATCTTTTATAGTTTTCAATGGTTTTATTACTCAAAGCACCAGATGGAATTGTTGTACTTATAACTTTATTGAGGTATGACATTTTGTAAAGGGTTTATATAGTTTGCTTATAAATATCAAAATCATAAATTAAGTTAAAATTAAAAATAAGAAAACTAACGTCTTTTTAAATATTAAAATATTAAGATTATTAATAATTAAAGCCGTAACTCCTGAAATTACTACAAAGGACTTTTTATTTAGTTATTTGATTATGCATTTTGACAAGTACCATATTTTAAAAAATCGTTTCTATATTTTCCATGAATACCAACATCTGTAAAAATGACAAGTTTTGGGGGCTGAGTGATGACACAGAGGCAGAGTTGGCCCACCTGTATTTGATTCCCAGCACTTCAGATTGTCCCACAACTCCTGCCAAGAGTGAGTCCTGGGTGCAGAATCAGGAGCAAGTCCTAAGCACAGCACATTCCACAAAAAAAGAGGAAAAAGAACTCAGGACAGGACCAATATAGAAGAGATATCCATTGTCTTTAACTAATCATTAATTCCACAATCTCACCTTTAGATATATTTATATAATATACTTGTCTTATTTTTGTTCATTTGGGGGCCACATCTAACAGTGCTTATGGCATAATTCTCGCGCTATGTTCAGGGATCATCGGATAAATTCAGAGAGTCCAGGATTGAACCCATGTCGGATGTGCAGGGCAAGTACCCTACCTGCTCTACTCCAGTTTCAAATCTTTTTTTTTTTTTTTTTTTTGCTTTTTGGGTCACACGTGGCAATGCTCAGGGGTTTCTCCTGGCTCTGCACTCTGCACTCAAAAATTACTCCTGACAGTGCTCAGGGGACAATATGGGATTCCGAGGATCAAACCCGGGCCGGCGCAGGGCCTGCCGCATGCAAGGCAAATGCCGTACCCGCTGGGCTATCTCTCCGGTCCCTTTTTGCCTTTTATAATTATGCTATCCATCTGTTTCAATAGTGTCTCATAATATACTCCTTCTATGGTTGGTATGACTGTTTTCTTGCTAATTAAAAAAGAAATAAAACTTACAACTTCCAAAACCAGTAAGAAGTGGCCAACTAACGAATCTGTTGTATAGTTATATTTTTTTTCTTTTTCTTAACCTTGCTCTTCTGTGGAATGGAAAACTCTTTACTTCTTTCATACATTGAGCATATACAGTAGTCATGGGCTCCACACTCCATGTTTATCACCTTTAGCCAAGCTTGAACCAAAGGACCATGACCTGATTAGATATATGATTCAAGAATCTAAGCATCTTTTGTTAAGCCCACTTGATTCCAAAGCTTCCCTGACTCTCAAAGCACAGCCCTGGGTTTGCTGAGTAAGGCAGACATCATGTCTCATGGAAATCCACAGCATCCTTGATGTTATCTAAGCAGAACAAGAGAAATCTATTCTTCTCTGCAGTCCAGATCTCTATGGGACAGCTCATTTTCTTTTGTTTTCCAATTTGCCAAAGAACACAGCTGTCCCTACAACTCAGTGTTAAAAAAGAAGATTAAGTTGTCTTCAGATAAAATTGATTATAAACACTTTTATAAATTTATTGAACTTGATTAGATCCACTCAAGTCTCCCAGTGTTGTTGACAAGTTAAATAAAAATTACTTAGTGGTTGAATTTTAATCTATTTTGATGTATCATATTATACAAAAACTTCCACAATAGAGAGAAAATATTGCATGCAGACATTTCAGTAAACTATGTCTTTGCATTGAAAGTATAGACTAACTGTCAAAAATTTGATTAACAATAGTATATGTAAATAAAACACTAAAACAGAAGATAAAATATTGCATCACTTTTTAAAACATATTTGAAGGCAAATTAAACTCTTTAAAGCTCCAACTTCGGGGCCGGAGCGATAGCCCAGTGGGTTGGGCCTTTGCCTTGCAGCGGCTGGCCCCATGCCGGCCGGGTTCGATCCCCAGCATCCCATATGGTCCCCCGAGCACTGCCAGGAGTAATTCCTGAGTACAGAGCCAGGAGAAACCCCTGAGCATCGCGGGTGTGACCCAAAAGGCTAAAAAAAAAGTAAAGCTCCAACCTCGATTTTCAAACTCTGAATAAGAAAATCTGACCTGGGACCAGGGAGATAGATCATAGTTAGGAGCGCGCATCCAGTATTGGTGTGCTTCCACCTCAGAAGCCCGGGTGTGGTTCAGGAGGCCCTCAGTACCACCAGGTCGAAGACTGAACTGTCCTTTCAGGTAACAGTGACATTACAAGTATCAGCAGGAATTGCCCCAGGCTCCCATTTAAAAACAAACAAAATGACCTCTGAGACATTGTATACTAATAACTGTATAATATTATAGAATTGAATATATTTCAATCTTCAAAAATATTTCACTCTTCCATTCATTTATTTTTCCTTTTTTGGTTTCTGGGCCACAGCTAGTAGGACTTAGGACTCACTCCTGGCTCTGTACTCAAAGATTACTCCTGGTGGTGTTTAAGGGACTACATGTGGTTTTGGGGACCGAAACTCTTGCCGGCTGAGTGCAAGGCAAAACTTGTACCCACTATTACCACTTCTCTCCAACCTCTTCTTCCTACTCTTGTTTCAGCTACATAGGTAAGTGGGATTGGGAATCCTTTCCAAGATTTGTCATTTGAAATAGAAGATACTGAGTGTGTATGTTTTGTGTTTAAAACTGTGCTGCAGTATCCTTTTCCTTGAGTGATTTTGGACAGCTACCGTCTCTTTCTACCTTTACCAAATGGTCCATCTTCTCTGAGACCTTCAGGGAATTGTTGGTATTGAATGCTGCAGTCTTGATTCAATACACAAACGCACCCAAAGACATGAACACTCAGACCTTCCAGTGTCAATCCTGCCCTTGCACAGATAGATAAGAGAAAAAGCAACATGAATCTGAGAACATCGGAAGTGTAAACTTGCCAGTTTTTATGCCAGAGAAGGCAACAGTGGTTTATGGTACTCAAAAATCTATGCCTCTAATCATTCTTTCTGCTCCACTTCTGACCTCATCTATCTTCCAACATTTTATAGAGTCACAAACCTGTTTGTGATTATTCCCAATCCAGCCTGCTTAATTATAAGGTCACTTTTACAGAGTAAACTGAGGTTTTAGGTTATAATTCTTCTTACACCAAAATTCTCTTTAAAAATTTTGCAGAAGATCAGAGCAATCTTTCTTTATATTATTATAGACAACAGTCATTATTAAGTGGAACCTATCTGGATATTTTTCTTTCTTTTTGACTTGCATTTCATTTTTCATATTGTTTAATAAATTCCTAAAGATATATTGAATTTGTTTAGTGTATTTCACTTTCAATTTTACACCCCACCAACTAACTTTCCAAGATTCATATTTAGCTATATTCAGTGATTCAGTCTTTTGCTCCTGTCTTCTAGGGTTATTACTGCTATTCCATTATGATTTCCAGTTTGGATCTTTGCTTGTTATATGAGAGAGGACTTTTTTAAAGTTGGAAGATGTAATCTGATCTTTCTATGATGGTGTCTAGAAATTTTACTATAAAATACTGAAATGAACCATTCAGAAGTAGAAATACCTTTGAAAAAATATCTGGGGTTTTAATCATTTTGTTATGTTTTCAGTCTCAAAGTTAACATTTTGTAAGTCTGCTAGTAATAAACTTAAAAAGCAATGAGACAATAATAAAAATGCTCACCAAAAAATTCCCTTTGATAAGGGAATTTTCATTATCCCCTCTGAGGATATCTATTTTATTCTAATTTAAATAGAAATATGTGCATGTTTAGTATGCACAAGTTTGTCTTTGAAATGTTTATCAGTCCAATTATCTAGCAACAAATTTGGTGTTGAGATCTGCTTATTGGGTATTCTTATTGCTTCAAGGTAATTGATTCTACTTTTAATTTGTTTTCTATACTGAACATTCCAACTCAAAAATACTGAGCCTAAGGATATTTCAAAGAGTTAATGAAAATGACTCAAATGAAACCAAAATATAAACAATAATCAGGATAAATTGCACATTAATAAAGGCATAAAAAAGAAGCATCCAAGATTTTAGATATTGACAGTCATAACTATCTGAACTCACCAGATAATTGTAAACTTATCTGTAAACTTACCATCATTTTTCAGCATGTTTTTCATTGTGGACTATAAGAATAAGAAAAATTTCTAAGTTCTTGTCCTTTCTGATTCATTGATTTGCTCTTGGACATTCTGTCTTGACACCATATTGGACCTCAATTTTACTATCTATAAAACTATTCCTCTTAGATTTACTCTTGAACCAATTACTTAAGTCATGAGATACATTATGGCATAAAATTAAATGAATACTTTTTTTTCACCAGGGAATGGGGAGGGAATCGGGGACATTGGTAGTGGGAAATGGGCACTGGTGGAGGGATGGGTGCTGGAACACTGTATGACCTAAACCCAAACATGAACATCTTTGAAATTGTATATCTCACTTTGGAATAATAAAATATTTAAAAAATAAAAATAAAATAAAATAAATGAATCCATCTGCATCTCACTTTTTAAAACACATTCCAAATTAAAGCATGCTTTCTATATCTTTTATGTCACTACTTTAAATTATTGAATTCTTTACATGGGGTTTATTTTTAATTATTTCAAGTATTTTACATGTTTGTAATAGTATATTGACAGTAGTTTGGATTTCTTTGTTTTCTTATTTTGCTTTTTGCTTTTAGGGTCATATCCAGTGATGCTCAATGATTACTGCTGGTTCTACAATCAGGAATTATTCCTGGCAGTGTTTGGAGTACTATATGGAATACTGAGGATCAAACCCAGGCCTGCCACTTGCAAGGCAAATACCCTACCCGCTGTACTATTGCTCTGGCCCCATTGACAGTAGTTTAAAGAAAAATAATTCCTTCAATCTAAATTAGCATAATTTAAGGTGCACTTGGAGAAGCATGGAAAATATAATATGTTGTAGTATAGTAAAAAGTGTATTTCTCAATAAATGGTCTCTTTTTTATTTCTAAGAAAAAGAGAACATTCTCTTTGCATCAGACTTAGGAAACAGATAATAAAAGAACTCTCAGCACAAACTATAACTTTCATGGATTCCTTTGGAAAAAATATATATATATATTCTCTTGTTTGTAAATATGAACATTTTTAGTGTAAGTACTTGCATCTTCAAGTAGAGCAAATCACTGTCACTGTATCACTGTCTTCCCATTGTTCATCGATTTGCTCGAGTGGGCACTAGTAACATCTCCATTAGTCCTGTCACAAGCAAGTGCAACCCAAGGGCATCTGCTTGCTACAGGGACAGGAGAAGCCCGAAACCATTCTTCAGGTTATGGAACTGAGGTCCATAATAGTTACTAGTCTTTGGCATAAAAAGTAAATAAAACACAGTAGCTTGCCAGCCTTTACCGTGTAGGTGGTGTAATCTCAGTAGAAGGCTCTCAACCTGAGCATTTACTGATGAAACTTAAAGGGGGAAGATCAGGTTTTCTCTTGGATGGAGCTCTGAGGAACTATGGAGTCTGGATGTTGAGAATGACTAACTTCATGATGTGTGGTTTGCTCTGGCTTCTTGCCAGGCTTACTGGTATGTATAATAAAATGTTTAATTAAAAAAGATAAAGCACAAAGAGAGCTGCTACTTGCTCTCCTTGTGCCCAGCCACTCACAAGACGCCCAGGAGAGAGGCGGTTCTAGCCCTGCCCGCCAGCCCAGCAGAGCCTTACAACAAGCCAGACAACCCCCATTCCATGAGGGCCTCCATTTTCCATATCCAGACTTCTCCCGTCAGAACCCACCAGCAGACCAGCCATCAAAATCCAGCCATCAAAACCACCCTGCGAGTCTTTTTAATCAGCCCAGGTATGTGATCCAGAGACAGACATGGAGCAGAGCTGCTACTTGCTCTCCTGTGCCCAACCGCCAAAAGGAGCCCAGGAGAGATGGAGGGTTCTAGCCGGCCCGCCAGCCCAGCAGAGCCTTGCAACAAGCCAGACGACCCCCACTCCATGAGGGCCCCATCCACATCCGACTTCTCTTCGCAGAATCCACCCAGCAGACCAGCCTATCACAGTCTGCTCAGAAATCCACCCTGCGCGTCTTTTAACAGCCCAGGTTGCTGATCAGAGACAGACATGGGGTAGAGCTGGTACTTCCTCCCTGTTCCCAGCCACCGGCCCAGGAGAGATGGCTGGTTCAGCCTCGCCCGCGCCCAGCAGGCCTTAACAAGCCAGATGACCCCCCACTCCATGAGGGCCTCCATTTTCCACATCCAGACTTCTCTCTCGTCAGAACTCCACCCAGTACACCAGCCTATCACAGTCCGGCTTGCACGGCTGCTTGTGACTGCGCAGTTCATTATTAAATGCTGGACTTAGAGTTGACTGCAAGAGTATGCTACCTGCACTGCAGAGCCTGGCAAGCTACCCGTGTTGTATTTGATATGCCAAATACCAGTAACAATTATAGACATCATTCTGGAATGGATTGTGGCTCTTTATGTTCCTGTAGCAAGCAGATGCCCTGGGTTCTACTAGCATGAGACAGGACATATGGAGATGTTACTGGGGCCCGCTCGAGCAAATCGATGAACAACGGGAAGACAGTGATACAGTGAAAGCACAAAACGAAAAGAATTAAAAGATTTGAGTGGATCCGAAAGAGTGTGCTGAGAGCATGGCATTCAGGCACGCATCAGAGCCCCGAGTCCTGATTCTTTCCCTTTACTTTCTAGAACTGTTTCATTCCTTTCTCCTCTTTCGCCCCTCTCCCATAGTTCCTACATAAAACTATTTTTTACTGAGCTAAAGAAATAACGGAATAACGTAGTCAGCAATGGATAAAACAGCAGGTGTAAAGTTCTCAGCACAGTACTAAGAGCTACTAACACTGAAGAACACCTAGATGCCTCCTCTAGGTGTTGTCAGAATAATCCTCAACACTGAGCCAATGGCTACAGAATTAGTCTACTGCTACGACAATGTAACAAAATCTAATGAGAAACAGAGACACTGTCTTTAATTTAATGGTGGCAGGGAGCAGCAGTGAGAAAAGAATCATGAAAATATGAAAGTGAAGTCAAGAGATTCTGCCAAGCAAACAACAGCAAGAGGTCATACTGTGCAGGGTTCAGAAATCACTACAAATTCATAAGTCAATTGTTTCTTTACTTACACTATTACTTTTTAAACACTTTTTTAAATATAACTGAAACACATTCATAATGGAAATTGCACCCCCAGTCCAAGCAAAACAATGCAACTGTGAAAATCATGTTTCACTTCTCAAGTACAGAAATTCATGAAGAACAGAACTGAGTGACTGGTGCTTAAGAATACACAAATATTCTCACTAAATGTTAATTATTCTGAAAGAGAAAAATAACATCTCATTGTAGATCTTCAAAAAGCAAAAAAACTTTGATTATAATTATTGACATGGCTTTTTCTCTTTTTGTGGACTTCTACTTTAACTTTAAAGAACAAAGAAAATAAAAATACTATTTAAATGAAAATTGCACTTTTAGTTCAAGATACACTAATAAAAATTTTATACTATTTTGATACACGCTATTTCCACTGTAATTATGTACTATTTTCTCAACTTCTTAAGTCTTATACCTCTGTGACCATTCAAGCATTATAATACAGAGCCCTAGCATCTTCTCCAAACCATTTTTGTTGGTTTTTAAAGCTTAAAGTTCGGAACATAAAGAAATATCATAGATAATTATTATACATTAGTTCAGACAACTTGATTTTGTTAGTTATTATCATAAGAATGTACAAACTATTTGGGGATGTTTTTTGGATTTTTGGGTCATATGATGCTGGCAATACTCAGGGATTACTCCTGGCTCTGCAGTCAGGAATCACTCCTAGCGGTACTTTGGAACCATATGGGATGCCTAGGATTGAACTCCGTTGACTGTATTTAAGGTAAATGCCTATCCACTATACTAAACCTTAGGATCCACTAGTTTCATTTTTATTAAAAGTAATATCATTGTCTATACATTTATTTTAAAGAACATTTTCACATTTAAAAATATGTATACATATACTTTAAACTTAGGTATATATACCCATAATGTTATGGGTTCTTTTGAGACTGAGTTCAGTTTTTAATACTTATCCTATGCTAAGTAATCCTTGTTCTTTATCCCTTCATTCAACTTAGTAGTAACCTCATCAATTGAATCACTTGTATCACTTGTCTTCCCGTTGTTCACCGATTTGCTTAGCGGACATCAGTAACATCTCCATACATCCTGTCTCATGCTAGTGTAGCCCAAGGAGCAACCTCATATTGTTCTTAAAATATTGACTTACCATTTATTAAAAAATGAGGAAATGGAGCAAGTAGATTTGATGTCAGAATGTATTTTAACTATATAATTTAATTTTTAAATATCAAAATCCCATGAATTGTCTGGAAGAAAGCTAGTACAGTGGTCAGAGAATATACCTGACAGGTTGCCCACTGAAGATCCGTACAAAATTCCACATGGCCTCCCAACATTACTTTTTAAAGCCCTGAAGGCCCTGTGCATCACCAGGCATACCCCTGGTGGGATAAGCATCGTGGGATGACTCTAACAAGCCTTAACATCATAGGCCCAAGAAACATCAAATTATTGGTACACTTTGAGCCAATGAACAATTGCCATGTAGTCATCAGAATTGTCCCTGAGCACTGTAAACTCTGCTTTGGAGATACCCACAAATAATAATAGAATAAAATTCTCTGAAAGTTAGGAAAAAATTTATTTATATAATGCATATTATTTCAAGCCAGCAGATATGATGGTGAGAAAGTGTCCATTCCTGTGAATAGAAACATTAGAGAAAAAAAATTTTTTTCATTGATTTAGCAAACCTTTTTTAATGAGCACTGTGGTAAGAGTCCAGATTATTGAGTACCTGTAGAAGGAATCTGTAGCAGCCAAGTTCTTTTCCTGTAAAATTTTAAAAATTTTAAGTGACTGTAAACAAGAAATATTAGAAAACTTATTTTTTAAGTATTTTATTATACCACCGTGAGATATACAAATAAAAAGATATACAATTAAAAAGTTCATGTTTGGGTTTTGGTCATACAGTGTTTCAGCACCCGTCCCCTCCACCAGTGCCCATCTCCATACAAATAAAAAGATATACAATTAAAAAGTTCATGTTTGGGTTTTGGTCATACAGTGTTTCAGCACCCGTCCCTCCAACAGTGCCCATCTCCCACCACAACATCCCCGGTTCCTCCCTTCCCCAGCCCTGCTCCATCGCAGGTTCTTTATTTCTTTCCCCTTTCTCTCTTTCTTTTTCCTTCCTTCCAGAATATGGATTACAGAACATACATTAAAAGGTTGTCATGTGATCCTTTTGCCTCTATTTAATGCTCAGTTCTAGGTTGGCATTAGTACCCTTTAGCACCCTGTTCCATTTTCTGTCTTACCTAAACTCTGACTCCACACGTTTGTGATAATTTCCACCTTTGACAAGACCTCCTGATATATGTTTCAATTGACCTTGGATATTGGTATCATAATATGTACATATATATTTATGCCATGCAAATAAATGCAGTCATTCTGTATCTGTCTCTCTCCTTCTGGCTAATTTCGCTCAACATAATCTTCTCCATGTCCATCCATTTATAGGCAAATTTTATAACTTCATTTTTCCTAACAGCTGCATAGTATTCCATTGTGTAGATGTACCAAAGCTTTTTTATCCATTCATCGATTTTTGGGCACTCTGGTTGCTTCCAGATTCTGGCTATTGTGAATAATGCTGCTATGAACATAAAAAGTAGGGATGGTGTTTCCGCTGGCGTATTTTTTTGGCTTCCCAGAGTAGATTCCCAGGAGTGGTATGGCTGGGTCAAACGGGGGTTCAATTTCTAGTCTTTGGAGGAAAGTCCATATTGTTTTCCAGAAAGGCTGTACCAGCCTGCATTCCCACCAACAATGGATGAGTGTCCCCTTTTCCCCCACACCCACGCCAGCACTTGTTGTTCTTGTTCTTTTGAATATGTGCCAGTCTCTGTGGTGTAAAGTGGTATCTCATTATTGTTTTGATTTGCATCTCTCTGATGATTAGTGATGATGAGCATTTTTTCATATGTTTTTAGAAAACTTATTAATGGTTAAACCATTTTTGACATAGAGCACTATTTCCCGAGTTCCTTTTTTTCTACCCTTTTATTTTAAAGGAAAGAGTTTATCTTCAGCTATAATATCAATAGGCTACAAGGCAAGATTACTATTATAAGTGAGACTCGAGAGGCTTGTCAGACCAAAAAGAGAAAAAAAAAAGGACCAGAAAGCATCTCTACTGTGGAAAACAAGGAATCTGCTGATCTGTGGTAACTGACAATTACCTGGGCCATGCAACAAGGAATGTGGCTGCTCTTTGCTCTTGAGGTCCCAGTGGGGGGGAAAAAACAAGGCCACCTCCAGCTCATCCTGGGACCTAATCTTTATGTTACAGCCAAGCCTGGGGTAGCCCCGATGTGACAGGTAAATGCCTTAGCCAATCCCCAGGACTTCTCAGTAAGTAATGGGGTACCCTAAATGAAAGTTCTCCAAGCGTGCTGTATTTATGCTAAAGAACAAATCAGAATTATTAAGTCATCTGGAAAATTTTAAATAAAGGTAAAAAAGAAACATGTTCCTGTAACTTACCTTGCAAAAATAAGATTCTCTTATTCACAATATATGAGTTTTTCTCATTATAAATTAAGAGAAGATAAAAGAAGAAACAAATTTATTTTTTTTTTTTTAATTTAATTTTATTTTATTTAAAGTTTTTTATTTTATTTTGCTCTTTAGGTCACACCCGCAATGCTCAGGGGTTTCTCCTGGCTCTGACTCAGGAATTACTCCTGGCGGTGCTCGGGGACCATATGGGATGCCTGGGATCAAATCTGGACTGGCATGGGCCAGCCACATGCAAAGCAAACACCCTACCTGCTGGGCTATCGCTGGGGCCCCATCACTTGATCACTTATATCCCGTTATTCATCGATTTGCTAGAGCGGGTACCAGTAACATTTCCATTGGACCCCATCACATGACAATGTAGCCCAATGGCATCTGGTTGATTCAGGAATATGAAGAGCCTCAAAACGTTCCTTCAGGGTCTTTACAAGGAAGTCTGACCATCTTGTAGGTGGGCGGCCACTTGATCTTTTGACATCCCGTGGGATCCAGTCTGTAACGGCTCTAGTCAGCGGTTGTCTCCAAATCGCATTTCATGTCCAGCCCATTTGATATTCGATGCCTTGGCAAGCAAGACAGCGTCCCTGATTCTGGAATAGCGATGGAGGTGGGAACTCCGGATTCCTTCTCTCACTTGAGTGAGGCGTGATATTCCAAGCAGAGCTCTTTCGAGTCCTCTCTGGGAGACCCGAATAGCATTCTCATCCTGCTTTCGTAGGTCCCAGGTCTCTGAGGCATATGTTAATGCAGGGAGAACAGTGGAGTCAAAGAGATGTGCCCGGAGCCGGAGGTTCTTTGTCCTTTTAGCTACTTCTTCGATGCCTTTGACGGCATTCCATGCTGCTCTCTTCCTCCCTGCACAGCTCAGGTTTTAGGTCGTTCATCATGTTGACTTCTCGACCTAGGTACACATAACTGCTGCATTCAGAGATGTTTGTTCCGTTGAGAGTGAATGGGGCCTCAGAAACTAGTTCATTTTTCATGAACATTGTTTTCTTTAGATTCAGCTGTAGACCTACCTTTCCACATTCTCGAAGTCAGCCATCATTTGTGCCGCTTGGCTAATGATTGGTGTTATAGAACGTTGTCATCAGCAAAGCGGAGGTGGTGTAGTTGCCGACCACCTATCTTCACTCCCATTCCTTCCCACTCTAATTGTCGCATGATGTTCTCAAGGGTAGCGCTAAAGAGTTTTGGTGAAATGATATCACCCTCTCGAACCCCTCTTTTGACATCAATGATCACTTCTTTGTAGAATGGTGAGATCCTGGTGGTGAATTCGTAATACAGCTCACGAAGGATCTTGATGTATTGGGTTTGAACACCCTGTTTGGCTAGGGCTTTGATGACTGCTTCAGTCTCCACAGAATCAAAGGCTTCCTGTAAATCAATGAATGTGAGACAGAGCGGCATCTTGCACTCCCTACAAACCTCAATGAGCTTGGTTACAAGCTCATTTCTTGTTCTACATGGAACTCATGAATCTCCTGGTGGACAGTTCCACAATGAAATTAACCACATGATCTTCAATCTATGGTTTTGTCTGACAGATGTTTTTGTCGTCCCCAAATTCCAAACAGGATCAGACCATCATCTCCTTCATGCAAAATTCTACTTCCCGCAACAAGAAGAAAAGGCTGAAAAGAGCAAACCAATGATCTACAAGAAGACAGTAATACAGTGATACAGTGATTTATTTTCAAGTCAATATTAATGTACAATAATTAGATTATTTTATAAAATATTTTATTTATGGAAATACAATGGTACAGATAAATACTTTGTAGTTCCATTTAATGTGATAATTAAAAAACAATTAATTTGAAAACAGACAAATATAATATACTATATTTTATAAGAAAATATAGGGAACAAATCATTTTAGCAATATTTATGGGTTAAATACATAAAATAGCTTCCTAAATTGTTACCTTTAAAGATTTAGTTGTAATTTTTATAATATTTAGGAATAAAGTACGAATAATCATGCCAATTCATACTTTATCAACATTTATCTAAATATTATGCAAGGTTATTTGAATATTATATATTCAGGTGCTATTACTGGATAGGCTATAAAGAGAAATAATCTAATTTCTAAAAAAAGTGCCTAGACTTTTTGATATTGTTTAAATGCTATGCTTTCTTCCTCTTTATGGATTTTTCCAAATAACATTTCTAAGTTTGAATGAGGGTTAAAATATTTAAATACAATTATTACACTATGATGTATGTGTGCCTATATACGTTTTTATTTACTTCAATGATATAATAAATCTGAAGAGTGTAAGTATTGGCACAATTTATTGATATAAGAGTAATAGACTTTGATTAAATGTTCAGGAACAGCTATCAGTTAAATAAGAGACTTCATACATCAAGTTATTGATTTACATACATACAACATTTAGATGTTGTCTCAAGAAAAAAGGAGAAAGTGTTTCTGGTAAACAAAATTCCAATTTCAAAATGTGTGACTGGAATAGATGATTACTTTGCCTTCTCTTAATAAGCAATTAAATTTAAGATATATGCTTTATGTATTTAATGCTGCCTACATAGTTTTATTGTGTTTTTAATAGTTTCAGGGAAAAGCCTAACCATCTATCACTACTCAACAGTACTTCCAATTTGCCCTATGTGCACCTCTACTGCATTTGACCACTTCAGATGAACTAAGCAGCATAATGATTTTCTCTTCTAAGAACCTTCATGTGAGTAGTATAGTTTGCCAAGGGTCCTAGTTTCCTTGTATGACATTCCTTGTATGTCATATCTCAAAAAGTACAAGCAAGAGTAAATTATACAGGATGTGTCTACTGCTACTGTAAAGTATTATGGCAACAGAAGGTAAGCAGATTCAATTTTATGTGATTTCTGGATAGCAATCAAGAGTTTGAGAACAGACATGAGTCTACATTAGTTCCAGATTTCAATTCTCATGTTAACTGAACTAGGTGGCAAATTTTGTTGAATACTATTTTTGCAAAAATTTGGAATTTGATCTTTAATTTTGAGTATTTTAACTATTGCAACGTCTTCATGGATACTGTAGAGGGGAAATAAAATACCTTGGAAACAAAGCTTTATGAAGGTAAGCATCTATGCAAAGAGACAGAAATTATTCCTTTTCCTTATTGACATCAAGATTGAAGTTTTAGATCAACGACAATTAACAAATAATGTGAAGATATAGTCTGAGGAAACGCCAGAAAAGAGGAATACATGCTGACTGGAGCAGGGTTTCTTAACCTTTGCCTGATTGTCTTATATGCTATGTCATTTCTCTTCTTACTTCCCCCTTCTCCCATGCCATGCCTCCTGCCAACTTACACAGTTCTCACTTGTAGTCCCTTGGTATATTCCGGGCACTTTGCAGGGGCTGAATGGTCTCTGGTTGAGAAATGTTAGATTAAAGGATACTATTGCCATGTTTACCTTGATTTATTTATTATTTTTATTAAATCACTGTGACTTTAAAAAGTCAGCTATAGTTGGGTCTAGACATACTGTATTCTAGTACCAGTCCCACACCCGTTTCTTTTACTACCTAGCAGAGTTCCAGGTTTTCTCCCACCACCCTCCTCCCATCCCCAGAATATCAACATTTCTTTTATATTTTTATTTATGCATTTAAATTTTCATTTCTTTTTTATTTAAACACCATTATTTACAAAGTAGAAAGTACAAAGTTTTTCGCAATATACTTGGTAGAGAGAGTCATCATTCAACACCAATCTCACCATCAGTGTGCGCCCACCATCACCAGAGACCCCCATTTCCCACCCATTCCCCATCCTTATGCCTGCGCCTTAGCTGGCACTAATTTTATTAATCATTACAACCCATATAAGGGAATGGTATTGATAAAATCATGACATCGTTTTGGGGTTGTTATGTTCCAGTCTAGCCGATTTCTGTTATTGCATTCACTTTCTGAGTTTCTCGAATGTTGTGGATTTCTACTAGTAAATCCCACACCCATTACCACTGCACCTGACAACCCTTATTTCAAATTTTACTCCACCTCTGTTTGAGCTTGTCCTAAGCATTCCCTGAATAATCTATTCTATATTGCTGTTGGAGATGATTTTTTAGAAGAAAGTCAGTGAAGATTATTAAATCTCCATGTGCCACTTGAGCCCACTATACATGAAATTATTGATATGATCAAACAGACCATGCATTGTGCCCACACACTTGTGATTGTATGTCCAATACTTAATTCTATATAATGTGATGGGATACCTGGTACATCAGTATACCAGTCTTTGAGATGTCGTGTGGCCGTGAAGTGGCCACATGTCACAGTGAGAACCAGTACAGCTCTTCCATGTTTCTGCATCCCTGGATCATGGTCGAGCTGCCATATCAACATTTTATCAAAAAAGCACCTAGAAATGTGCTTATACATACACAGTTCTATTAATATGCTTAATATGTAACTGAAACCAATAATAGAAGTAATAAATAGTAAAAGTTTTACTTGGATCAGCAGACACTTTAATCAACATTATAGAGACCTAATTTTCAAGTTTCTCCAGCATGGAAAGAAAAATAAAAACTATAATAAAATATAAAGGATGACAGGGAAAATAAATATGACAAAAAAAGAAGCTGCCAAAATTTACTTTCTAACTAAAATATCACATTAAATTACAAGAAATTCATTTCCAAAGAAAGACTAAGACCTCAAAAGAAAGAGTTGTGAGTAGGAGATTTTATAATCAAAATTCTCCTAAACAAGAAAAGTTCAGGGAAGTGTACTTCACTGGTACAAATGATTTATCACAATTATTTGCATAAATAATGCCAAACTTCTCTAAAACTCCCAAAGCCTGGAAGATCAGAGAACACATCTAAACACATTTTAGTAGGCCACTGTTACATTGATACCAAAATCAGAGAAAGAAAACTAGAAATACAAAATTACAGACCAACATCCCCATGAACTGGGAAGGAAAATTGTTCAATGGCACACTAAAAGAATCAGATGCTATCACAAAGTGAGACTTATGCCTTTATTGAAATGTAGTCAACATTGCAAATCAATAAATGGAATTTACCACACTAACAAAATGAAAGAGTAAAAAATCACTTAATCATCTCAACGAATAAAAAAATAAAACATAAAAATTATAGCAACCTCTCATGATTAAAACACTTACACATGTTAATGATAATGCAAAAAACAATATTTCTGGAAGTAATTTTATATTATAAACACTGAAGTTTTCAAAGACAAAAAAATATTTGACTCAGTAACTCTATTCCAATCAATTATTAGAAGTAGTTAAAAATGAACAAAAATTTTAAGTGAAAAATGACATACCTTTGCTTGTTATCCTAATTCAGCATTTTTCAGAAGGCAGAGCTTCTAAAGGCAACTTTTGTAACATACTGGTCATATATATTCAGATCTCTCTGGAAGACATAGAAGATACTAAAAAATTATTTTTAATTATTTAAACATTACCAGTTTTATTGATTTAAAATCCATAGAAAATTTAAATGGAACTAAAAGTTAAATTGTGGTGCCTTTGAATATTTCTAGAAGCCTAAGTACATAGCATATTGCAAATAATTCATTTAAAAAGAGGTAAAATATTGTATCACTTAATCATGAGAATTATATGTCCTCATTCTATCTCATATTTTCTGCCTAATTTTATTTATAGTTTTTCTGAAAAATAAAATGTTTAAAATATATAAGGTATATGCTTTATTTCTTACTTTTTTAGAAGTTTTGAGTTTAAAATATGTATTATCTGTTGCAGGACTCCTCTAAGATCCTCTACATCTGCCCTGGATTGGCTCCTACAGATCACTTCGTAGATAGGGAGGTAGTCTAAATGTGGCAGTTTATCTGACCATGTATTCTATACTGGCTGGTATAAATATTCTTTCATGCTACCACAATCATCATGGGACTAGTTAGATCTTACCAGCATATTTGCATGGCCACATTGGATCTCTAAGTTATCAATTAGACCAGAGAGAAATGCTGTTTGCCTCTAAGCAAGCAAGCATGGCTCAATGATAACTCAAAGGCAACTAAAATACAAAACTACCGTGAAGTAAAGGAGACTCTTGTGAAGGCTTGGAGAAATATTTAACTGGCATTAGTATTAGTCTTTAGTACAGAGACATGCCATCTCAGAAACCCCCTTCTCTACCCTATAAAGGCATTTCCAGGCAGATCTTGGCTCAAAACATTAGCGTATAATAGGGCCTAGGTGAGGTGCTGGGAGAAATTACCTAAGGGCATTTGACCCTTCCTGCTTCCCATAATCATCTCATCTTGGGAGGTCTGAGTTGCAGGGGTATAAAACCAGCCTGCTTTCTCTCTCTCTCTCTCTCTCTCTCTCTCTCTCTCTCTCTCTCTCTCTCTCTCTCTCTCTCTCTCTGGGCTCTCTTTTGGGGCCTCTACTCTTTTTGGGACTCTTGTCTTTGTCTCCTCTTTACAGGGCCTTTACATGTGGTGGCCACAATCTTGGCCTACATGTGGCTAGGGTTCTAGCCATGAATCCTAAGCACAGGTTTTTCCTATTGCTTATTTGTATGCCTGAACCTGTGATAAGTAAAGCATTTTAAAACTGCATCAGATTCCTTAGTCTTCATCCATTCCCTCTGGCTCGGAGGTAGAAGGGAACTCACTTCCCAGCACTGTTGGGGACCCGGCAGCGTCCCGACAATTATCTATTTATATTTTTTTGCAACATTACAAAGTCCATTATGTTAGTACCATGATACATTGATCTATTCAATCAACATTATTAAAAAGTATACATGTTTCATTAAAATTTATGATTAATAGATTCATTTAGAAAATTTATCTTTTTTGAAGATGAGGACTTGATTTTCTCTAGAAGAAGGTAAGTATTCTTTTGTTTTTGTAATCCCTTTCATGTTGTCACTGTTACAGCAGGAAGTGACACTCATACACGATTGTGGTACTCTCACATATTAGTTGAGGTGTTCACACAAACTGAGTTTCAGTATCCCAGAGATGGTACACTTTGCTGTGTTACTAATGACCCCAATGGAAATACAAACAGGATTGCAATCAGTATCTATGATGGCAACTCATGGGACTTGCAACCTCATGTCTACAAGGAGGTACTCCATCACTAAACCATAGCCCCTTCAATTTACTGTAAAGAAAACCGAAAACATATTTTGTCAAAAGAAACTTTAGGAAAATTATAAGTTTTGTTATTTTTTTCCTCTGATTTTTAGCTTAACAACTGTTACTGGGTTCCCAACATATTTTTTGAGCCATATCTGGTGATGCTCAGGGGTTACTCTTGGCTCTACATTTGTATCAGTGCTCAGTAGACCATATTGCAAGCACAAAGCAGGTGCCATACCCACTCTAAACTATCTTTCCAGCCTCTCCCAATATTATTTGATCCAGTTAATTGACATTACCCTTACTAGTCTAATTCATGCTTTTGTTGGAATGGCTGTTAAACTTTGAAATAACTAGTACTGTTTTTCACAGTATTTACTGCTTCCTGTCTGTATCCTACTTTTCTTTTAATCTACTATAGTATTTAAATTATTTTCACAATGTATGAATATTACTGAAGTGATTTTGATTCTTTAAACTTCTTTCTAGAGGTTAGAGCGAGAGTACAGTAGGTAGGATGTTTGCCTTGTACAGACATGGGTTCAATCCCCAGTATTCCATTGAATCCCGAGCACCACCAGAAATAAGTCCTGAGTGAAGAGTCAGGACTAACCCTGAGCATTGGGAGGTAGGCCCCCGAAACACATAATTAAAATAAATTTCTTTCTATATGAGAAAACACTGAAGAATGAGTAATATTAGCAACTCTCAAGCTTTGGAGAATTAATAGTATAAATGCCCATTATTCATTCATGGTAAGATTTAATGTGATCTCCAGATATGACAAGAGAAAGTTCTGGTGTGTGGAGAAATCAGAGGCTTAAAATAACTGCATCTTGCCCATCTTTAATATATGGCCTCAACTTCACATTCTGTTAACAGGATAGGAAAGAATGAGGTTGGAAGGAGCTCTTAATTTGACTTCAACTAGAAATTATACATCACTTCTCACATTTTATTGTTGGCTACCTGTCATATGACTGCACTTATAATACAAAAGTTAAGAAATTAGTTCAACTGTTCTCAAGCAAAGCAGCTTACCAAGCCTCTAGCCACTCTTCAACATAAATTTCATAAAACCATGCAGGTTTTATAGAGTCAATACGTTCCAAATAATTATTTTTGATAATTATCTGATAGAAAGAAAACTTGCCATGACATTTCCAATGTAGGCTTATTTAATGATCCTAACAGGATATAACATGAAAAAAAGTACTTTTATTCTAGGTAATGAACAGATATGAAAAACTCTCTGATCTTTTCTATACTCAAGACAAGAGTTCAGCAAAGGTCATATTTTATTTTAAATATAGAATAGTAGTTGTTGGAAGACACGCCCTAATGAGCTCTGGGTCTCTGCAAGCCCAGAGCCTTTACATTTGCTAAGGGACATTTATATTTTTGCCTTGAAACTCTCTTTGTGCAAATCACAATGGGAGACTGGGGCCAGGAAGAGTTTGATTTTATATACTCCTTGAATGGCAGAATATTCTTATCGTGAAATCTGTTATTTGGTCAAAGTATTTCTCTTATAACTGCCACTGTCCTTCTCCGTGGGACTAAACAATTTTACTAGAAATTCCCTGGCTGCATTGAGATATTCCTTTAAGTACATAGCTCTGCTAAGATCTAGGAGGGAGAAATGTTAAGTTTGCCTCCAGTCAAACAAGCATAACTCTCTGTAATTCTAAAGCAGAGCATGCAATATAATAGATATTGACCTTGTGAGAGTTGGAGAATATAAGAAAAAATGGACCTGGTGAGACTATTGTGAGAGCTAGCAGTATAACGTTCATGATTAAGATATTATGTTTTATCCCTTTGTATTAAATTCTGCATTACATTTGGTTTCAGATATCTTCCCCCTATCTATTTTTTTAATTTTTTTAAAATTTTTTAAACATTTTATTATACCACGTGAGATATACAATTACAACCTTGTTCATGTTTGGAGGTGTCGTTCACATAGTGTTCCAGCACCCGCCCTCCACCAGTGCCCATTTCCCACCACCAATGTCCCCAATTCCCTCCCCTCCCATAGCCCGCCTAAATGGCAGGTTCTTTATCTCTTTTCTTACTCCCTGTCTCTCCCTTCCTTCTCGTACACATTGTGAGTTGCACTACATACACTTGGAGCCATCATGTGCATTTTTTGCCTGTATTTAATGCTCAGTTCTATGTTGGTATCAGCCCTTTCGACATTTACTCACACATGTTCCCTTCTCTGTCTTACTTAACCTCCTGACTTCCTCACGTTTTTGGTAATTTCCACTTTTGTAAGACCACCTATATATTTATGTCATGCAAATAAATGCAGTCATTCTATGTCTCTCTCTTTCCTTCTAACTAATTTCACTCAACATGATCCTCTCCATGTCCATCCGTTTATAGGCAAATTTCATAACTTCATTTTTCCTAACAGCTGCATAGTATTCCATTGTGCAGATGTACCCCAGTTTCTTTATCCAGTTATCAGTTCTCAGGCATACTGCTTGTTTCCAGGTTCTGGCTATTGTGAACAGTGCTGCTATGAAAATAAAAGTGCGGATTGTGTTTCTGCTGTGTGTTTTTGGCTTTCCAGGGTATATTCCCAGGAGTGGCATGGCTGGGTCAAAAGGGAGCTCAATTTCTAGTTTATGGAGGAATGTCCATATTGATTTCCAGAAAGGCTGTACAAGTCAACATTCCCACCAACAATGTATGAGAGTCCCATTTTCCCTGCATCCACACCAGCAGTTGCTTTTACCCCTTGAATATGGGCCAGTCTCTGTGGTGTGAGGTTGGTATCTCTTTGTTGTTTTGATTTGCATCTCTCTGATGATTAGTGATGATGAGCATTTTTTGCTTATGCCTTTTGGCCATTCAATTTCTTCCTTGTCAAAGTTTCTGTTCATCTCTTCTCCCCATTTTTTATGGGGTTGGCTGTTTTCTTCTTATATAGCTGTACCAGTGCCTGATATATCCTGGATATTAACCCCTTATCAGATGGGTATTGGGTGAATATTCTTTCCCATTCTGTGGACTGTCTTTCTATCTTGGTCACTGTTCTTTTGAGGTGCAGAAGCTCTTTAGTTTTATGTAGTCCCATATGTTTATCTTTTCTTCTAGTTGCTTTGTTAATGGTGTTTCACCTTTGAAGATGTCTTTAGCTTCAATGTCGTGGAGGGTTTTTCCTATATTTTCTTCAATGTACTTTATGGGTTCAGGTCTGATATTGAAACAAGTAGACCCCCTTTCTAATTTACAAGTGACTTTGCAGAAGCCTAAAAGGCAGATATTGGCCATGACAATTAGCATTGTAAAGGCTCTGACTAGGTGAAAGTACCTGGCTGGAATCTGCACGAGAAACCTGATTTTGGTCTCCAGATAGTCCAGCCAATGAAGGGCTGGTTTGGAAGCCCTTGGAGGGCTTTGGGGGGGATAAAAGGTGCTGGGACAAAGAAGATAGCATTCATTTTTTGTGGAAGATCTCAGCCTGAGTACTTGGTCAAAGTTTGACCAGAGTTAAAGATCTGGGAATTTCCCATCTTGGATTGTGTCAGTCTCATTTATTCAATTATTGGTGACTTGGAACTGTGCTGAACTTGTGAATTCTGTCCATCTTGCCTCTGGCTTTGGAATCAAAGGAACTTACTCCCTCCTTATTATCTAGGACCCCAAGCACCCCAGAACAGTAGTAAATTCCAAGATGGGCCAAAACTGCTAGTATTCAAGTGATGGAAGACATTTATACCTAAGACTGTAAATTAAAGTTTTATTTTTAATATAATTTATTATTGTTGGATTATAGTACCAAACACTTTTGGCTTAACATTAGGTTTTCCTTGTTTTCCTTTCTCCTCCTGTAGAAAGCTTGGGTTAACTGAGTTACACCCATTTTGGTGCTCCTCGGGGTACAACAAATCCCACCTGGACACTCCCAACCCTCTGTATCTATCTTTGACTTATCCTTTGTGCTCTTCTCCTATCTGTTGTTCACAAATATCTCCAAATCAGACATAGTACCTTGTAAAGAGAAATCTTCTCTGGATTTTGTATATGTAAGTGAAATATTGCTCTTCTCTTTCCTTTTATGTTCTTTGCCTATTTTTTATTAGAACAATTTCTTTTTGTATAAACATAGGAAGAAAGTTAAGGAATTGCTGTTGTATAAGAGTTAATTAATGGAATAATATTTACTTCTGGGAATCCGTTACATTTACTTGGCTTAAACCTCAGTTGCCCTTATATCTACCTTAGTTCTTACAACCAAATGATGGGTCCCACCAAGGAACTTGGATGGACCAGGGGAAAACTGTAAAAAGTGTAATAAATTAAGAGCATGGTCTTGGAACAAACTCTGATATGTCCCCAAAAGAAGTAATTAACTGAACTCAGTTGGGGTTAAGAAAAAATAACCTGGCCTGAGGATTGTAGTTTAAGATACATAGAAAGATGTCATCAAAAAAAAGTTAGTCATGAGGCCAGAGACACCATTTTAAGCCTAATATAGGGCATCGATAAAAGTCTATATGGGGTGTCAAGTGATCTCTTACTGTGTTTATACAGAATGACTATAAATATTATTAAGAAGCAAATTTAATATGACTGTTTGTATGAATTACCAGTAAAGGAAAGGAGAAAACAATATACTCTGAGACGGAATTCTGCCCTTGGGTGGATGTCCTAGAAGTATTTCCCATGAATGGGGGGACTTTATATATGTTGATTGATTATGTTAATTGTCAAATACACCTGTTATAATAACTATCACCCAACCCTTCATGATTCCTCTATATAATATGGATTAATTTTGAATAAACCATCACTCATCACCAGCCTGTAACCCCATCCCTTTGTCTATTGGTGGGGGCTGAAATTCATCTGCCACAAACACACCAGGGGATCCTGGTCAGCATGAGACAGTGACTCTGACTCTTAGGACTACATATTATGTTTCTAAATTTTTAATAACAGTAAAATTTCACTGATAACTAAGACTAATAATTCTGAACATCAAAATTTATTCAGGCTTTTTTATTTTTGAAACATACCTTTCAATTATGACTGTAATCAGAAAGTCTATGTGACTTATATAACTAATACTTATATAATTAGCTATATATTAATGATAGTTTTCTATACTTATACCAAAATATCACTTATTGGATAAATGGTAAACTTTGTGCTAAAGTTATACTGTAACCTCTTACAGGGAGAACTAAGTTTATTGAGTTACTATCACTTGTTCAAAAATTCTAAAACTTTGTCTAATGAAGTTTCAGATTTCTGTTTTCTTTTCACACTATGAACAGAAAAGCATCATCACTTATTTTTATTACCAAAACCTGAAATTATAAGTTATTTTGTGTGCTTAGTTTGCAGGGCCTTTTCTATTCTCAAATTCATTCATATGCAGAATTACCCATGATATTCTGAAGAAAAACAGGATGTCATTCTCTAAATGAAACACTTGGAAAGAGGATTATTTCTATTTCAGGCATTCAGTTTATTTTAATTTATTTGCTGATGGAGCCAAGATCTGTGTGAACAGTCCCACATTCACACACTGATTCTAAGTGTAAAATCTACATCATGACCTTTGTATTAACAGACACAATATAATCCTTAAAAATAGTGTTTCAGCCATATGCACCAGGGTCCTAGTGGCTTCAAATCTCAACAGACAGTATTACTATAGAGAAGCTTAATTCTTAAAAAGAGTGGTTTCCACACAACTGAATGAGAATTTTTTAAAAAATATATGAAAGCAAACTCTGAGCTTAAAATACATTGTCAGAGCACCAGCACCCAAAATAGAGTGCAAATGTATGCTTTAACTTAAGCAGGTTTTGTCTATCACTCATTTCATGGTTTAGAATCATTCCCCAGTGAATATTATCAAGAAAGTACTTCTGTCTTCTCAGTCTCCATTTCTTTTTGGTGTTCCATTGTTATCTCTATGAATGATCCTCAAAGGAGCTGTAGATGGAAACTGAGTTTGCAATTCATATTTGTACTGTATGTGTCCCTGTGATAGAGTCAAAGCAATAATTTGTCATCCTTTTTCTTAACTCATGATCATTCTCCTACTCTTCTGCATCTCAGATGATAAATAACTATTAGCATTTTGGGAGTAAGCTCATGATATCAATATAACTGAATGGTTGCTGTTTCATTACACCCTAGATTGTTACAAACTAATATTCCTTGGAGGCCTACATACATCATTAAAAGAAGGAACTGTTAGTTTTTTTTTTGACCATGTTGTTAAGGTGGAATTCGGGGAGACTCTTGGGTGTAGCTAGCTGTCTGAATATTTTCCTCATAAGGTAGAGAAATAAATGCTAATTATAGTATCTGTTAACAATATATAGAATTATAAAATATCCTGTGGGTAACATTTCATTGCATGTTTATCAACGTTTGAAGTAAATGTTATCTAGAATTTTCAGCTTAATAATGAGAGCTTCTATATTTGAGATAGTATAAAACAGAATAAGCATTTTATAATTCATGTCTTGATACAAAACTTATGCTTTTCCTTACTTCCTCCCTCCTTGCCTTCCTACTACACCAGCAGTTTTCACATTATGCTTTGTAATGACATAGTCCCCCCCCCCGGCGCCGCCGGATTCCTTCTAAAATAATTTTCTATTATGTATCTAAAACATATAAAATTTAAAATATTTTAACTTTTAAAAATGGTTCTAAAGACTATAATAATAACAGGTTTTGCAACAAAACATTATATTGTATTTAGTTTCATTTCCAAATAAAGACTGCTCAAAGTGACTCTTAGGATTCTTTTTGTTTGTTTGTTTTTTGGGTCACACCGGCAGCGCTCAGGAGTTACTCCTGGCTCTGTACTCAGGAATTACTCCTGGCGGTGCTCGGGGACCATATGGGATGCCGGGATCGAACCCGGCCGGCACTGGCCGGCCGCGTGCAAGGCAAATGCCCTACCACAGGGCTATCGCTCCGCCCCCATTTTTTAACAAAATAATTCTATTTAATATTTATTTTAATTTTTTAGTATACCACAGAGAAACATACAGTTACAAAGGTGTTCATAATCGGTTCTTGGTAATACAGTACTCCAGCACCCATCCCTCCACCAGTGCCCCATCACCACCACCAGTATACCCACACCCACTCCCACCCACCCCCAGGCTGCCTCAGTAGCAGGTACCCCCTTATCCTCTCTTTCTCTCTCTGTCTCTCTCTCTCTCTGTTTCTCTCTCTCTCTGTCTCTGCATTTCTCTCCTCTTAAGATATTTTTATCTTGTAAAATGCTACCAATCCCTTTTGTATCTTGGATATTAACCCCTTTTCATATGAATATTGGGTTTGTAACCTTTCACAACCTATGGGTTGTCATATATTTTGGTCACCATTTATTTTGAGGTGCAAAGATTCTTAGTTTCATGAAGTCCCATATACTTGGTCCATGATGTTTCATCTTTGAAGATACCATTTGCTTCAATGTCAGGGAGAGATTTCTCTACATTTTCTTATCCAACTCCGTCAAAAAAATGGGAAGAAAGATGAACAGAAACTTCCTCAAAGAAGAAATTCAAATGATCAAAAGCATATGAAAAATGCTCTTCATCACTAATAATCAGAAAGATGCAAATCAAAATCACAATGAGATATTATCTCACACATAGAGACAGGCATACGTCCAAAAGTACAAAAACAGCCAGTGTTGGCACTGATCTGGGAAGAAAGAATCTCTTTTTTTATTGCTGGCATTAAAAGAGAATGCCGACTAGTTCAGCCATTTTGGAAAACAATTATGAACGTTCTTCCAAAAAAACAGAAATTGAATTCCCCATTTGACCCAACTATACCACTTCTGGGAATATATCTTGGGGACCAAACCCACATAATGGAAACACCATCTGAAATCCTATGTTCATTGCAGCACTAATCACAATTGCCAGAATCTGGAAAAAAAAATAAAACCTGAGTGCCTGAGAACAGAAGATTGGATAAAACAAACTACAGTATATCTACATAATGGAGTACTATGTAGTTGTTAAGAAAAATGAGGTCATGGAATTTCTCTATAAATGGATGGAAATGGAGAGTATCATGCTGAGTTAAATTAATCAAATTGAGAATGATAGATATATAGTGTCTGCATTCATTTTTGGGATATGAAAATAAAAATGGAATGAGACTAATATCCAAGGCCAGGAAAAACAAAGGCCAGGAGGACATTAAAATGGTTGGAATTTACCATGTATGTGTGAGGGAGGAGGTTAAATATAGAAGGGATCAATTTGACAATAATAGTTGGGAATTGTAATGCTAGACTAGAACTGTAAAGCAAATAAAGGAATATACATTATCACTTGTCATTGTCTATATTGCATACCACAAGGTGCAAAAGGTGGGGAAGAAAGAGAGAGAGAGAGAGAGAGAGAGAGAGAGAGAGAGAGAGGCTTGCCATGCAGATAGGTTTTTTGGGGAGGGGATAATGGGAGGGAAATAGGGCCACATTTGTGTTGGGAATTGTGCACTGGTGGAGGGATGGGTTTTAGAACACTGATGACTGAAATCTAATCATAAACAGTGTTATAATGGTCTGTTGCACAGTGATTCAATTAAAAAAAGTGACTCTAGGTTTCAAAAAAGGAAAAAAGAAAGAAAAAAGAACTATCAATTTTACTGAGGGAAAACCATGGGGACTTTAAGATTGCAACAACTTTTAAGTATAAAAACTTGTATGTATTTTTTCTAACAACCTTATTTATAGATTACCTCACATTTATTCGGTGTATTAAACTTAAATGTTCTTGACCTTCTGGTAGTCTAAACAGTAGATCTTTTTTGAGACGTAATGGAAGGGTTGCTTCGTGACAGGACAGTGACCTGGCACAGTGATTGAATTCTGAATTCGGTTCCCATCTAACTTTTGTGGGACCAATTTTATTACCTTTCACATTTAAAGCTGCTTAAGTATCTCATGTTAAAGCTTAAGCTGAAAGTATTAATAGGTCTTCCTCACAAAACTATGGAACTATTCAGATTTACATTCTCACTGGAACCTTTGTTTTCCAGTGAGAATATATAAAAAAATATCTTTCCTTCATTTATGCTTCTAAGATTTGAAATGCATTTCTAATGTCTGGCTTTCAGTTAAGTGAAGCCCAATGTGAAACTTTCTTTGGTCTTTACAAATCCAGGTTCATCCAAAACCAGTCACCTAAATTCAACCCCATGGAAAGTAAAACAGTATACTTGTGGGGAAGTCTGCATCAGGTTTTCATGATTCCCAAGAATGGCTCCCTCAGTCTCCATATATGTGAGGTCACCTTGGTGATGACATAGGTGATGCTGACCTAGTGATGACAAGGTGATTGGAAGAGCATAAGATTACTTTTAAACTGCCCTTTCTTAAATAAGTGTAGATTAATATTATAATTTATGACTCTGACCTCTGTGTTAAACCCTCAAGAAACCACCAAGAAATTAAAAGAAGCAGAAGAACATTAAGTACTGGGTGGAAGTGGGAGGCAGATTGGGGTAATATCATTTTTTATGAGATTGCTTACATTGACAGGCAGACAATGCACCCATCTATGGTTATAAAGTTATAAAAATTTATAAAAATAATCCTGGACACCGCTCAGTCTTTGAATTGAACTTTTGAAAGTAGTCATTACCATGACATTATAGATGAAAACTAACAGTGGTGTATTGGAATGTGGAGCTAGGTAAAAACTATAAAGAAGATGTTCCAGAAGTAATCATATGACAAACAGAAAGAACTGCATTTCTGTGTTTGAGTAATATTTAGTTTCAGATTATAATAGCTCTGCTAAAATATTTAAAAATAGACTACTTAGTTTTACAATATTGTCTCAAACATGATCACACTAGCATATGGCATTTACCTAAGCATTATTCTAAAGTAGAACTGTCCTCCATCAGTTACCAAATGAAGTAAAATACCTATTTTACATCATAAACTAGTAGCAGAAATGTGAACTGCATGAAATGAATAATTGCACATAAAGGAGAATTTTACTGATGATGATTAAACTTCAAAAATTTTACTGTATTTCACAGTATATTATTTTATTAACCTAGGAGAAAAGAGGACACCTTGCAGATATTTTTAGCACCCATCATTATTCAATTAAATAGACTATTTGAAAAATAAAATTCTCATAGTAAATTGCTGAATTGGGTCATTCAAAAGTGTTCTAATCACTTTTATGGCTTCTTCTTAATAGTTGTACATTAATGCCTTATGTTCCTTTTGGTTCAGGTGCCATCAATTCACAATTAATTACAGTAACCTCTCAACTATTCTCCTTATCAGTGACTCCCTTTTTTTCTTGTCAACCAAATACAATCAAATCTATACTTGACCCTAAATAATCCTCATAAACAACTCTTGTCAGTTTTTTTAAAAAAATACTTTTAATTTAATTTTTAGAAAATAGCTTAAGACTTGGTAGGCATGCAAGGGTCTTCAAATCAGAACTAATTGGCTCAATATAAACTACTTTCAGAGAACCAAGTATTTTTTAATTCATCTTTTTATAATCTTAATTTATTAAGTGCAAATACTTATTCTAGTTGACAGCTAAATGTTCAGACAATGTAAACAGTAAGTGTCATATTGTCAATATGAAGAAGCATCTGCATTTGAACCCATCTATTTTACAAAAAAATGAAGTAGTATTTTATTGCATTTCATAAAATACAGTGGAAGAATAGGTCCAGAACCAACAAACTTGGAACTAACTACCTGGCTTTTCAAGAAGAGCATTGCATATTGTAATATAATACAATTGTATTGTAATTTTTTTTCAAAAATAATCAAATGGCTTAAGGAATACCAATGAGAATCTTTTCTAGGCATGACAAGTTACCTGTACAGAGACAATTTTAAGGCATTTAAGATAAAGCTAAATAAGTAACTGAAATCCCTAGGGTAAATATCTAAAATGAATGTTACCCTTGAAATCCTTGGACAAAAAGGACAAACGAAATTTCTTTGGGAGTAAGCTAATTTGATTTGAGATTCTATCACTTGCAATCAAAAATAGTACTGACACATAAAGACCTGTGAAATTTGTGTACCGTGCAGTGTACTTTGGCTAAAACTGCACAGGTCTATGTTTTACAAAAAAAAACAAATGCTTTTAATTGTATTTAACTTATTTTTTTCCCAGTAAGGAAACTTTTCCTATTACTTCTTTTTAACTATCATTTATATGTGATGTTATATGTATTTAGCTACATGTTTAAAAATGTCCAAAATGTTAGCTTGCTTTTTGTTTTGTTTTGCATTAATATCATATTTTTATCAAATAATGGGTTCGAACCCATTTAGCAATTAGGTTGAATAATTAAACCCAATGCAGTTATTGCAATTTTGTCTTTTTTATTTTTTGGGTCATATCCAACAATTCTGAGTGATTATTCCTAACTCTAGACTCAGGAATTACTCCCGCCAGTGCTCAGAGGACCATATGGTTAACGAAGGATTGAATCTGGGCCAGCCATATGCAAAGGCAAATACATTACCTGCTGTACTATTGTCTTGGCTCCTTGTCTTAAATCAAATATTCCAGTCTTATTTGTCTCAGCTGGGTATTTCTGAAATGTTAAATTATTTATTTTGAGATACTATTCTCAGATGAAAGAAATATAAAGAAAGATGAGCAAAGTCAAAGAAAGAAGCTTTTAGACATTTGCATGCAGATCAATTCTAGCTTCAATCTATGGTGAAACATCAAAAGAGACCCAATCATTCCAGTCAGATAATCTACGTTAAGTTATAACTTCGATAATTTAATTTCTGAATTAATTTGACAACATTTTCCATATATCCTTGAACATTAAATGAATAAATAACAAGTGTAGTGTGTGAAGTTGCTAGTGGCGAAATAATCTGTTTTGCAGCTATGGATCCAAATGTTGTCCAGTGGCCTGCCCTCATGGGTACCAAAGGATACAATTCTAGCAAGAAGCACAGCTAAAATAGTGGGGAGATGAGGGTCCATGAGGTTCAACCCCAGGATCAAATGTGCATGAGAATGCAGCCTCTTCTGGAAAGCACTAAAATCAGATTTGGGAGAGTGTCACCCCAAAAGAGGACAAACCCCTTGGAGCCCCAGGAAACACCCAGTGTGCCAGCACCAGGTATGACAGCTAAAAGTGTTAGTATGCCGAGACACATGAGGGAGAGCTGTCCTCCGGTTCTCCCTTTAGCTCAGCTGACTATGAGGCTCCCAGGAGGCACGATGGGTTATGGGAGTGGGCCCATCACCTTTGTAGGGCCTCGGAAGCAGCCGGATGAGACTTCGCTCATCATAATAGCTGCCATTTTCCCTGTCCAGACCCCACAGCTCATCAGAACCCACACAAGAGAGATGCTTATCTCAAGACCAACTCAGCAGAGCAGCCGAGTTCAAGTCCAGGTAGGCAGTTCTCAGAGGTGGAACTCACCGGGCATTCCTGGAGATGGAGCTGGGGTTCCCATTCCCCTCTTTGACCAATCCGAGAGGCCTGATGGACTAGCCCACGAACTGCCTTGGAGCTCTTGGCCATCATACAGAGACTCAGACACACGGGGAGAGAGCTGCCATCCCGGCTGTCCCCAAGTCACAAGGCTGCAAGCAGTCATGTGGTACATCAAACTAGTGGAACCAATCATGCTCTAGAATATATAACAATCCACAATGTGTAAGAAAGGGAAGCATGAAGGAGAGAGAGAGGAGAGAGAGAGAGGAGAGAGAGAGAGAAAGGAGTAAAAGAACCTGCCATGGAGGCAGGCTGAGGAAAGGGGAAGGAGGTGGGGACATTGGTGATGGGAGATGGGCACCGTGGAGAGATGAGGGCTGGAACACTGTAGAACCGAAACTCAAATGTGAACATCTTGTAATTGTATATCTAGTGGTGGTATAATAAAATAATTTTTTTAAATATGTATGTATGCCACATCCACTTAGCACACAAAGCCAAGTGTTTCTGGGCATCACAATAAAAACAACAGTGAAGCTTAGAAAGGAAAGGGGCCTTTTTTTCTATTGCTCCAGCCCCTGGAATTTTTTTAATTAAACATTTTATTATACCACCGTGAGATATACAAGTACAACGTTGCTCATGTTTAAAGGTTTCGGTCACATAGTGTTCCAGCACCCCTCCCTCCACCAGTGCCCATTTCCCACCACCAGTGTCCCCAATTTCCTCTGCCTCCCATAGCCTGCCTAAATGTCGGGTTCTTTATCTCTTTTCTCTCTCTCTCTCTCTCTTTTTCTTCTCTTACACATTGTGGGTTGCACTACATGCACTAAGAAGCCATCATGTGCATTTTTTGCCTGTATTTAATCCTCATTTCTAGGTTGGTATTAGCCCTTTCAACATTTATTCACACATGTTTGCTTCTCTGTCTTACCTAAACTCTGACTCCCACATGTTTTGCGGTAATTTTGACTTTTGGTAAGACCTCCTGATATATTTATGTCATGCAAATAAATGCAGTCATTCTATATCTCTCTCTTTCCTTCTGACTAATTTCACTCAAAATGATCCTTTCATGTCCATCCATTTATAAGCAAATTTCATAACTTCATTTTTTCCTAACAGCTGCATAGTATTCCATTGTGTAGAAGTACCACAGTTTTTTTATCCAGTCATCAGTTCTCGGGCATACTGGTTGTTTCCAGCTTCTGGCTATTGTGAAAAGTGCTGCTATGAAAATAAAAAGTGCAGATTGTGTTTCTGCTGTGTGTTTTTGGCTTTCCAGGGTATATTCCCAGGAGTGGCATGGCTGGGTCAAAAGGGAGCTCAATTTCTAGTCCTTGGAGGAATGTCCATATTGTTTTCCAGAAAGGTTGTACAAGACTACATTCCCACCAACGATGTATGAGAGCCCCCCTTTTCCCGCATTCACACCAGCACTTGTTGATTTTACCCTTTTGGATATGGGCCAATCTCTGTAGTGTAAGGTGATATCTCTTTGTTGTTTTGATTTGCATCACTCTGATGATTAGTGATGATGAGCTTTTTTTCATATGCCTTTTGGCCATTCGAATTTTTTCCTTGTTAAAGTTTCTGTTCATCTCTTCTCCCCATTTTTTTTTAATGGAGTTGGCTGTTTTCTTCTTATATAGGTGTACCAGTGCCTGATATATCCTGAATATTAACCCCTTATCAGATGGGTATTGGGTGAATATTCTCTAACATTCTGTGGACTGTTTTTCTATATTGGTCACTGTTTCTTTCGAGGTGCAGAAGTTCTTTAGTTTCATGTAGTCCCATATGTTTATCTTTTCTTTTAGTTGCTTTGTTAATGGTGTTTCACCTTTGAAGACGTCTTTAGCTTCAACCGTCGTGGAGTGTTTTTCCTATATTTTCTTCAACGAACTTTATAGAATCAGGTCTGATATTTGCAATCTTTAATCCATTTTGATCTGACTTTTGTGCAAGGTGTTAGACATTCGTTCAAATTCATTGTTTTACATGTAGCTGTCCAGTTTTCCCAGCACCACTTGTTGAAGAGACTTTCCTTACTCCAGCTTGGACTCTTTGCACCTTTATCAAAGATTAACTGATCATGTCTTTGAGGGTGGGTGTCAGGATACTCAACTCTATTCCATAGGTCCACAGGTCTGTTTTTATTCCAGTACCACGCTGTTTTAATTACTGCTGCTTTGTAGTACAATTTGAGGTTGGGAAAGGTGATGCCTCCCATCTTCTTTTTAGCTATCTGTGGGGGTTTCTTATTCCATACGAATTTCAGGAGTGTTTGGTCAATTTCTTTAAAGAATGTCATGGGTATCCTTATAGGGACCGCGTTGAATCTGTATACAAAGCTCTAGGGAATATTACCATCTTGACAATGTTAATTCTCCCCATCCATGAGCAGGGAATGTGTTTCCATTTCCTCAAGTCCTCTTTTATTTCTTGAAGCAGTATCTTGTTGTTCTCTTTGTATAGGTCCTTTACACACTTGGTTAAGCTGATTCCTGGGTATTTGATTTTCTGTGGTGCAATTATGAATAGAATTGATTTTTTAATTTCCCTTTATTCTCTTTCGTTATTTGTGTATAGGAAAGCCACCAAATTTGAGTATTGATTTTGTCTGCCGATCTACTATACATATCTATTGTTTCTAAGAGTTTTGGGGTTGAGAGTTTAGGCTTCCCCTAAGTATAATATCATGTTATCTGCAAATAATGATAGCTTGATTTCTTCCTTGCCTATTTGGATGCCCTTAAAGTCCTTTTCTTCTCTGATTGCTATGGCGAGTACTTCCAGTACTATATTGAATAAAAGAGGTGATAGAGGGCAACCTTATCATGTTCCTGATCTGAAGGGGAAGGCTTTCAATTTTTTTTTTGAGAAATTTCCATACTATTTTCTTTTTTTTTTTTAATTTTTTATTTTTACAATTACAAAGATATATAATTAAAAAGTTCATATTTGGGTTTTGGTCATACAGTGTAGCAGCACCCATCCCGCCACCAGTGCCCATCTCCCACCACCAACGTCCCCGGTTCCCTCCCCCCCCCCCCCCAGCCCTCCTCCATGGCAGGTTCTTTATTTCTTTCCATTTCTCTATCTTTCTCTTTTCCTTCCTTTCCAGACTATGGATTACAGAACATACATTAAGGGGTTAATATCCAGGATATATCAGGCACTGGTAGAACTTTACAAGAAGAAAACAAACAACCCCATCAAAAAATGGGGAGAAGAAATGAACAGAAACTTCAGCAAGGGAAGAAATTTGAATGGCCAAAAAACATATGAAAAATGCTCATCATCACTAATCATCAGAGAGATGCAAATCAAAACAACAATGAGATACCATTTTACACCACAGAGACTGGCACATATTCAAAAGAACAAGAACAACAAGTGCTGGCGTGGGTGTGGGGAAAAGGGGACACTCATCCATTGTTGGTGGGAATGCCGGCTGGTACAGCCTTTCTGGAAAAACAATATGGACATTCCTCCAAAGACTAAGGCTTTCAATTTTTTTCACATTGAGAATGATACTCGCTGTGAGCTTTTGGTAGATGGCTTTGACTATCTTGAGGAAGCTTCCTTCAATTCCCATTTTCTAGAGTGTTTTAATCATGAACGGGTGCTTGATCTTGTCAAATGCTTTTTCTGCATCTATTGATAGGATCATATATTTTTTATTTTTTCTGTTATTGATATGATGTATTATGTTGATTGATTTGAGAATGTTGAACCATCCTGGCATTCCCGGATGAATCCTACTTGGTCATGATGTATGATCTTTTTGATGAGTCTTTGGATTCTGTTTGCTAGTATTTTGTTAAAGATCTTAGCATCTGTGTTCAAGGATATTTAGTCTGTAATTTTCCTTCTTTGTGTTGTTTCTCCCTGCTTTGGGTATCAGGGTGATGTGTGCCTCATAGAAGCTGTTTGGGAGTGTTTCTGTTTCTTCTATTTCCTGGAAGAGCCTGAACAAGACAGGTAGTAGGTCCTCCTTAAAGGTTTGGTAGAATTCGCTAGTGAACCCATCTAGACCTGGGCTTTTGTGTTTGGGCAGACTTTTTAATTACTGTTTCAATTTCCTCGATGGTGATGGCTTATTCAGGTATTGGAGGGACTTCTTGTTTCACGTGGGAGGTCATACGACTTCAGGAATTTATCCATTTCTTTAGGTTCTCATGTTTCGTGGCATACAGGTTCTCAAAGTAATCCTGATGATCTTTTGGATTTCTGTCTTTTCTGTTGTGATGTCACCATTTTCATATCTGTCTGTTTACTTGGGTTCTCTTCCGTGTTCTTACAAGTCTTGTCAGTGGCTTGTCGATCTTGTTTAATTTTTCAATGAACCAGCTCTTGATTTCATTAAATTTTCGGATTTTTTTTTGGTTTCCAGCTCTTTGATATCCTTCCTAAGTTTTATTATTTCCTTCCTTCTGCCTGGGTTGGGCTTCTTATGTTGGTCTTTTTCTAATATTTTCAGCTGTGAGGTCAGGTTATTTATATGGGCCCTTTCTTCTTTCCTTATGAATGCTTGCAGAGCTATGAACTTTACTCTTAACACAGTTTTTGCTGTGTCCCACAAGTTCTGATAGTTGGTATCTTCATTGTCATTTGTTTCTAGGAATCTTTGAATTTCCTGTTTGATTTCTTCTATGACCATTTGTTGTTCAGCAGTGAGATGTTCAGTTTCCAGCTATTTAGTTTGTCTCCCTGCTTCTGTGTATGGTTAACTACTATTTTCAGCTCATCATATCTGAAAAGATAGTTGACACAATTTCTATCCTTTTTATTTTGTTGAGGTATGCTTTGTGGTTCAGTATATGGTCTATCTTGGAGAGTGCACATGGATGTGCACTGGAAAAAAATGTGTATTCAGCTTTTTTGGGGATGAAAAGCCCTGTATATATCAACCAGCTCTCTTTCTTCCATTTCTTCTTTCAGGTCCAGTATTTCCCTCATGAGTTTCAGTCTCGTCAATCTATCCATAGTCATGAGGCAGTGTTATAGTCTCTGACTATTATTGTGCTACTGTTAATGTCTTCTTTGAGGTCTCTTAATAGTTGTTTTAAGTATTTTGCTGGCTGAAAGGGGCATTTTTAAAGTTCAGAGAAAATAATAAATATGGATTAAAAGGTCCAAGTTGCAGTGATTCATGCAGGGTCTACAAAGGTTTAAAGTTTAGTTGCTCTAATTGTAATTTTTTATTTTCTTTTCATTTATTTATTTTTTTGGAAGTCAAAACAGCTCCAATTTGGAAGTTTTGTAGAAGAGAGGGAAGGGAAGAGAAAGAGGAAAGAAAGAGAAAGAGCGAGAGAGGGAGAGAAATAGAGAGAGAGAATAATGCTCTTGAGAGAATGTGGGATTCTCTAAAATGAAACCAGAACATTAAAGTGTATGTAGTGCAACCTACAATGTAGAAGAGAAGGAAAAGAGAGAGATGGAGAGAGAAAAGAGATTAAGAACCTGTCATTTAGGCAGGCTATGGGAGGGGGAGGGAATTGGGGACACTGGTGGTGGGAAATGGGCACTAGTGGAGGGCGGGTGCTGAAACACATTGTGACAAAACCTCTATACATACACAACGTTGTAATTGTATATCTCAAAATATTTAATTAAAAAATCTTCTGAAAAAAATAAAGTAGGAAGACTCGAACTCAGCACTGAACGTATACAGAGATTATGTAATAAATCCTAAGTGACTGTAGGGAAAGCCACAATGTATAAGAGAAAAGAAAGAGAGAATGTTAGAGAAAAGAAAGTCAGAGGCAGAGAGAGACAGAGAGACAGATAGAGACAGAGAGAGAGGAGAGGAAAAGTGTCTGCTATAGAGGCTGGCAGGGTAATGTAGGAGAGAATTTGGGGACATTGGTGGTGGGAATAGGGCATGGGCGGAAAGATTGGTGCCGAACACTGTATTACTGAAGCCCAATTATGAACTTCTTTGTAATTTTATATCTCAAGGTGGCATAATAAAAAAGAGAGGAAATGCTTGAGGGACCACATGTGCTTGGCAGCAAACACATGGGCCCAAGCAGACAGGCAGCATGTACATGCTCTAACTGTAATTTCATGTTTTCCCCAAAATGTTTTCTGGACAGCAATGTTGAAGTCTGCAAAATGAATCTCTTCTTCTATCTCAATCGCCTTGTCACACTGTCTTTCTGACTAGAAAATTCTTTTGTTTTGTGAAAATCCTTTGCAAAAAAAGACTTTTTTGCTTTCTAGATGGGATGTTGCCCAATTTATGAATCATATAATAAAATCAGTTAGAACTCTAAATTTATTCTGAAGACATTTTTTTACACAGCATGGAAGCCTTCCTTGAGGAAAGATAATAAATATGTAGTTTTTGTCACATAATCAGCTAATAATAATAGCTAATAAGTAAAATATACGTTTATGTATATAAGCAGCTTTATGCCTCTTGTAAGCTGTACCAATTCAGATAACACCTATTTCACATATAAAAATAATATTACAAGGAATTTTTTGTCAGTCTTGTCTACAAAAATGAATGAAAATGTTATTGTTGGCACCTACTAACCCTTGTCAATCTCCTTTACTATCATTCTTAAATTCTCTCCCAAAGGATAAACCTCACTAGAGACAGGGATGTTGCTTAGTAGTAGAGTGCTTTCTTCATTCTTTTGAGGCCCAAAACAAACAAACAAAAAAGCATCAAACACCAACCACTGGCACATTCCCTAAAGCTTCATCCTTTGCTTTTCTACACTGCTATAATCTGTGCCCCAGAGCATAGCCCCTTACTCAGCGATCTTGGTGTTTTCCTCTGTTTTCCTTAGTTTCCTTAGTCATCCATAAAGCACCACAAACTGCTTAAAAAACATAGCTGTATTCTCATAGTTATGGATCTTAAAATGTTGAGTTGATCAATAGGGACTGGCTCCTTCTGAGGATTCTGGTCTTGGATTGCTAATGACTTTCTTCTACATGTATTTATATGATATGTCTTCATTAATTCTGGTCATAAGGATGCCAGTTATTCTGGATTAGTGGATCACGAAATGATTTTGTTCTAAATGAAATACTTCCATAAGTCCCAGATTTCCAAATGCAGTCATATCTTGGGGTCCTAGGGGCCAAAACTTCAACATCTAAACTCAGGGGAGATGCAATCAGTTTATACATATTTTATATCTTAGTGCTTGACTGCTAATGCTTATCAGATATTCTGTTTTCTTTTTAATCATAGGTTCTTTATTTTTTTTCAGTGTAGATCCTGTGACTACTCTGGCTTCACTATTTGTGACTATTACTCTTTTGTTGTGATATGTGTAAAAATAGCCCTGGAATTACTTTGTGGAAAACTCTGTTGGGTGTTTACTGTTCATATGAGAGTAAGTAAATTTAAATGGCCATTAAT
Organism: Cryptotis parvus; assembly: GCA_021461705.1. NCBI lineage: Eukaryota > Metazoa > Chordata > Mammalia > Eulipotyphla > Soricidae > Cryptotis > Cryptotis parvus. The sequence continues at coordinate 355,237 of JAJIBD010001336.1, read as the reverse complement.
TAAATTTTTTTATGTCATATTTTATAGTAAAAACTAGATTTTTCAGTCAATTTCCCTAGGACAAAACAGCAGTAATGAAACAACTATATGTTGATGTTAGAAGGGGGCAATTTAAGTTGTTATTGGGAAACAGAGAATTTATTCCTTGGGCCTAAGGTATGAGGTGAAGATATGAGTTAAAAATTATAAGATAAGGTATTCTGATGAGGCTTTCCATACCTTCATTATAAATCAAGACTTTAAAGTAAGCTGATTTCTTAAAGATTGTTGTTCACTTTATAAAATGTAAAGTTTGCATACAGGTAAGATTTCTGGAAAGAAAATGATGACATCTAGAAAAGTTGTTTGCATATATTAGTACCATAAATCTAGTGTCACAATCACTAAAATATTTGCTTGAAGCTACTGACAGTACTGGGCAAACCCAGGTCATGAGAGACAGAGAGACTGTTACTGGAATCCGCACCTGGGAAAAGAAGCCCCTTGCCTGGGTACAATGAACAGTATATTCTCTTAATTCAGAGAAGTGGAAATCACTATTGAAGTAGCTTAAGGATAAAAATCAATTGTCAATAAATAAAATTAGAGATATTGAAACCACCAATAGTTTATAAATTATTTAAAACTAAAAGAGAAAGATTATAAAACCAGCTTTTAACATTTTTATCTAAGCTAATCCTCATTCATATTATAAAGAGGGTATTCACCATGCCTACTTTTTTATTTAATTAGGCAGTTTTCCAATATCTGCCTGATTATTGCTAAATAATCCAAAGCCTTCCATTCCTTTATTTCTTTCCAGTATTAATTTTTTAAAATGAGCTCTATAGTTCAAACCATCCAGAGTCATCATTAACTTACCTTCTTTATTTATTAATGTTCCTTTGTTACATTTTGAGCTCCCTTTTCTTCAAAGTATTTGCAAAATTCTATTCCCTTCAAACCCTTTGGCTACCATTAATTATTTCTTGCTTTTTTGTTCCTTGTACTAAAACTACAAGCAATGTAATATGTTTGGTTAGCTTTCTTTTTCTATATTTCAATTTTCATTATCAGCTTTTATCACACAAATATAACTATCATTATATTTTAAATATAAATTATAATCTAAACAATTTTAAATATGCAATAATGATGATTTAGTAGTTTTGGGGCGGAGCAATAGTCCAGCGGGTAGGGCGTTTGCCTTGCACGAGGCGGCCAGTGCCTGCCTGGCTTCAATCTCTGGTATCCCATATTGTCCCCCGAGCACCTCCAGGAGTAATTCCTGAGTTCAGAGCCAGAAGAAACCCCTGAGCATTGCCGGTTGTGACCCAAAAAGCAAAAAAAAAAAAAAAAAGAGTTCTGTTCAAGATAAGAGATATATCTGCACACATAAAATGGCATATTATAAATTGCTAGTGACATTATATGCAAATACTAGTAATAAAATTATAGGGATAAACATGGTAACCCCTAAAGTATATATATGGCAAGCCACAATGTGTAAGAGTAGAAAGAGAAGAGAGAGAGAGAGAGAGAAGAAAAGGAAAAGTGCCTGCTATTGAGGCAGACTTGGGTAGGGGGAGATAATTTGGGGACATCGGTGGTGGGAAATGGGCACTGGTGGAGGGATGGGTGCTGGAACACTATATGACTGAAACCCAACATGAACATCTTTGTAATTGTGCTATCTCACACTGGTATAATAAAAAAATGAAAAATATTTCAAACAGTGTACAAAGTCTATTTAACTTATATTATTTCTAATAGTTAAAATATATACATACTTATTAGAGTATTGTTGTGTGATACCCAGATTTTCTTTCTAAATTAAATTACTCCATTCTTGAGCTCTTGGAAACTATTGACTATTAATGGATCATAATATGTTTAAAACAAGCTCTCCATAAAACAATTGGTAATCGTGAGTGTTCCAAGAAAACTAACTCTTAAACTAGATTTGAAAATAGGATCAGTAGTGCACGTGTTAAATTTTCCAAGGGATAATATACAATACTTGGAACTTTTTAAAAGTTTCTTGTAAGAGAAAGCACAAGGAATCATGCTTCAATCGCTATTGCTGGGTGCCATTTACCTTCTAGAGGAAGATACTGAAAAGCAAAAGGTGGTTAATCATGAAATGAAAGTATGTGCACAGAGCAGAAGTTCTCCTTGGCAGCAGCAACACAGACTCTTATTTCAATAGCCAGAGAACAGAGATAACTAAGGAAGTTCACAACCTAATTATGAAAGTAGTGGAGTTCCAGGAAAGAGAGGGAAGAAAGATTCAATTAATTGGACACAGAACCTAATTACATGAGTAACAAAATTCTGATAAGGTTAATTCCTAGTGCCTTCTAGCTATATTCTCTGTTGTGCCAAGAGTTGGCTGGAAAAGAGGGATATTTAAATCTGGCATAAGGACATCTGCCTTGCTGTGCTCAAAACCTTAAAACCTGACTCCACTGAACTATCTCTGGGCCTGCAGAAGTGACCCATTCCTTACTGTTGTTGGTAAAAGTATGAGAAACTTTCTTGCTTAATTTAAAACTCATAGAAGTCTCTGCTTTCAAGACAACTTGAGTATCCTTTAGGATCAATCCATACCTCTCCTCATTGTCACCCACTATTTACCAAAAGTCAAGTTACAACATGCTTAGGATGATCTGGACATTCACATATCACAGAATGTGTAATACCCCAGCAGGATTCTAGGGGAAACAATATTGACATGCTACATTTGGAAGAAAGTAATGGTCAATACCAAATTAAGTGCTTTCAGTTACTGGACAAAAATATCAAAATACGCATAATCATAAGCCTCGATACTCTAAGACTGAAAAATATCAACTTGTATTCTGAGAAAGGAATTGAAGGGCATCCTATATACCAATGTGTTACAGAATGCACTAATAAGATAAACATTCTCATTGCTATGCATCTCAATACTTATTTTCCTATATAACAGGGTTGAAGGTAGTCGATGTTCTTAAAAATTTAAGATCACTGCTAGCAATAAAGGTTGCATTTATATCCTCCCTCATGAGAGACTAAGTGAAAGTATTTCACTATCAGAAGCAAGTAGAATTGCCTTTATCCTAATGAGAGCCAATGTTGGGAAAGAAACCAGGAAAGGGAGGGGTAAGGAGGCACAAGGAAAGCAGAATGATTGCATTTCTTTAATAGAGAAGAAAGGTAAGTTTATTTTTATGCACTACAGAAGAAATATTAAGCAACAGAACTAATCATTAATTATGACTTGATTTGATATGCTACATTGCTGACATTGTCTTCTACTAGTAGTCCAATAGATTATTCATAAAAAAGACTTCAGGTGGTAAGGAATGGAAGATACCTGCACGCATGACATCAATGCATGAACTCCCATTCAACATTGCTAAAACTCAAGGTGCCAGCTATGAAGGCCAGCACAAAACCCTGATGTAGTATTATACTAAATGAAGCAAGGCAGCCTCTTAGGGACATCTTCATTGTATTTGACACTTTTCAAGTTGAATATCCAACAATTAAGTTTGTTCAGAAAGAATACCTATCTAAAGTATAAGTATGGCTTTTATGCAAGTCTACTTTAAAACCTTAAAGCATTTCATCCATTGACACAGATTCTGCATAACAATGCCTTAAACAAGAAAGGAACTTCAGAGCAAAGATACACAGTAGCACACAATAAAGGCACAATAAAGGCACTCAGCCCCCTGGCTTTATCAAAAACTACACCTCAGAGCAGTTCTTGATTTATATCAAGAAGTTGATTACAAAAGTAACAGTGGGTGGGAAGTGGAGTGAAGATAATCTTATCCCAATCTTGATTTATTATTGTAAGAGTGATCAAATGAATTTTCACAAGTTGAAACATCTGAAAAAAGTAAGAATTTCAACCTCAAAGTCTGACTCTGGTAGTAAACACTGACTTTCTATATTTACACCTAAATGTAAGGGTTGAACAGAGGTAAAGCAAACAAAAAAAAATAGCAGAAGTAAATGTTGTAAAATAAGTCACCACAATTTCACAAAAGACTTCATTTATATAGAAGAGAGATTCACATATGTTTTAATAGTAACAAAATGTAATAAATATATTAATAGGAAATTAATTTTGTAAACTGTGGTATATTTATATGATGGTTGAACATAAAATTATTTAAATTATTTGTGCTTGTGTTGATTGACTTAAGAGTTAATAATAAGGGAACAAAGTGCTAATAATTGTCAAAAGTGCTAATACCAACCTAAAACTGAGCATTAAATACAGGCAGTAAGATACACATGATGACCTCTAAATGTATGTATTGCAATCCATGATGAGTAAGAGAAAGAAGAGAGAGAGAGATAGAGAAAGAGGAAAAGATAATAAACTGGTCAATAGAGGAAAGCTAGTGGAGGGGAGAGAGAATCAGGGACGTTGGTGGTGGGAAATGGGCACTGGTGGAGGGATGAGTGCTGGAACACTGTAAGACGTAACCAAAATATGAACATCTTGGGCGGGCGATAGCCCAGCGGTAGGCGTTGGCGTGCCGGCCTGGGTTCGATCCCGGCATCCCATATGGTCCCCCGAGCACCGCCAGGAGTAATTCCTGAGTGCAGAGCCAGGGTAGCCCCTGAGCTTGCGGGTGTGACCCAAAAAGCAAAAAAAAAAAAAATATGAACATCTTTGTAATTGTATATCTCATGGTGATATAATAAAAATAGTTTTAAAAGAGTTAATAGTAAGTGCAGGAGTTTGTCTAAAAAATTGTATGTCTGGGGCCGGAGCGATAGCCCAGCGATTAGGGGCGTTTGCCTTGCACATGGCCGACCTGTGCCAGCCTGGGTTTCTATCCCCGGCATCCCATATGGTTCCCGAGCACCGCCAGGAGTAATTCCTGAGTGCAGAGCCAGGAGAAACCCCTGAGCATCGCCGGGTGTGACCCAAAAAAGCAAAAAAAAAAAAAAAAATTGTATGTGTTATTTCACTATATACCTCTGTATTAATCTTTCACATTCTGTCATCACATGCCAAAACCATCATTCAACCATCCAAGTCGATTGCCTGTACATCTAAATTATGCATTTTCAATTGAATTATGAAATCAGGGTCTGATTAGTACTCACGATAGTAGCATATAATTCAAATATACATTTCATCTCTGCCATTATCAAAGCTAATGAATTTTTTCATCTTGTTTTCTAAATATATTTTACCATGGGACAACTACCACTGTTTAATACTATGTTACTTGGAATAGGGGTTGGAGAGATAAATCAGGGGTTAAGTCACATGTCTTGCATGGCTGACCTGGTTTCAAATACCCAATTCCACATATGGTTCTCTGAGCCCAGGGCCAGTAACAGTGTCTGCAGGGAAAAAAAAAATCTAAATAAACATAAACCATGCAGTATATGTTAAAAATTGAAAAAAAAATTCAAGCCTCAAATGGAGCTTTTCTTGTTTGGCTCCACCCAGATACAATAAACTGCCCTAGTGACAGTTTCAGTTCCTCTCAGGGCATAAAATCTATTTTTGTTCTGTCTTCTTTCTCTTCTTTTCTCTTTTCTTTTTTCCTTACTCTCTGCCTTTATAAATTTCTCTCTTTAACAGTGGTGTATATCACTGTGCACCTATCGCCAAAACTCCAATAGTCTTCCTAAGTGTAAAACTTAGATCCCCGACCAATGTCAGTTTTCAACTGTGTGGCTGACTAACTGACAGTATCAGGTCCAGAGGCTCTGAACCCCCTTTTAAGACTTTCTTAAAGCTATTTCCTTGCTCTGCCCTTAGGTAAGCTTAGCCTACCCTTCTCCCTGCTCCTCTAACTCTCTATCCTGCCAGGCTCTCAGCTGCTCCAAATCACTCCTGCCAGCCAGGCTGAGAACCCAGTTTTAACTGACTCTTCAACTCTTGTTCAACTATTTTATATATATATATATATGTATATATATATATATACATATATGTATATATAGTAAAAGATCCTTTTACTTCTTAAAGGGATGGCAGATATCCCAATTATGGGGATATATATATGTATATATATATATATATATATATATATATATATATGTATATATATATATATATATATATATATATATATCCCCATAATTGGGATATCTGCCATCCCTTTAAGAAGTAAAAAGGGATCTCTTAAATCTCTTAAAGGGACCCAACAGCAAGTACCTAAATGGATAATCTAATGATATGAGATTATGATATGAATATGATATGTTATGAAATATGAAGACCATCCTGTCTTCAGAGGATTGGTAGCTTTATCTGAAGTAATCCTTTCTGTTGCTATTTACTTTATAACAGCTTGTTTTTGCCTATGTAGTACACTGTGCATTACTTCTTATGGGTCTTTCATAGTAATAGACAGATGTTATAGAATTCATAAAATAGTTAATGAAGTCAATTTTATCAAGAAGCTTATGAATTTTGTGTTTTAAATTGTTTTATAGGTATAGCGATTTTTAAATAATATGTCAATATCTATTGTACATTTTATCTCCTTCTTACAGTTCCCCAAATTTTAAAAGTACTTTGTCCTTTCTATTCTGAAAATAAGAGCACTATTAACATAAAAAATGAAAAAAATAGCAAAATAACAGGTTGAATTATATGAAACCTTCCCGAAAGCTTCTTGTATTCTTGATTTGAAATGCTTTAAAGGCATTTTTTCGAAATGAAGTTTTTTGTTGAGCATATTTCTAAAATCTCTAGGTGAATTTAAGTAAATAACATTTATTCAGGATAAAAAGCTAGTTGAGTGGCTCTCCAGGGAATATGATTTGCTTGAAGGAAAAAGATCAGGTTTCACTAGGAGCTACAGAGAACACAAAACTTAGCGCATTAGGTCAAATGTAAGCAGAATACTTCTAAGTCCTGATATCCCAACCTGCAGTCTCACCCTACCCAGTTCTTCTATATTAGTTTACCAGTGTAGTGGAAATGAAGATTTATCACAAACTTTGAGACAAATTCATATTATTTTTTCAGTAAATAAGAAGTTAAAGCTTTACCAAGAGTCATAAGCAGAAATAACAAGAACTTGTGACAGACAATTTATTACTAAGAAAACCATTTTAGGGCCTCAAGCAATGTAGAGGGTAGAGCATTGCCGTGCATGTGGCTGACATGGGTTTGATGCTTGGCATTCTATAACCCATGTCACTCCAGAGCCATGGCACTCCAGAGCCCTGCCAGGAGTAATTCCTAAATACTGAGCCAGGAGTGACCCCTGAGCATTGCTGGATATGACCCCAAAAAAAAAAACTTTAATTTTTTGGTTGCTTTGTGTGTTCTATTCAACTTACATAATGATATTCAAGATAAAATTTCTGTCTTCTAATTTACAGCAGTTGTCTAAAACAAATAAGTTGTATATAAGCATTATGATTATATCTGTTTTATATTATGCAATGTTGCTTTTACAAAGATTGCAATCAGTTTCTGTTTTACCTGACTTAGTGGTTGCATTTTCTTTGCTCATTTGTACAGTTGACAAATCTTGATGCAGTAATAAATACTGTTTGTTACCTGAATAGTCACATTAAATTTCAAAATATGTTTGAAATTACTACCCGCAGTAAAAGAACTCATTAAAGGAAAGGAAATGTTAGTCTAGTGTCTAATATATTTAAACATATTCTGCCACACACATCAGGTTTGCAACAAAAACTCATTAGCACACTCAAAAAAATAGAATTCTTCACTACTGCTTGTTTAAAGATGGGTCATTTACGTAGAGTGGGTGTCCATGAACAAAGAAGGTTTATGTAATAACCAGAAGCTGGTGGTACACAGGCTATCGAAAGGAGGAATAAAAGACTAAAGTCTGGTAGGAAAAAGTCCTATTGAGTAAATATCTTTGGGAAAAATAGACATCAATTAAAAGCATTGTTAATCAAATATATCTTGGCAAAATGAAGCCAGATCAAATATCCTGATCTCACTTCTTGCCATAATTAGCCATTTTTTATCCAGTTTAATGCAGAATAAATGGTAACTCATATACACAAACTATACAGCACAGGTCAGAGATTAGGGGAGAACAGTGAATTTACAATCTCTTAGTTCTGATTCCTTGAAAGTTATAGTCAAACCAATCAAAAGAGGAATGGTGCTTCAATAAGCATAAAAGAAAGAGCTTTATTAAGTAATAGAAAAGAAGGTTAGAACTCCTATCCAAGAGAACAATCTTATCTTCATTTAACAGAAAACAGCTTATTTAATAAAATATTCAGGGAAGCATATTCTTTTAGACAACATATGCTAGAACACAATGGGGGAAGTCAATAAGATTTGTTGTGGGAAATGGTTTTCTGGTTCATTTTTTTGTAGTCATGGACTTGAGTACTTCACCGTACATGAGAAAAAATAGAGGTGTCTGGTTAGTGAATAACATAGTTATCTCTAATTCTTCCTCCTTTGTCCATGAAACTACTTCTTATATTTCCTACATGCTGTTTGCTTCCATAAATGTCCAGGAAGGACAGGACAATGAAAATACTCTTATTTTTCAGCTGGGCCAGAACTGTACTGGCTCAACAATCAGGGCCAGAGGAGTTTGCCTGTTTTCTTTTTCTTTCTTTTCTTTTTCCCTTCTTAATTGTCCAGCGCATTGTTAATTCCATTTATGTTGATTTTAAAATGTGGGCAATCTATTTCCTTCACGGAGGAATAAGATAGTTCAGGGGCTAACGTTCTTACCTTCCATGTATCCTGTTGCAGGACACCTAAAACCTAAAAGCCTCTGTATCTGCCCTGGATTGCCTCCTGAAAATCACTTCGTAGATAAGGGGGTAGTTTAAATGTTGCAGTTTATCTGACCATGTATTCTGTATAGGCTGGTATAAATTCTCTCTTGCTACCACAATCATCTTGGGATTAGCTAGATCTTACCAGCATATTTGCCTGGCCACTTTGGATCTTTAAGTAATTAGACCAGAGAGAAATGCTGTTTGCCTCCAAGCAAGCAAGCATGGCTCCCTGATAACTCAAAGGCAACTAAAATACAAAACTACCGTTAAGTAGATGAGACTCTTGTGAAGGCTTGGAGAAATATTTAACTGGCATTAGAATTAGTCTTTGGTAAGAGACATGCCATCTCAGAAACCCCCTTCTCTACCCTATAAAGGCATTTCCAGGCTTATCTTGGATCAAAACATTAGCATAAAAATAGGGCCTAGTTGAGGTGCTGGGAAAATTACCTAAGGGCATTTGACCCTTCCTGCTTCCCATAATAGTGAGAGGTCTGAGTTGCAGGGGTACTAAACCAGGCTGATTCCTCTCTCTCTCTCTCTCTCTCTCTCTCTCTCTCTCTCTCTCTCTCTCTCTCTCTCCTTTTCCTTCTCTCTCTCTCTCTCTCTCTTTGGGCCCTCTTTTGGAGCTTGCACTCTTCTTGGGAGTCTTGTCTTTGTCTCCTCTTTACAGGGCCTTTACACGTGGTGGCTGCCATTTTGGACTACAGTGCCTGGGGTTCTAGCCGGGAATCCTAAGCACAGGGTTTTTCCTATTGCTTATTTGTATGCCTGAACCTGTGATAAGTAAAGCATTTTAAAGCTGCATCGGATTCCAGAGTCTTCATCCATTCCCCACCGGTTCAGAGGTAGAAGTGAACTAGCTTCCCAGTACTATTGGCAACCCTGGTGGCGTGGCATTCCCGACAGTGTCGAACCCCATTCTATTCACAGTATGACCTCTGTCTCCCTATTAGATCCCCCAAGTCCAGTGATCCCTGAGAGAAAAGCCAGGAGTAGACCTTAAGGACAGTGAGGTATGGCTCAAAATTAAAAAAATATAGTAACATTGGGGGCGGAGCAATAGCCCAGTGGTAGGGTGTTTGCCTTGCACACGGGTGTTTGCCTTTGCCATGCTGACCCGGGTTCCATCCCCGGCATCCAATATGGTCCCTCCAAGCACCGGCAGGAGTAATTCCTGAGTGCAGAGCCAGGAGAAACCCCTGAGCATCTCCGGTGTGACCCAAAAAGCAAAATATATATATATATATATATATATATGTATATATATGTATATACGTATATATATATATATACATATATATATATATATATATATATATATATATACATATATATATATATATATACATATATATATATATACATATATACATATATATAGTAACATCAAACAGAGGGAAAGGTATATATATACAAAGAAATATTTTAAATTCTTAAAATTTTACTATATTTAGTTAGCCACTACACTTTATATTTTTTGTTTTTATTTTTCCCATGACCTGATGGAATGGTTTGAGGCTCTTTATGTTCCTGGAGCAAGCAGGTGCCCTTGGGCTCTACTAGCATGAGACAGGTCATATGGAGATGTTACTGGTGCCCGCTCGAGCAAATCGGCGATGAACGGGAAGACAGTGATACAGTGATTTTTTATTTATTTTAATTAATATTTTATTATACCACCGTGAGATATACAATTACAAATTTGTTCATGTTTGGGGGTTTCAGTCACACAGTGTTTCAGCACCCATCCCTCTATATTTTTAACACAGTGTTTCAGCACTCATCCCTCTATATTTTTAAGGTATACTTTTGATTTCTGTGAAAAAAGTTATGTAAAGATGGCTCTATAAAAATAATCCTCACCGTGAGAAGAGAAAGAAAGAGATAAAGAACCTGCCATAGAGGCAGGCTAGGGGAGAGGGTGAGAATTGGGGACATCGGTGGTGTGAAATGGGCACTGGTGGAGGGATGGGTGCTGGAACACTGTATGAACACTGTATGACAGAAACCCAAATATGAACATCCTTGTAATTGTATATCTCAAAGTGGTATAATAAAATATTACAAAAATAAATAAATAAATAAATAAATAAAATAAAATAAATAAATAAATAAAATTGACTCTAAGCCAAAAAAAATATTCTCACCTTCACTCTCCTTATTTGCCTCTCTTCATGACAACCACTTTATCTGTTTTGGAATTTATAGCTTTGTTTTCATTGCTCTATATAATATTTTTGGGAAGTGAGGAACTACCAAAAGGTGTCCAAGAAGTTTGGAAATCCTTCCAATTACCCATCTACCTCTTCTGAACTACTCTACCTCCAAGCCTGATCTCTGATGTTCAGGGGATCTGTGATACCAAGATCCAACTGAGATTAGTCACTTCCAAGGTCTGAGCCTGAACCCCTCCAATACTTCTCAGACCTTCGCCATAACATTATTACACTATGATTTCTTGAGTGTTCAATTCTATGTGTTATATTAGTTTGTAACCTAGGTAACTTCAACAACAAAAAATATTTTCTCATAGATCTAGAGTATGGAAATTTAAGCGTAAATTGTTGTCAGGTTTGGTTTATTCTGGAGATTCTGTACTGATTTCTCAACCAGTGTTGACATGATCACTTTTAGTTGAAAATATATTATAGATTAGGATATACACATATACCCTTATATTATTACAATTACCTCTTCCATTTATTTTGGTTTTGTTGTTTTGAGCCATACCCAAGTATGTTTAGGGATTCCTCATGGATCTATGGTCAGGGATCATTCCTGGTAGCGCTCTGAGGTCCATGCTCAGTGCGAGGGATTTAGCCTGATTTGGTCAGTGTGAGGCAGGTGCCTTAATCAATAAATTATCTCTCCTTCCAATAACCTCTGATTATTTTGATTTGCTTTATTTTGTCTTGGAACAAACTAAAGCCCCAGCAATGCTTAGAGCTTAGTCCTGGGTCTATGGTCAGGGACCACTCTGAGATTTGAAATTAGTGTGGGTGGGGGGTCATATGGCTTGCCAGGGATCAAACTCTGATTGGTGGGCATGCAAAGCAAAGCTATATGTACTGTACTATCTCTCCAGCTCCCCTTTATAGCAATTGAAGTCATGTTCTGACATTTTGGGGATTAGGATTTAAGAGAATATTGAAGGACTCGAGTGCAGCTCATAAAAGATATGCTAACATCTTATGGAATATAAGATTGTTTTTGCTTTGTTTTGTTTTGGTACCACACACGCCTTTGTTCAGGGTTTACTTCTGTCTCCGAACTCAGGATCACTTCTGGTGGACCCATGGGACCATATGGGGTACTGAGAATAGAACTCATGTCTACTGCATGAAAGTCAAGAGCTTATATCCTATACTATCTCTCTGACCCTGAGAGTTTTCTTTTATCTAATACAATCAAAAACATTCTTTACAACTTATCATTGAATTTTATTATAATTTTATTGCAACCCTATTGAAGTCATCTTATAGCTGTAGATGACTTATTGCTGCAAGTCATCTGATTGGAACAGAGCTGCACCCATCTCTCCAATAGTGCTTTAAGATCTTTCCACTATAATTATCCAACTTTCCTAGGCCCCTCAGTTCCTAATTCTATTGATCACTTCTTTAGTATGTCTATTTACTCACATCATGAAAGGGTTAACTAAATATTCAAATTTTTAAATTAATATTAAACAAATCCATTGATAGTAGAACCAGAAAATAACTTTTAATTACATGCTTCAGAAAAATTATCCATTTTTTTCTACAGTTAATCTAAGAGTGGAGATTTACATCTATCACTTTTCTTGAGTTTTCTATGAAAATATATTAATTCCAACCTTGTTGCCAATTTTAATCATCGTAATTCTATCACGATGTTCAGAAGCATATGAATATGCTAAGTGTTGTCTTCCTGGCACAAGCTTCCCAAGACCCTCTAACCCACTGCAGGGCTCTGTGTCATTTGCTTGTGGTGCATAATGATATCGCAAGGTCTCCCTTTTGCCAACAAAGTGAGTATTCTCCTTGACCCTCTTTGATTCGGTCTCTGTGATCCTGTCCCCCATGATTTCCTTGTTCTGAGATTTGTCGTTTTAGTACGAATCTTTTTGTTCTTGAATAGCTACTTTAGACTTGTAATAAAATACGTTAAATGTTAGAGGTTTTGAATTATAGGAATATCTTCCTCCTATTTTCTCGTGTTCTACCCTTACACATTCCCAGCGAGTCCAATGTAGAAATAGGGTTGAATTAGAATTCTCCATCAAAATTTAAGCACTTGTCTCGCAGAGAAGTTCTAGTGTTGATTTGGAGAAATTTGAAGCCAGACTTGATGAATAGTGTATGCGTGTTTCTGTGTGTGCGTGTTGTGATATTTGTGCTGTGATGTGCTTGTCTTCTTATTTTCTCTTAATTTGTTGTATTTTCAAATTTTTAGTGTTGTGTCCTGAGTTTGTTTCATCTCTTTGTTTATGCACTGCATACAACCTTTCTCTTCAGAAATATACCCTTTAGATTTAGGGCTTTAAAAAAACACTTCCTTTAGCATAGTTTTCTCTGTTCACTATATACCCTGAGCGTCTTCATTTCTTTTTTTTTTTCAGTAGACCTAACGTACTACTGACTAAATTGCAAGTTATTCTTATTTTCCATGTTGTATTTCCTGGTTCTTTGATGTCATCCACATCTTCTGACACATGGACCTATGAGCAAGGCTGATTGTGACTTTCTCTGTAGTTTAGCCTTTCCTTTGGGAAATCACAATTGTCAGAATCTTTAGGTATTTGGGTAGCTTACTCTAAAAAAGTCTTTTAGTTGGAGCGAACAAAGAATGAAGATTTGACTGTCAGGTTACTCAGAGCCTATTACTGCCTTTTCAAGACTAGAGGAACCCCTGTAATTTGTCATGGGTATACTTCCTTAGACCTGCTTTCAGTGTAGATCACCGACCCTGCCTATCTTTATGGGCTCCATTGTTAAGGTTCTCTTGTTTCATCTCCCAGCAATAAAAGATGAGATCTTTCCTGGATCTAATTACTTGAGAAATAGGCATAGGGGAAAACTCCTTGTTCAAATCCTCACAGTTTCAAAGATATCTATTAATGAGTTCTGAGATTGTGTGTTTATTTATTTACTTCTTGATGTTTCCTATTGCTGGATAAAATTTCACTTTTAGCAGGACGTCAAATAATTTGGCACCTGCCTTTAAATTTCAGCTTTGAAAATTTTATTTTGGTTTCTCTTCGTACCACTGACCTGTGAATCTGTCCTAAAGAAATATATCCTTTTATTGTTTTAGTATACAGTATTCAAAAAAAATTCAAAGCATATGAGACCAGTCTGTCACCTTTTCCTGAATGCCCAGTATATTTTCTTGTCTGTTTTCAAGAATCAAATGAATACATAGTTAGCAAAAAGTTCTAAAGATTATCTTGCAGTTCACTCAGCACTCAATAACTGCTATCACTATGTGTTCCATTTTTCTTAGCAATTTAACAGAGAAAAACCATATTTTTTAAACAAGGAGATTTACAGTGCTAATTTCCTCTGCCTCTTTCTACTTTTTACTCAAGAAATCTTGTACATCCAAATAATGTAATAAAACCATTGATAATTATTTCCCTAAAGTCAGAAATGTAGCCCATGACTCAATTGTTTTGCTAGTACCCTTTCATTTTACTAATATCAAAATACGCTTTTTTCCTCCAACTTTTTTATTAATAAGACCACAATTATATACCTATTCTTTCACTCTATGTATTACTTTGAAAACTTCCTGCATCTTTGCCTTGGGTGTGCATGAGGGACGGGCAAACTTCTTCTGACTGTGCTTAGAATCTAATTCTGGCTCTGTGATCAGTAGTCACTACTGGTTATGCTCAGATTATTATTAGCTGTACAGTGTTGGGGGGTTGGCAGTATTCCCAACAAATGGTGATGTTTGGCAGAGTCCCCTGGTGCCTTCAGGTAGATGGTTCATCCCCTTGACCGATGGACTAAGGAGTGGGACTACAGACATTTTGGACATCAGATGGCCATCAATGGCCATTTAACTTAAGTTAACTTAGGCTAGTTACAGAAACACCATGAAGACTTGGGGGTAGAGTTTACAGATTGGTAATTAACAATGAACAGATATTGAGCCCCTTCCTTCAGGGAACAATCTTCCGGAGTATCCATCTAAAGGCAGAATTCCACCCAGAGGCTACTGCACTTTAGATATCCTTAGGAAATTCCTCCCAAGGGCAGGATTATACTTAGGGGCTTATCACTTTCTCATTTCCTTTACAGTAACCCATAAACAATCATATTAATTTCTTTATATTTCTAGTCATTTTGTAAACACAGTAAGAAATATATACTTTTATTTACACCCTGATAAGCTTAACATGGTCTTTCTGGGCTCATGACAAAGGGTATTTTTTCCTGGGGACATCTCACTATATTTACCAGACTGTGGTCCTTGGGCCAACTTAATTGTTCCTAGCCCTAACAGAATCCTTACTAAGTTAGTTCTTTGTGGGTCATGTCAGAGTTAGTTTCATGATAGTGCTCTTAACTTATTACACTTCTTATGGTGTGTAGACTGTCCAAATATGGAGTCCAGGGTACCTTACTTAAGGCTTGCCCTCTGTCCATCCATGTCCAGTGGTGGGACCCTCCTTTTTTGCAGTAAGGAACTAAGATCAATCTAAGGACAACTAAAGCTTAGTCAGGTAAATATGATGGATGCCCGGAAGTAAATATATTAGAGTTCATTAATTCCTGTATTACAAAACATAGCATTCACTATCTTCATGTGTCTGTACAAAAAAGGACATTGCTGTAACAAAGAAATACAAAAAGCGTAAATGAAAAAAGTAATATTTCACTTACAATACAAAATCTGAGGTCACCAGATGGTTTAACTTTGTAAGTTGCTGTGTTTGATTGGGAGATATAATGACTAACACGTAGGGGAAGAAGGACACAGGAAAGGTTAAAATTAAACACAGAATATTAGGTGTGCCTTGGTGGGATAGGGTTGCTCCAGAAGCATTGGAATAAATATAGTTTAATTAACTCATACTCCCTGTCAGAGGAGAATAGGCGATCCAATGGTAAACCTGAAATGACTAGGACCGGAATCCAACAGTATGATATATTTAAACCAAGTTCATCTTCCTGCAAGGCAGGGATGTTACAGCATTTACTGTCTGTTTTATCTCTCCAGCCCACTGCAAGTTTTTCGTGACAAATTTTAACTTAAGTACTGATAACATCATATGAATATTCCATGTGAATGATCAACTACTATTTCAAACAAGCATGTTCACACCTAAAATCTTCACTCCAAAGGCATGTCGTTTTGCATTATTTGAGCTGTCAATCAATCCTATTTATTCTTAAAATCTCTAGGGATTTCCATTTTTCTCTGCTTTCTTGACATCTCTATCTGGGTTTATCATCATGTCACTAAAAAAAACCAGCTCAGAGAACGTGATCATTCAATAAATTCATATTATACAAACAGTAGAGTTTTCACATCCAATAATCTACTCACAAATTATGTTGAAAGTGTTTTGAGCTTGCATTAAGGTAACATTTGTTTATATTAATTTAATCTACATAAGTATAATGCACTGATATCTGAAAGTGGAAAGAAAAGGAACAAAAACAAAGTAAATAGTGCTTTACTATAAATATGTTATAGATTTATTTTATATATTATTTGGACAACTTCTTCCCTGATTTTATTATTTTCCCATTCACTCAGTTAGAAAATGAACATTATTATTATTTATTAAAATTAATCAGTTTATTTAGGTCTAATGTTTTTATAATTATTCTGGTTTTGAGTTATATTTAGAAGAAGACACAAATTTGAGAATGTTATGTCCCATTATACCAAACAAATAAGCATAGCAGTCTCTTACACTGTCTCTTACACATCCAGTTTCTTACAGGATGTGATATAGTGTGTTAGTGTTCTAACAGAAGTAGGGACGAAGCAGATGGGCAATAGAGTATGATTTTAGACCCCAGCCAAGAAAGACCTAAGGTTAAGGACATCTTCTCAGAGAAAGCACTTGAATTGTCCTTGGCTATTATGTGGGAGGGAATTCCCAATAATGAGACCAATAATAAAGCAACATTTCCAAGCACTTGTCACTTGTCACTTGTCTTCCTGTTGTTCATCAATTTGATCGAGTGAGCACCATTAAAGTCTCCATTTGTTGGGAATGAGGTCCATTATTGTTACTGATTTTGGCATATCAAATACACCATGAGTAGCTTGCCAGGCTCTGCTGTGGCTCTGTGTTCATCCCAGGGATCCAGTCATTTTCTATGTCAGACTGTCAACCACCCAGGACCCATGGGGAAGAAACCTGGGTGTAGACAAGCCTGTCTCCTGTCTGCCACCTGCTGATGCAGCTGCACCACAGTCACACATGCAACACCTCGAGTGGTAGGACAACTCAAGTGGCAGGATTTCCAAACAATCATGCATTTAATTATATTTTCACAGTATGTACATATGAGCACTCCAAGGCCACTTCACAGTCTTAGATAATAATGGAAGTTAGGACCAGCTCCTTCCCAGGATCTTTCACATTTATACACTGGCTAGTTGATTCTTTACAGGCAGAGCTGCTAATGACTCTCCCTGTGCTCAGCTGATCATGAGGTGCCTGGAAGGGAAAGCAAGTTCTATCCCTGGCCTGTCATCCCAATAGATCCTCATAAGAAGCCAGAGGAACTTCAATATCACGAGGAGTGCAATTTTCAACATCCGGACTACACAGCTCCTCAGAGCTCCACCCAAGAGAAAAGCAGAGAAAAGCCAGCAGATCTCTCCCCCTTTGGTTCATCAGTACATGCACGAGATAAGAGACTACTACTGAGAGTATACCAGCCACATGGCAGAGCCTGGCAGCTACTTGTGTCATATTTGTTATGCCATAAACCTGTAACAAGTATAGACCTCATACCCATTACCTGAAGGAATGGTTTGAGGCTCTTTGTGTTTCTGGAGCGAGCAGATGACTTTGAGCTACACTAGCACATGACAGGGCATATGGAGATGTTACTGGTGCCCGCTCCAGCGAATCAATGAACAATGGGAAGACAGTGAAAAGACAAGTGACAAGTGATGTACATATATCACCTGGGCTCCATGTCAGCTCATATATTACATATGTTCTGTGTATATTTTATTGATATTTTCTTATACTTCAGTGATATAAAAATGAATCATTGATAGTGTTTAAAAATATATAAAGTAACCTTTTGTTTTTGATAGGTGTTAATCTTTGCTCTTAGAACTATGCTCAATTTGCTATAATTCCCTGCTGTGTTGCAAAAGACTTTAAGGTGTGAAAACAGCACATTACAGAACTATTGAAACAACACATATGCAAAGTGGAAGATTTGTTGAAAGATGTTTGAGAGAAATCAGAAAGCTGAGGTTCTATACTCAGACTTTGTCTAGTTACTTGACCTTTTCAAGATCAGTTGAAGTTTATTTGTCTCATATTTTTAGTTTTAAAAAGTGACTTACTTCACTAGATAACAACTGACATTTTTTTAGTCTCCTGAATGATATACCTATAAAATGACAAATGAGTAATATCCCTTGCTGCTCTTACTTTATAATTCTGTGAGTCAAGATTTAACCTTTGTTTCTAAGGTCAGCACAGATCAATTTGCCCCTTATACAATTTACACGAAATTTTATTTCAACTGATCTTAAGGTTTAGTGTGGCAAGAAAGATTTGAGTGTGCATACTTGTGTTAGACTATCATATTTTCTAACCAGTTAATTTTTAATTTAACAATCTCAGAATTTTTTTCTAATTTCACCATTGGCTCTACTCTTTATTTAGATTCTAATATATTTTCCATTTGATATATTATATCAAATATCAACCTTCCATTTGATACCTTCCATTTGATAACATTTCCAAATGAAAATGTTACTGGAGCCCGCTCAAGCAAATCAATGAATAATGGGATGTCAAGTGATCAAGTGAATATATCTATCTTATTGCCCCTTGAGGAGTTGCAGGTGTGGCTGTAGTCCCTGGCTGCATCAACAGGTGGCAGACTGGAGACAGGCTTGTCTACACCCAGGGTTCTGCCCAGTGCCCTGAATGGTGGTGGTCTGACATAGAAAGAGACTGGGCCCCCTGGGATGAACCCAGAGGCATGGCAGTGCCTGTCAAGCTTCCCATGGTGTATCAATATGCCAAAAACAGTAACAATAATGGACCTTATTCTCAACAAATGGAGACATTACTGATGCCCAATTGAGCAAATTGATGAACGATGGGAAGACAAGTGACAAGTGACAATAAATCTACCTCAAAAATTTATGAAAGGACTAATTTTGTATTAATGAGGCCTGGAAAGATAATACAGCAAGTAGGGTTGTTGCCTACATGTATTCCACCATTGATACCACACGTGATCCCACATAAGTGATTGCTGAATGCAGTGCCAAGCGTAAGAGCTGAGCACTGCTATGTTTGGCCCCAAATCAACACAACAAAACAAACATTTATGGGTTATCATGTATATACCGTGCCTATATTCAATGCACAGATCTAGCCTGGTTTTACCATCTCGAACAGTTGAATGTGGGCAAAGCAATAAACATGATAATCCCTAATTGTATGTATGGCAAACCACAATGTGTAAAGGGGTGGGGAGGGAGGAGGAAAAGTGCCTGATATAGAGGCAGACCGGGAAGGGAATCTGGGGACATTGGTTGTGGGAAATGTGCACTGGAAGAGGGATGAGTGCTGCAACACTGAATGACTAAAACTCAATCATGAACATGTTTGTAAATGTATATGTTATGGTGGTATAATAAAATTAATTTTAAAAAGGAATGCTCTAAAGTATTTGGAAGAGAATACAGCGTAACATATTAATAGATAAATTATTAATAAAATATTTACAATTACAAGGACACAGTTTCAGTACACCTGCCCAGAGCTTCTGCATCTGGCCTGAAGTTGCCTCCTGCAGGTCACTTTGTAGATAGAAGGAGAACAGTTTGAATGTCACAGTTTATCTGACCATGTATTCTATACTGGCTGGTATAAATATTCTCTCATGCTGCCACACTCATCATGGGACTAGATAAATCTTACTGGTATAATTGCCTGGCCACGTTGGATCTCTAAGTAATTAAACCAGAGAGAAATGCTGTTTGCCTCCAAGAAAGCAAGCATGGCTCTCTGATAACTCAAAGGCAGATAATATACAGAACTACCATGAAATAAAGATGAAAGGAAACAATTCCATTCACAATTGTGCCACAGAAAATCAAATACTTAGGAATCAACTTAACCAAGTGTGTAAAGGACCTGTACAAAGAAAACTACAAGACACTCTCCAAGAGATGAAAGAGGACACAAGGAAATGGAAACATATTCCCTGCTCAAGGATGGGGAGAATTAACATTGTCAAAATGGTAATACTCCCTAGAGCTCTGTACAGATTCAATGCAGTCCCTCTAAGGATACCCATGACTTTCTTCAAAGAAATTGACCAAATGCTCCTGAAATCAGTATCCTGATACCTCAGACACATGATCATTTAATCCTTGATAAAGGTGCAAAGAGTCCAAAATGGAGTAAGAAAAGCCTCTTCAACAAGTTGTGTTGGGAAAACTGGACAGTGACATGCAAAAAAATGAATTTGGACCTGTGTCTAACACAATGCACAAAAATCAGATCAAAATGGATTAAAGATCTCAATATCAGACTTGAATCCATAAAGTACGTTGAAGAAAATATAGGAAAAACCCTCCACGACATTGAAGCTAAAGGCATCTTCAAAGATGAAACATCACTAACAAAGCAACTAGAAGAAAAAGATAAACATATGGGACTACATGAAACTAAAAAGCTTCTGCACCTCAAATGAAACAGTGACTAAGATACAAAAGCAGTCCACAGAATGGGAAAGAATATTCACCCAATACCCATCTGATAAGGGATTAATATTCAGGATATATCAGGCACTGGTAGAACTTTACAAAGAAAACAAACAACCCCATCAAAAAAATGGGGAGAAGAAATGAACAGAAACTTCAGCAAGGAAGAATTTCGAATGGCCAAAAAACATGAAAAAAATAGGCTCATCATCACTAATCATCAGAAAGATGCAAATCAAAACAACAATGAGATATCACTTTACACCACAGAGACTGGCACATATTCAAAAGAAAGAACAGGTGCTGGAGTGGATGCTGGGGAAAAGGGGACACTCATCCATTGTTGGTTGGGAATGCCGGCTGGTACAGCCTTTCTGGAAAACAATATGGACATTCCTCCAAAGACTAGAAATTGAACTCCCATTTGACCCAGCCATACCTGGGAATCTGCTCTGGGAAACCAAAAATACGCAATGGAAACACCATCCCTACTTTTATGTTCATAGCAGCATTATTCACAATAGCCAGAATCTGGAAGCAACCAGAGTGCCCAAACATCGATGACTGGATAAAGAAGCTTTGGTACATCTACACAATGGAATATTATGCAGCTGTTAGGAGAAATTAAGTTATAAAATTTGCCTATAAAAGGATGGACATGGTGAAGATTATGTTAAGTGAAATTAGCCAGAAGGAGAGAGACAGATAAAGAATGACTGCATATATTTGCATGACATAAATATATATGTACATATTATGATAACAATATTCAAGGTCAAGTGAAACATATATCAGGAAGTCTTGTCAAAGGTGGAAATTATCACAAACATGTGGGAGTCAGAGGCTAGGTAAGAGAGAAAATGGAACAGTGTGCTAACAATTGTCTAGGATACTAATGCCAACCTAGAACTGAGCATTAAATAGAGGCAAAAGATACACATGACAACCCTTTAATGTATGTTATTAATCCGTAGTCTGGAAGGGTAGGAAAAGAGAAAGAGAGAGAAAAGGAAAGAAATAAAGAACCTGCCATGGAGGAGAGCTGGGGGGGGGAGGGAACCTGGGATGTTGGTGGTGGGAGATGGGCACTGGTGGAGGGATGGGTTCTAGAACACTGTATGACCAAAACACAAATATGGACTTTTTAATTGTATATCTTTGTAAAAATATTTTTTTAAAAAGAAGAAAATAAGCGATAGGAGATAAATTAGATTCACTAAAAAAATATTTAAGTTGTGATGGGTTGATTTAATATTAAAAAAATAAAATGGTGTATTGGGCAATGCTATAAACATAGGACAAAAAACATGACATTACTTCAAAAGATGAAGGAAAATGACAGCACAATTTCAATATCCATTCATGGTTAAAACAATCTGCATATTAATAATGAAAGAGAATTTCCTGAATCGAGTAATCATCTTTAAGAAATACAATTTTAACACCATACAAATGGATAAAAACAATGCTTTTTTCTCTAAGATAAGCAGCAAGTGAATAAATTCCACGTTGTTGTTTCAAATAGACCTTGTGTTTGTGACCAAAATAGTTATATTTTAAAAAAGAAAATAAACAAAAGTTATGCAAATGGGGAAATAATTATAGTGATTATTTATTTATTTTGGGGCTTGGGGCTACATTAAGTGGTGCTCAGGGATGGTGCCTATGGGGTACAAGGAATAAAATCCAGTTTAACTGCTTGCAATGCAAGCATACTACTCATTAAATTATTGCTCCAGCCCCTGAAGTCATTTTTATAAACAGGTCTCAACATGTAACTGAAAATCTAAATCAACTAAGTAAGCAACTTCTAAGAAAATTTCTAGAAGAGTCAGTTCAGCAGGGTTCACGATACAGACCAATGTAAATGCTTGTTTTTTTCTATATACTAGCAAATTGAAAAACTGATGAGAGAAAATTAAAAAGAGATAACTAGATAGCCAGGAGTAAGACCTTCTTATTTATTATCTGCACCAGGGTGATTCTGAGTATCTTGTACTCTGTATGAAAGGGGAAGCCCCAAGACCAGACCACAAAAGTGTTAACAGGAGAAAAAAAATATAAAGTAAAACAGGAGCAGACTAAATTACTGGCTGAGCTCTGCGAGTAGGCCAGATAAAGCTGAAGCCCTCCAACCAGATGTCAAGAGAGGAAACTATCTCTCTCTCTCTCTCTCTCTCTCTCTCTCTCTCTCTCTCTCTCTCTCCTCTTTTTATATGGAAGAGATTTGTAAGATTTAGAGAAATCTCTCTCTCTTTACATAGAAGAGAGATCTCATTAGTAGATCTGACTTAAGAAGATGTAAATAGGGGCCAGGCGATGCACAGCGGGTAGGGCATTTGCTTACCAGGTTTGATCCCTGGCCCCATATGATCCCCCAAGCAGAGCCAGGATAATCTGAGCAAAAAGCCAGGTAACCCGAGTGTTGTTGCGGGTATGACCCAAAAAAAAAAAAGAAAGAAAGAAAGAAAAAGAAAAGTGAAAAAAATATATAAGCGTGAGTAGATAAAACCAAAGCTCCCAAGCAGGCCTAACATCCTAACTATAAACCTAACTATAACCTTGAGTAACATCCTGATATGGTGTGCACCCCGTACCTGGAAAAAAAAGCTTGTTGTACTATAAAAGTTTCTTTTGTCTCAGAGTGCTATAAAAACTGTGCTGTAACTCAGTTTGGGGCTCTCAGCCTCTAGCCTGTTTGAGGTTATGTGGTGAGCCCGCATGCTCATCTTAATAAACCCCTTGCTTTTGCATAAGCCAGAATCTTGGAGTCCTTCTTGGTGGGTGATCAGCGTCCTGACCCTAACATGTATACTGAAAGGATCACACTTGCCTGCTAGAGGGCAAACTAGTATGATCCTTCCTATAATCTTAAACGGTAGTCTCAACATAGCCAAGGTGGTAGTCTCCCCGGCAAATTCTAACTGTTCCATGCTGGGTCCAGTAGGTATAAAGAGGAGCTGTGCCCCAATCTAGAAAACAAAAAAGTCTTAGTAGACTTAGTAGACTTTATTATAATAATAAATCAGAAGTGACTCATTCAGAGTCAGGGTGACTGTAACTGCCACATCCTCCATTAGTGTGGAGAATGTGGTAGTTTTCTTTCTTTACATAGAAGAGAGCTCTCTCTTTTATATGGAAGAGATTTGTAAGATTTAGAGAAATCTCTCTCTTTTACATAGAAGAGAGATCTCATTAGTATGAATTCTGACTTAAGAAGATGTAAATAGGGGCCAGAGCGATAACACAGCGGGTAGGGCATTTGCTTACCAGGTTTGATCCCTGGCACCCCATATGATCCCCAAGCAGAGCCAGGAATAATTCCTGAGCAAAAAGCCAGAAGTAACCCCTGAGTGTTGTTGCCGGGTATGACCCAAAAAAGCAAAAAAAAAAAAAAAAAAAAGAAGAAGAAAGAAAAAGAAAAGTGAAAAAAAATATATTAAGCTGTGAGTAGATAAAACCGCAAAGCTCCAAACACGAACAACGTTGTAATTGTATATCTCATGGTGGTATAAAAAATTTAATTTTAAAAAATTAAAAAAAAAAGCAAAGCTCCCAAGCTAAGTTAGGCCTGTCATCCAACACTTAGTATGATTATGGTTATTTTTCAATCATCAAAATAGGAACATTTTACTACATGCTCATCAAATTGTATTATTTTTTGAATTGGAAGTTCACCCACAGCAGTAAATTTTAAGAAACAACAACAACAACAAAAAATCAAGCATTGTTTTGAGTTTCTGTTGCCATTTCCTGGCTACAGACAGAGAAGGCCAGCTTCAAATTCTCAAATCAGGACCCATCAAGAGATTCAGCAGAAACAAAGGCCACTGTTAAAATGCAGAATGGAGATCACCAGAATTCAAAGTACCATTGACAAAGCCTTAGCAAAGGCCTCATCTTCATAGAAACCTTAAGTAGTGTTGGTTGGTGTTGGCCTATTGTGAAGGCAACCCTTATCTTAGCCATCAGCATATCTCATTACTGGGCACAGAATTTCTTGACTTTTATAAGGACTCTCTCCTTTTTTTCTGGAGAAGCTCCTATTTTGGCTTGGATGAATTCCTTTTCCTTTTTACCCTTCCTACTATATTTTTTTGTTTGTTTCGTTTGGGGCCACACCCAAAGTCCAGGGGTTAGTCCTCAGATGTTCTCAGAAATTCCACACTGTGGAGCTCAGAGGAACTTAGAGGATGCCCTGATCAAACCCAGGTCCATGACCTGCAAGGCAATATCTCTACTTACTCAACTATCTCTCCACTCTCTTTCCCATATTTCTTGAAAGATGACGTTCTAGACTCTCTGTCTTCAGAAATTATTCTCTGTGAGAGCCGATTAAAATTTAAAAAGACCTGGATGATACTCCTGGAATTGATTCATATCCTTATGCTGCAAAGCATATACCCTTGCCTGATCCCAAATACCATGGCTTCTCCAATACTCCTGTGACTGGACCAGCTGCCACTTCATGCATATCAAGCAGGTATCAGGTGCAGTTAGATGACTGCTTTAGTGAAATTGGCAGGACTTTATTGCCCAAGCCAGGCAGTAGCTTATGCTGGCTCAACAGTCCTCATCTCTCTGGCCAGGCAAGACCATGGCTGGCCAGGCAAGACCATCATAAGCTAAAGCAAGTGGTGGTCGAACACTTTCAATTGTGGCTGTATTCTGCCTAAAAAGTCCCATGGTTCCCTGCACATCACTGGCAACAATCTTATTTCAAAAGCTGATGACCTTTAAAACATGTTATTTTAAGTGCAGCAAACTAATTAACCATTTCTAAATTTTATTTTTAACATTTTGCAACATGAACTCTACCTATCACAGTCCTAAAAATTCTCAGGAAATCCTTCCTTTTTTACAAAGATTTCTGGATATCTTATAATTAAAGACTTAGATTTAGTGGGGGAAACAATTTATATAGGTAAAAGGATCAGTATTTCTTCTTTAATTATTCCTCTGGAAAGGAATCTGTCATAGTAATGTTGGTATTGATTTGCTTCTTTAATAGTAAATTTTAATCATTATTTATATTTATGCATATATTTATTTAATTTTATTAATAATATTTAGGAAATATTCATATATCATTCTAAGCTTTATGTGTGCTTTTTTGTATTTTTATATTTCAAATTATAATTAAATATATAAAATAGAAATGCTGGTTATATTCTATATGCCTAGTATAGAAAATATCATATATTTTCTAAAGTTTTAAAGATTTTTTTTTTTGCTATACTTGTCTGTGCTCAGTGCTTCCTTCATTAAGGGACCACTCCTGGCAGGCTCAAGGGACCATATAGAACTTGGGTCCTGGTTGGTTAAAGGGAAGTGCCCTACCTGCTGTGCTAATCGCTCTGGACCCAAGACTCTTAAAGACTAGTTAACTAAATTAACCAAAAAATGTGTTTAGATTTCAATTACTTTCAAATGGTTGCCCCAGTTTTCTGTTTTCATAAATGATCTTTGTAAACACAGAATGATTCATCAAGCAATATAGTCTAGACAAGTCACAAACTTATTACTCAATTTCTTGTATAAAGCAGTAACTTTTACTTTACTTCAATCAAGTTAAAGATATTATAGTATTTTTAATGATAGTGTTTTAGATTATTAGGATTGAGGGCATTATTTTGCAAAAGTAAAAATTCAGGCAAGTTTTACTGATATTCTAGCAAAAATTATTTAAGGATTAAGGGAGAATATTTTCAGGATTTTATTCATAAAAATACAGACCACATGCTCTGTAGTATAGGCTAGTTTTATTATCAAAATAACTTATTTAATATACTATCAAGGTAATTTATTTATGCTGCCCAGCAGAATGATGTAAAAATATAATTGTCACCTTGTTGAACAGGGTAACTTACAATCTGCTATTGTAGCTTCTTTACCCATTTAAAAACCTCTGATAAATTGAGCATTGATTCTGATATTTTAAAATATTTTAAACTTTTCACCTATGATTCTGATATTTATTTAAATTTTTTCATATATCAGCATTGTAATTTGTTACAAATTGTCCTCAGGAATATTTGGGGGTCAAAAAATATCAAATTGAAAGTAGTACAGTCCTATTGTATATACATACTAATATGCTAAGCAACTTAATAATTTTCCCAAGAGTGTGAGTGTTTGCCCAGATATAAAAGTCAACAGTGAGCATGTTTTAGAAACTGAAATTGCTGAGAATAGATCTGTGTAGTCTAGACATTTCGTAGCTTGTGACTTGGAATCAAATTGTATTTTCCTTTCATAAAATACATATTTAGGGCTAGAAGTTGCAATCCACTATAACACTATACTTATGGATAAATATAATCACACCAAAGTGTTCAGGAGATTGCTTTTGACAGTGTACTGAATTTGGAAATGCATAGTATCATCATTTACTATCTTCAATTCCTATTTCAAGAAATACAGCTAATTATATAGCAGAAATTCATGTACAAGCAATACTAACCTTAGTTTATATCTGTAAACGATTTTTATAAAAGTATTCAGGTTTTTGGATCAATTCTGCAATCTCTCATTAATATCTATGCCTATAAACGTGTCTTTAAAATGACAGATAGAGTCAAAGTTCTTTTAAGATGGTATTTTATTACCTTTTGCCACTTAGCCTGTTTTAAATTATGTTTAGTCACTTGATAAATGCTTTTCATTTTTTCCTTTTTCTCAAGAAGTAATGAGGAATGAAGCAGTAAAAAACACTGAATTTAGGGTCAGAAGACAGCATATATTATAGACCTCGCTAGTAAGAAGCAAAGAAAAAATTGTATAACATTTCATCCCTGAAAAATTCAAAACATGATAAATACTATTATATGGTTCCTATGGGGAAAATGAAATAATGCTTAAAACTTACTATATAGAGCAAAACAAAACTTTGAAAGTAGAATTTATATGGAGAAAGAGTTGTCAAATGACAGACACATTATGTACAAAGAAAGTATTAAAACTTGCTATAGTCTGATGTTACCATATGACAACATGTGTGAGTTGGTGTTTGTTTTGGGGTTATGGGGGAGGGGAGGAAGAAACTGAAGATGAAATGAAATTGCAGAAATTGATGTAATTTTATGTTCCAAGTAATGATATTTTGTCCAAGAAATTCAGCAGTAGAATGAAGTAAATATATTTTTTGTTTGTTTGTTTGAGCTTTTATTTTAAATATATCATGATACACTATAGAGCTTCTCTTTGTGGAAAAAGAAACATCTGTCAAGAGACCAATTAAGAAAATTTATGGACACAGGCCTTATGAAAAAGGCAGATAAAATAAATGAAAATAAGCAGAATTGAGAGTGACTTTCCACCTATTAATACAAGCATTTCAGTTTTACTTACAGAGGTAGCAAGTAAAATTTCTTTTTTATTTTCCAACATAGAAGACACTTGATAGACATTTGACAAGCAAGTACTGATGTATCTATCTATCTATCTATCTATCTATCTATCTATCTATCTATCTATCTATCTATCTATCTATCTATCTATCTATCTATCTATCTATCTATCTATCTATCTATCTATCTATCTATCTATCTATCTATCTATCTATCTATCTATCCATCCATCCATCCATCCATCCATCCATCCATCCATCCATCCATCCATCCATCCATCCATCCATCCATCCATCCATCCATCCATCCATCCATCCATCTATCCATCCATCCATCCATCCATCCATCCATCCATCTATCCATCCATCCATCCATCCATCCATCCATCTATCCATCTATCTATCTATCTATCTATCTATCTATCTATCTATCTATCTATCTATCTATCTATCTATCTATCTATCTATCTATCTATCTATCTATCTATCTATCTATCTATCTATCTATCTATCTATCTATCTATCTATCTATCTATCTATCTATCTATCTATCTATCTATCTATCTATCTATCTATCTATCTATCTATCTATCTATCTATCTATCTATCTATCTATCTATCTATCTATCTATCCATCCATCCATCCATCCATCCATCCATCCATCCATCCATCCATCCATCCATCCATCCATCCATCCATCCATCCATCCATCCATCCATCTATCCATCTATCTATCTATCTATCTATCTATCTATCTATCTATCTATCTATCTATCTATCTATCTATCTATCTATCTATCTATCTATCTATCTATCTATCTATCTATCTATCTATCTATCTATCTATCTATCTATCTATCTATCTATCTATCTATCTATCCGTCCATCCATCTATCTATCTATCTATCTATCCTCTATCTATCTTTCTATCTTTCTATCAATCTATCTATCTCTCTCTTTATCTATCTATTTTTGTTGAATATAAACCCTGGAACTCACCTATTTAGTATAAGTGTTATACCACTGAGCCACATCGTTAAGCATATCAGTTCTCTTCTCTCCCTATTCATTTAAGGTTTCTCATATAGCTAATGACTGCATTCTTTTGCTCAGAAGAAATATCTTTTTTGGTCAATAAACATCTTTTTTTAATGTTTAAAGATCCCTTTTCTGTTTTCTTTTATGGTTTTGATTATCACAGTAACTGGTGGTAGAATGTGTCACACACATTTGTTTCAGCTGCTAGTGGACTTGGTTTTAGTGCTGTGTAGGGGCATTGCATACTAGTCTTGTGGTGCCAGGGATTCCAAACATCAGAATCACTGGGTTAATTCTTTATCATTTGGGTTGGTGTCAGGGTGGATCTTGTTGCTTCATGCTCGCAAAACAGATGGTGTACCATTGAACCATCCCTGGGTACCAAGAGATGTTTTTAACAATTATCTAATTTTCTTATCTTATCTGAAAGCGTTTTGTCGTGTTAGTTAACATACATTGTAACATATATTTCTCCAGTTTCAAGGGATTATGTTCAGACATATACAACATAAATTAAAAATACTGTAAGTTAAAAATTTAGTAGACCCAATGTATCAGATATTGCATCTCTCTGAAACATAAGAGCCCTTAACATCGTGCTACATGTATCAGGAGCCATGTTTTAGGTTGGGAGAGGCAGCAGGTAGGGTGCTTACTTATATGCAGGGACCCGACTTAACCCCAAGCACCAAATATGTTGTTCTAAACACCACCTTGTGTTATCCCTGAGCACAGAACCCAAAGGGATTCCCTGAGCACTGCTGGGGGGTAGAATAAAAACCTAAAATAAACAAATAAACAAAACACAATAAAATCACTCCCTTGTTTATAACAAACGATTGAACATTTTATGCACTTTCTTGAATGCTAGTGTGAAAATGGAAACAGGTTTTAAAGCATCATTTTTATCCTCCTGATCCCATGTCTCTGCCTAGTATCATAAGATAGCGAAATACCACGCAACAGGAAGAGTTTAATCCAAAATCTGTAGTATGGTTTGCATACAATGGCCTTTCCCTCCCCAAAAAAGTGATATTTTTTTGTCATGATAAAGCTGAAAAATGTAAAGTTGGATCATTCAAAGTAGGACCATCTGTATATAATTACACTTTTCTTTTCCACCAAAGTCACAATTAAATCTTCCTTGCTCCATTACTTATACCTTCTGCTCTATCTTTATTTTCTTTGCTACATTTACTATTTTGTTAGTATTATTGAGGATCAAAACTTTGCCATGCTAAACAACCTGTGATACAGATTTCTAAAAAATCACAAATACTCCCTAAATGTCTGTTTGAAAGAAAAAAAATTGAGTCTATCTTAGCCTTAATATCTTAAATTTATCTCCAAGTAATACAAAACTAAGACGCAGTAACTATTGTATAATATGACACATAATGCATAGTCTATGATTTTATATATGGATTCACGTTTGCCATGTTTTTATATAAAGGATAAACATATTTAAATCCAAGTCATAACTCTGAGAGTTTATTCTTGTTCTTGTAAAATATTTTATATTATTATAAATTTTGATTTTGAAGTTTCATCTTAATATCTTTAATGTTGGTTTATTAAATTTAATATTAATAATAGATTTCTAGTTATATATAGTTTTACTACATTTAAAGGACACTGTGAGGAGTCAGAGAGATAGTATATGAGTAGGGCATTTTCCCTTGCATACTGCCAACACAGGTTCAATCTCCACACCCCATTGGTCCCCCCGAACACCACCAGCATTGATTCCTGAGTATAGGGCCAAGAGTTACCCCCTGAGTATCACAAGGTATGGCCCCAAAACAAAAGCAAAACAAAAGAACAATTTTACGAATAAGTCTATGAGTAATGAATCCTAAAAAAAAACTGTATAGGTACATCTATTATTAAGATTATTTTTATAAAATAATTTGATTTTTAAGTCATTATTAGCATGTATTTACTTACTATTTCATGAACAAAACAGTAATTCATACCTCAGAAATGTAGAACCACTTCCCAACACACTACATTTTTAATTGTATGCTTCCAAAACTGTCCATACCAAATTGCTAGACATACACCTTCCATATTCTTGCCACTTTACCATCACAGGTCTGACTCTATCTCCCAAGAGGTACTTCTCTGAGAGGCATTTGTGTAAACAATAATAAAGCACAAGTGGTGCTATGTGATGGTTGAGCTTGTCTTAGTCATATCACTTCTGTCTTACACTCAACTTGGATTTCTGCCCATGGAACTCATTCCATCATGCTATAGGAAGATGTGAGCAAATGTAGAGGTCTCCACAGAAAACAACTTAGACCATAGGGCTTCAGTCCTACCTCACTATCTCAGTACTCTCCAACCAAAAGTACCAACTATTACATAATTTTATGTCACAGATTTCAGAGATGAACCTCCTTCATCAATCTACAATTCCATTATAGATTTATGAATAAAACAGAGTGTTTTTTTTGTTTTAGCCCATGGAGTATTTATTAAAATAATAGGCTAAAACTCAAAAAAAAAAGTGAACAGAAGAGAGTAAAGCATTCATAAGATGTAGACTTTGGATTACAAAATATTATTTGGTAACTGAATGTGTTGGCCCAGAAATGCAGTGATGGCTGTTTGGTTGGTTTCTGTGTTCTTTAAGCTGGAACTAGAGCTAGCCGTATATTCAGTACAGGAAATAGTCATGAATTATATATATATATATATATATATATATATATATATATACATATATATAAAGCATATAATCAAGGATAAAAATATTTTAAAAAATATATTAAGAAGTATTTGCAAAGTGAAATTAGTCAGAATGTCACAACAAATTAGAAATATACATATATATCTTTAAATAAGAATTTTCAATAAATATATCTTGAAAATAAAAAAGTCAAAGACCAATTTGTATACTAAAAGCTATAAAAATCCCTCACACTTATTTCTCACTTTAAATATACACTACTTACATAAACCCTCAATAGCAATAGCTAAATTTGTATACTGATTTTTTTTCATCACAGTAAGATACTTAGTGACTCCCAATTATGATCAGTTACAAACTTGTTCATAATTAAATTTTATCTTTTTTTGGGGTCACACCCGGCAATGCTCAGGGGTTTCTCCTGGTTCTGCACTCAGGAATTACCCCTGGCGGTGCTCGGGCGACCATATGTGATGCCAGGGATTGAACCGGGGCCAGCACAGGCTGGCCCGTGCAAGGCAAATGCCCTGCCAGCTGGGCTATCGCTCCGGCCCCCATAATTAAATTTTAGCTCTACAATATTCGTCCCTTCACCAGTGACCATTTCCAAACAACAATGTCCCTAGTTTTCCACCCACACCTCCCCCTCCATCAACTTTCTGGCAGGCACTTTACTTCTCTTTCTCTGTCTCTGTCTCTGCCTCTGTCTCTCTCTGTCTGTCTCTCTCTTTTTTCTCTCTCTCTCTCTTGCTCTTTTCTCTCTCTTTCTCTCTCTCTCCTCTTGGGCCATATAGTTTGCAATATTCATTTGCTGCTGAATGGTAGCAGGGATATCCCTTTACCTACTTTCAACAATCAGTTCCTGTCCAACAAGGTCATTCCTAACTATTGTCACTATTGTCACGCTGATCCCTTCTTTCTCCTAACTTCTTTTTGTTCTAAAAGCACTCTATGTGCTAGCTTGCAACTATTCAGCAGTATTTCTGGCCCTTGTGTTCCCTGGCCTTGAATATTAGTAGTTTCATATTATGTATTGTTTATGTATTTTTTTTATCCCACAAATGAATGTGGTCATTCTATGTAAGTTCCTCTTCTTCGCTCAGCATGATGCTCTTCATGTCCATCCATTTATAAGCAAATTTCATAACTTGCTTTTTTTCCTAATGACTGCATGGTATTCCACTGTGTAGATATACAAGTTTTTTTTAAAACATATTTTATTATACCACCATGAGATATAAAATTACAAAGATGTTCATGTTTGGGTTTTGGTCATACAGTGTTCCAGCACCCATCCCTCCACCAGTGCCCATTTCCCACCACCAAGGTGTTTGATCTTTGAAGGTGCCTTTAGCTTTAAAGTCATGGAGAGTTCTGCTCACGTTTTCTTCCATCTACCTTATGGATTCAGGCTTGATGTTAAGGTTTTTAATGCATTTTGATCTGATTTAAGTGTGGAGTTAGGAAGAAGTCTGAGTTAATTATTTTTACATGTAGCTGCCCAGTTTTCCCAGCACTCCTTTTTGAAGAGGCTTTCCTTGCTCCACTTCATATTTTTTGCTCCTTTATTCAAGAATAAATGATCATATATTGGAGGGTCTGTGTCAGGATATTCAACTCTATACCTTAAGTCTGCAGGCATGTCTTTATTCCAATTCTAGGCTGTTTTAATTACTACTGCATTGTAGTACAGTTTAAAGTTGAGGGAAGGTGATGCCTCCCATCTTCTTTTTCCCAAGGAGTGATTTGGCTATTCTTGTGGGGTTATAGTTCCATATGAGTTTTAGGAATGTTTGTTTTATTTCTTTGAAAAATGTCATGGTATCCTTACAGGGACTGCATTGAATCTATATAATGTTTTGGGGAGTATTACCATTTTGACAATGTTAATTATCCCAATCCAGGAGCAGTGATGCGTCTCCACTTCCTCATGTCCGCTTTTGTTAATTGGAGTAGCATTTTGTAGTTTTCTTTATGCAGGTCCTCTAACTCCTTAGTTAAGCTGATCCCAAGCTACTTGATTTTATGAGGCACAATTGTGAATGGCTTGTTTTTTTTTCTTTAATATCTCTTTCTTCTCTTTTATTATTTGTATATAGGAAAATCATGAATATTTGGGTATTGGTTTATAATCTGCCACTGTACTATATAAATGTATTTTTCTAGAAGCTTTTTGGTAGAGTCATTAGGATTCTCTAAGTATATGGGAGTATCATCTCATCTGCAAATAGTGAAAGCTTGATTTCTTCTTTTCCTATCTTACCTAACTGCTATGGCAAGTACTTCAGTACAGTATTGAATAGCAGAGGCGATAGTGGGAAGTTCATTCAACTCCCATTTTGTTGAGATGTTTTATAATGAATGGGTGCCGGATCTTGTCAAATGCTTTCTCTGCATCTATTGATGTGATCATATGTTTTAAATTCCTTTTATTGATATGTTATTTATTGATTTTTAACTTAATTATCTATATTTGTTTAATACTTTACTGGTACCTGAGAAGCAGCAATCAGTACAAACATCTTTAAGATACATGTTAATACATAATTTCAACTATGTGAAATTCCTGTAACTTGGATTCAAAATGTGCTATTTTATTTTCCAAAAGCATCTATTTCACTGATTTCGTCATTCATAGCATAGGTTGTAAGGTAGGTTGCCTTTTTTCTTAATGTATTCTCTTACTTGAAAAGTCCTGAAGACATTACTAATCCAATGACTGAAGTTTATTCATATCTTTTCTATTTTATTGACTTGAAGAAAAGCATATGCTCCTTAAGTAATATGCAAAGCTTAGGGGAAAATTCTGTACACATGAACTTTGATCACTTGATCACTTGATATCCCGTTATTCATCGATTTGCTCGAGCAGGCGCCGGTAACATTTCCATTTGACCAATGGCATCTGGTTGCTTCAGGAATACTAAGAGCCTCAAGTCGTTCATTCAAGGTATTGACGAAGAAGTCTGACCATATAGTAGGTGGGGGCCACATGATCTTTTGACATCCCGTGGGATATAGTCGGTAACGGCTCTGGTCCAGCGGTCGTCTCCAAATTGCATTACATGTGATTTACATGTCATTTGATTTACATAACATGTGATTTACGTTACACGCTGGTGACGTGACCCATGAACCATTTTTTTATAATTTGTTTTGTGAATACAGAGATTATTCCAAGAATGACCAACAAGAATAAACATTAAATAGGCAAGATACATAAAAAAATAGTGTGAGAAAAAATTCGTTCAGGGTCTTGGGTCTTGAAGAAGAAGTCTGACCATCTTGAAGGTGGGCGGCCATGTGATCTTTTGACATCCCGTGGGATCCAGTCAGTAACGACTCTAGTTCAGCGGTTGTCTCTAAATCACTTTACATGTCCACCCTATCTGATTTTCAATGCCTTGCCAAAGGAGACAGTGTCCCTGACTCTGGAGCAGCAAACGGTTTGAGGCTCTTTGTATTCCTGAGGCAGCCAGATGCCATTGGGCGACACTGGCACGTGATAGGGTCAAATGGAAATATTACTGGCGCCCGCTCTAGCAAATCGACGAATAATAGGATGTCAAGTGATCAAGTGATCAAGTGAAGTGAGAAAAATTACTGAATATAAAGATACTGAGCATGACATTAATAGTCATTTTAATTTTGATTACATAAATGGTCTATAATTTTTTAAACTCCCACCAAAATACTCTAATGTTCTAAACATGGCAAACTGATTTAATAATTACAGGCATTTAATTATAATTCAATTATTATTAAGTTCAATAATTTCAGGGGAAATCACATAATTATATATTTAATTGAAATTTGCTTAAATAGTCAAATTGTGCTATTTGAGGGCTGATAGTTGGACAAATATTATTTAGAAAATTATAAAATCTACTTTTTTTATCTTAAATATTTAAATATGACAAATCCAAAAACCTGTATGAAACACAAAATTTATGCTTTTACTCCTTTCTCTGTACTCAGGAATTATTCCTTGAGCTACTTTGGACAACATTGGGTGCTGGGGATTGAACCCAGTTTGGCCACAGGCAAGGCAAATGCCCTACACACTGTATTATCTCTCCAGCCCCTCAAGTGATTTCTTATAGAAAAAAAATGGACATTATAAAGCAAAGTAACACAAAATGGTAATAACAAAACACTATCACAAATTAACTTATTTCTAACCTATTGCTCAAATCTTTTTCTGTGGTGGTATAGTAAAGAACTAAGATGAACAATCTTATTTTTCAAAGGAAAATGTTTAATATCATCATCCATTCAAACACTATATTTTATGTTGTTGACATAGTATTTCATATTCAAAATTACACATGATAAATTTGATTTTATAGATGTATTCTATTTGAAATTTATAATATGTCTCTTAAACTGACATGCTAAAATATTAAAGCAAAATGCTATTATCACTAAATAAAGCATCCCAAATATAATGTCTCTTCTCATATTTATCAGATTTTATGAATATAGTTAAAAAGCACCTTAATTTATTGCAAGTAACTTCAATATGACTATACACTGGAAAAATATAGATGAAAGGCAGGAGAAATAACGTAGAGGTAATAAGCTTGCTTTGCTATCAGTCAACCCCAGCTCGGTTCATGGCATTGCTTATGGTCACATAAAGATCTTAGAAGTATGCACTGAACTTAAGTAGGAAAAATCCCTGAACATTACAGATGTGGCCCTAAAACACCATAATAGAATATATTTTTTAATCCTGGAGAGATAAGACAGTGGGTAAGGTGCTTTTCTTCCATGCAGCTACCCAGCTTCAGTATCTTGCACCCCATATGGTTTCTTTTTTGTTTTC
This sequence comes from Cryptotis parvus, assembly GCA_021461705.1. Lineage (NCBI taxonomy): Eukaryota > Metazoa > Chordata > Mammalia > Eulipotyphla > Soricidae > Cryptotis > Cryptotis parvus. The sequence goes on along the minus strand of JAJIBD010001336.1, from coordinate 318,660 downwards.
TTTTTGCTTTTTGGGGTCATACCCGACAATGCTTAGGGAATACTCTTGGCTCTGCACTTAGGATTTACTTCTGGTGGTGCTGGGGGACCATATGTGATGAGAAGGATCGAACCTGGGTCGGCTGCATGCAAGGCAAACGCCCTTCCACTGGACTATTGCTCAGGCCCCCGATATGGTTTCTTGAACCCTGCAGGAGTAAGCCCTGAGCAAGATTGAGTGTGGTTTTCACCCTCAGAAAATTAAAATATGGGGACCGGAGCCATAGCACAGTGGGTAGGGTGTTTGCCTTGCATGCAGCCTACCTGGGTTCTATCCCCAGTATCCCATGTGGGCCCCCAAGCTCCGCCAGGAGTAATTCCTTAGTGAAGAGCCAGGAATAACCCCTGAGCATTGCCGGGTGTGATCCCCCACAAAAAAAAAAAAACAAAAAAATATTAAAATATGGATTCCAAATAGCTATTTTTTCCCCCCCCGGACCCACCGGCGACGCAGGGTTCTGGTTCTGCACTGACTCTGCAGTGGGGCCATGGCGGGGCGGGGGGGGCACGCCCTCCGGCTCCCGCCCCAAAAGCTATTATATGTATAATAATTTATACATAACAAATAGTATGTATTTCCAGAGTAAAATTTACTAGTAACATAAATTATTTTATTCAACAGTGTGACAGTTATATAAAAACATGTTATTCTTGGAACTGGAGTGATAGTACAGGAGGTAAAGAGCTTGCTTGTATGCAGCTGACACAGATTCAATACCCAGCACCCCAGGTGGTCACTTGAGCCATGCTAGGCATGATCCCTGAGCACTGTCAGTTGTGCCCCCAACAATCAAGCCAGGATACCTCTGCTATTTGTTCACTATCCCAAATATCCACTAGATACATTTTGTTAATTACGTATCTCAAGTACTTGATGGAATATTAGGAAGTAATATTATGGAAGAACTTCTGAGAAATATAAACCTTTTAACTATATTTCCTTAAGGTTAGTGGTTTAGGAAACAATGAATTTATTGTGTATTTGCCCACACTCTTCTTCCCAGTCTTCCACCTCAGATTAATTCCCACTTCTGCAATTTTCTTTACTGTTATCTTGTGTTTGAAATATTCTGAATGGAGTGTTCACTTGAAAACAGTTGTTTGACAATTCCCAACACATTCCCACTTTCAGAAGTAAAAAGACTTAGAGGAGTTAGCATACTCACTCACAAATTCATTAATCTTGAAATAGTGATGTGTAGCTGGACCACATAGGGAAAAGACAGAGATTAGCTCTATAAAGCAAAGGAGTGACTGTCTTGTATTCTAACTCTTGATTGTATGACACAGTGGTTTCCTCTCTCATAATGAAATGCAGCATATGTGTGTAGTGTCTGTCTAGGGAAACCGACAAAGACCTATCAGGGTTCTGATCTCTGTCTACTCTGTACTGACATTCCAGACTTCTAGAAAGAAAGAAGGTGAACTGCACAAACCATGTTGTTTGCACAGTGAAGATGAAGTGAATCACCTTCATCAGTTAACTATTGAGTGAGAGCCAATTTTCCAGATACCAACCAAGGGCAATTTTTTCAAACAGAAGTCTCAGGCTTGCTACTTAATCCTTTGGTACACAAGAAGTAGTTGCCCAAAGATTCTTTATCTAATTCATTTGTCTCTCAAATATAGGTAAATTGGTTTATAATTTTTTAATAAAAGGCCTTTGGGCATTCACCGTCCCATCACTAAACTGGTCCTCAGTGTCAGTGTCTAGTCTGCTCCCATGTCTATGCCATTTTATAGTAGATCCTACTTTGAAGTACTCTTACTATTATAGGTAAACATCACTTCTATGTTCTTCTTTAAAATTTTTTACAAGAAACTTGGGAAATAGCAGGCAATTTTACTATCTATTCTATAAAAAGCTTGCTTCAAACTCTTTTAACATACAGAAGAAAAGTAGCATCCTCTTTACTCAAATAAAGATTCCTCTGTATTCTTGTCTTATATTTATTCTCCCAGTCGCTGCGCTCACAATTTTCATTTCTTTTAGCCATCCAAGTCCAACGTCCAATAATCACAAGTAGTAAAAATCTTCCCTCGTTTATCTTGTCCATATATCATCAATTTTTTGTTGCACTTTTTATTTAAAATGAACTTTTCCGCTTTCTGCTGAGTGACTATAATGTAATAGTGCATAAACATAATTTCCTTTTAAAGTCAATTATAAAACAGTCAGTATAAGAGGCTCTAGAATCAATTTTGGAATACTTTTCTAACTCCTTTCTCCTTTAACATCACACTTATTTTACCATGTGGATCAGTTTCTACCTCTCAAATGTTATATACACCTCATAATACACATTGTCCAAACTTCATTTGTATTTTGAGTGTTAATATAAAATGAATTACTATATTTAAAATTTTATGCATTTCTTTATGCCCCCTTAGTATGAAATCCTTTGCTAGGGTAGAAAAACTGAGCATTACTTATTTCATTATTCAAAGTAGAGTTCATGCTTCAAAAAATAAGGTGTTTAAAATTTAAATCCTACAGGCATAATATCAAAGGCAGTCACTTAATAGGCATTCTGAGGTTACACTCCCCAAATCTATATGTGCATACTTCTTTATAAGGTCACTGTGAGTTCTGTGTCCACAAAAGTTTCACACAAGGGGAAAATAAAAAGTATATAAACATAAATAAGTATAAGAAATTTTAATAAGCTCTCATAACCTTGTTAAGTATTTTTTTATTTATTTAAATTATAATTAAATGCATAATAAGTTGTAAATGAGCAGGATTTATATAACATCCTTTTCTAAAAGTAGGATACTATAAGGATGTGCTATTTGCCAAATATCTTAAATATTGCATTGTTCTGCTTTCCTTGACATATTTTTAGGATGCATTGAAGCATCATTGTATATACATATAATGATCACATTTTTCCAAATATATATTGCCTTGTGAAAAATATATAATACACTTGATAAACTATAATGATATCCAAGTATATTTAGCCTAATATTTTAAAGTATAACGTTCTGCTTTCCTAGATACATTTGTAGTGATGTATTAAAACCAACTACATCATTCTTCATGAACACGGTAAAGTAGATATCCTTGGTATCAAAATAGTTTCTAGAACATGTCAAGTAGTTTTATAGGAAGAAAATAAGCGAACTAATTGCCAATCTTCTCACAGAATGTGGCTTCTTAAATGATGAAGCCTGTATAAGATTCTTCGAGATTTTCAATGACTATAAACTATTAGGAAGTAATTTATTTTCTTTGCCAATGTTAGTAACATCTGCAAGAATTTACTTTAATCCCGTTTTAGAAAAACAAGGCTTTTGTTTCTTTGGAACTCTTGCTGCTTCTGCCTCATTTGTAGTCACAACTCTTATTTATGACACTAGAATTATTCCATAGCAATTAATTCCAAAGTTATAAATATGATAATGAGTCCAAGAAATAAATTTATACATTCTCTCTAATCTTCAACATTGTTATATATCTAACAAATAAACAATTCATCAAATAAAATACTTTGAGGGAAAAATACTGAAATAAAATTATAAAACAAGGGAACTTTTGGATTGAAGATTTCCAGACACTCTCTTTCTTCCCAGTGTGACCAGCATGGTCAGATTTTCTTGAATAACACAGGTAATACTAGGGGCGGGAGCAATAGTACAGTAGGTAGGGCATTTGTCTTGCATCCTGTCTGCTTGGGTTCAATCTCTAGCATCCATATGGTCCCCAAGAACCACCAGGAGTAATTTTGAGTGCAGAGTCAAGAGTAATTCTTGAGCATCAGGAGCTCAAAAATCAAACCTGAAACCAGACAATAATCTGGATAATACTGATGTCTAATTGATGTCTTTCAAACATTCAAGTGATTAACGAGAATGATGCCAAAAAACTTTCTTTTCCTCTAAATTATGTCCTTAATTAAATTAAATCCAGAATTTAATTTCAATGCCATTTACAAGATAATTAACACCTTAATAACAAAATATATTTCATTCCCATGACCTGATGGAATGGTTTGAGGCTCTTTATGTTCCTGGAGCAAGCAGATGCCCTTGGGCTCTACTAGCATGAGACAGGACATATGGAGATGTTACTGGTGCCCGCTTGAGCAAATCCATTATGAATGGAAAGACAGTTACAGTGATATATTAAAAAGATGAGTTCAGATGAGCGCTATCTCATGAGGCAGAGTTAAATTGGTAAGATAATGGGTGTTTGCACATATATTTACAAAATTAGTATTATGGAGTTTTTAGTCACAGATATATGACAGGGCATCAAGGCATCATGTGGGATTTTCAAAAGTAGACAGTATATCTCATTAAATAAAACATATTTAAGATTTTCTTATATTTGAGGAATAAAGCCTCTGAAAAAAGTTATTTAATAGAATTTCAAAGCCTTCAATCAGAAAGAAAGGTAGATCATTGAAGAGGACTTTTAAAAAGGATTCTGTTAGTATTAATAAAATGGGTGAAAAACAGTAGTTCAAGTTTCCTACCTTATTTTTTTATTTGAGGATCACATTTTAGGGGTACTGTATTTAAAATGTCAGTAATTTTGTAGGTACATAATTATATTTCCCAAAGCTATAAATTTCTCATGTTACCTTCTGTCATTTTACTTGTATGTCTTATTTTGTTTCTTGATGAAAACAAGTAAGTGGCAGGGAAAAACCAACAGCTAAAGTCCAACATCGAGTTCCACCCTGCAGCAGTTACTTTTTCAATCCGGCCCAGGTATACTGAACCAAAGACTTACAGACATGGGGGCAGAGCTGCTACTTGCTCTCCCTGTGCCCAGCTGCTCACGAGGCACCCTGGAGGGATGGCGGGTTCTAGCCCTGGCCCGCCACCCCAGCAGAGCCGCACAACAAGCCAGATGACCCCCCCCCCCACTCCATCTGGTCACCATTTTCCACATCCGGACTTCCCTCTCGTCAGAACTCCACCCAGCGACAGCCTTTCACAGCTCGTTTCGTGCTGCCGTTTGGCCGAGCGGTTCATCTATAAATGCTATGTTTAGAGGTGACTACAAGGGTATGCCACCTGCATGGCAAGCCTGGCAAGCTTCCCTGTTTTATTTGATATGCCAAATACCAGTAACAATTATATTAGTTCATTCTCATGACCTAATATGATGGCTCTTTATGTTCCTGGAGCAAATAGATGCCCTTGGGCTCTACTAGCATGAGACAGAACATATGGAGATATTACTGGTGCCCGCTCTAGCAAATAGATGATCAACGGGAGGATAGTGATAGTGATAAATCAAAATTGCCTTTCAAAATAAATATGGGCTGAGTACATTGTCAAATTTAAAATAATGTAGAACTCAATAAGAATATATTAATCTATATAGCTTTCTATATATATTAATTGTGTATATAATATGTAATGAATATAAAAACATATAATAAATTTTACATAAATATGTAATATATAAATGTATAATAGCTTATATATAATATATTATATAAATATATTTATGTAAATATATAAATAGATATAAATTTTAGTTTTTGTGAAATGTTTGTGATTTATAAGCAAATATTTTAGGATTAAAATGTTAAGTTTCCCCCAAAGATTTATTAAACTTTGTTATTATGTTCTAAGAAAAAAAATTGCTAAAAATTTCAAGTTGCTAGACATCAACTAAGATTTAATATCTATATAAATTCAGTTACTGGATAAAGGTTTTGCCTGGCATATTGATTTTAATTATTTTTAATTCTGAACTTTTTGGTTTCTTTTTTTAAAAGGTAAAAAAATCTAATACAGTGTTATTAGGAAATAGTTAAAATGATGAAAGTTCTGAAAGAGTTTTAAGGGAAGTAAATCTGGTGAATGTGATCACAGTATGGTTATATTAGTTAAAACTTAAAACTTCTCACCATAGTAGTACAATTTAACTACATATGATGATGACTATTATCAAAATTTGTTGTGGTAGGGGCTGGAGTGATTTTATAGTCTGACCCAGATCCAATCACTAGCAACACATATGTTCCTTGGATCACTGCCCAGATTAATTCCTCAGTGCACAGTCAGGAGTAAGCCCTGAGCATTGCTGGGTGCCCTACCCCACAACAACAAAGAAAAACAAACAAAAACCAAAAAAAAAAAAGCCCAAACAGAAACAATTACTTATTATGATGATAATTTCAAAATAGTTAACAAATCTGTTTATATCCAAAAGTAATACAACATTATAATGCCAATTATTTCTCAAGAAAGACATGAATTCCTTAACTAAACCAATATGAACTTTGCAACGCTAAGGCAGTGTTTAGCAAGAGTTTTCTGGGAAAAGGGTCTAAGACTGTAAGCTAAGCAGCCATAGTAAATTTGTTTTATTTAAGATGTGACTCCATAATTCCCAAAGTACTCAGTATTGTCTTTATCTCTTCCTGCAATGCTTCTGCCGTGACCCAGGGGGCAGCAGTAGTTTCAGTCACATTTGAGGAGCACTTTTTCATTTTATTCTTTCAAAGAAGGTATATTTTGGGGATGGGTTTTCGGGGATGTCATGCTTGGTGTGCCAAATAACTTTGGGAAACTGTGATTTAAGTCTTAGCTTCTTAAATTGTGGGTTACAACCCTAATAGGTTTGCAAAACTTTAAAAATATTTGTTTAAGAAATGGAGACATAATATAGAGATTAAGATGCATGCCTCAAATACAGCCAACCCTGGTTCAATTCTGCTACCAGATCTAACCAAAAATTATTTTTGTTCAAAAATAAATTCATGATTTATTATCAGTATAATGTTTCTGTATATTTATTTTATTTAATTTGGGTTTGGGGGGGGCCATATTCAGAAGCACTAAGAGGCTATGAAATGAAAAAGACATACTAAACTGACCCTTGTCCATGATCAAAGGTTGATTTCTGTTCTGGTCAGAGAGGTCATGAATGAGATTGTACTTATAGGAATAGATATATCACCAGTGCTAACAGCAACAAGAAATTTGCAAAGACTTTGCAATTGCAGATACTGGTGTGTTTACAGTCCAGAACGCGTATATGATTAGGGTCAGAAACCTGAGAATGAATCAGCTTCTGCCACTTAATTGTAGAATATAATTTTGGAAACTCATTTAACATCCTTGATTCATAGCTCTTTGATGATAAAACAGACATAAGAGTAACCCCCACCTCACCAGATCTTTTTGGGAAAAACTCTAGTAAGTACATGAGAAAGCACTTTTTACAGAAGTATGGATAATTGGTCTCATTGATAAAATAATTTGTTTTTATTGCATAATTCGGAGGTAAATATGTTTGTTCTCTTTTGGACAATTATAATAATATCTATAATAGAGAAAGATGCATATTAACTTTTAGCATGTTCAGTCATGCAACTTACATTTACTGAATTTCCACTGTGTGCTATGTTTAATGTCAGCTACAAAGGTTACAGAGTTTTAAGAGAGCTGACTTCCCTCAAAGAGCTCACAATCTAGTAGCTAAACAGAAAATAAATATCTCATTAAAGGTATGAGAGTTGGTGGAGCTCTTGATGTCTACGTCATTTTGGAAAGTTTATGCAAACTGACTGGAAGATGTCACTCTAGTTGAGTAGGTTAGAATTGTGGGAAGGAAACACATGAACAGAGACCTAGAATAAGATTAAAATGCCAAATTTTGAAAAGTAAAGTATAAATGAGCAAGTCTGGGAAGCAAGTTAATATTAAGAAAGCCTGAGATGAAGCTTAGAATATAGAGAAATCTGAGATTCTAAGTAGATTATTTATTTTGTACTAAGGACCGATTTCTGGAAAAGGTGTAATGCCATTTAAAGTGGTGTAAGGTGACATAGTGCAGCAAAACAATAGTCTAAATAAAAGGCATACAGATAGTAAGGCAGATATAAAGTAACACTATATTTAAGTGACATGATTGTCTAAAATATTCAAAAACTAACATTTAAAACTAAAAATAAAGAATTTTAACAAAACTATTTTACCAGATCTATACACTAAAACAAATCGCATTTCTATTTATGAATAATGAATACAAGAAAATAGGATTATTCCAAAGACAGTGAAGTATTTAGGTATTAAACTAATAAAAGTTGTATAGGATATACATTTTGAAAACTTGAAATGCTGAAGGAAGTGCACCCCCTAAATGGAGACAACATAGCATGCTCAAGAACAAATGACATACTAGACATCGTCATTTTCCCCATGGAATTCATAGGTGCTCTTATTAAATATGCAATGCTTATTAAATTCCCAGCAAGGCTTTTTTTAAACAGACAGGTACATGTTTGTTTGAAAATTTGTCAAGATAGTGCTGGGAAAATAACTCCATGGATTATAGCCTATGTTATGCACGCAGGAGGCCTCCTCTGGATTTAATACCTGCCCAGCATTGCAGGGTCCTTCAGGCACCATAGTGAATAAGGGCTCCTCTCTCTCCCCCCAAGCACCGCAATGAAAAACATTATTCAGCTCACAGCTGAGAGTAGACTGCCTCCTAGTCTTATAATCGGTACATTATAGAGATAGACTGCTAACAATGTGGAATTACATGATTTAGAGAGCCATTGAAAGGGGTCTTGAGGGGAAGAAATTAAGAACAGGACATAATCTATGATGACTGCCATGTTTCTTTGGCCTGCATCAAAATAGAACAGATGAGTAGAGGATTAGAGATGGTGCTGAAGTCACAATTGATCTTACATAGTTAATTTCCATCATAAAAGTAAATGATATAAATGGCAATAAAGAAGGAAAAACAGAAACTCTTGGACAAGAGAACAGTGATCTGCTGAAACCTGTATATTCTTCATGTAACAAAGTCACCAGCCTAACATGACAAGGGAATATTTTTTAACTCAAGGACCAGAGAAAATATTCAACTATTTCTCTGTAAAATAAATTGTTTTTCTGTTACATACTAAGTAAAAAGAACTTAGTACTTTCCATTTGAGTACTTTCCATGTGTGCCAAATTCTGCATCAGTGTTCAGTAGTAGCGGCCTGTTTAATTTTCAAAGTATTTCTACAATTTTTTTGGTGGGGAGGCTTTTTTATTTTGTATGGTGCTTGGGGAACCATATGGGATACTGGGGATAGAACCTAGGTCATCTGCATGCAAAGCAAAGGCCCTACCTTCTCTATCTGCTGTACTATTTTTCCAGCCCTGGGGAGACTTTGTAAAGCAGTGCTTAGCGGTCCTGGCCAATAATTCCCAGGCAATCAGCTGAACTTGTGAAAGCCTGAGGACAAAATGCTGCTCAATGCTGGGTGTACTGAGCATGGGGACCACCTCTGGCTGTGTTCAGAGGTCTCTAAGCCTGCATCAGACAAAGCGGGACCATATGCCAGGCACTTGCTTAACCCCAGTACTATTTTTGCCCCCTTTTATTCTCTACAACTTCTTAAAGGATAAGTAATTTGTCAAATGAAACAAATAAATGAGTGAGTGTAAATCGAGATGTGTTTTTTGTTTATAGGGACATACCTGGCTGTGGTTAGCGAAGATTTCTGGTGCTTCTGGGAGAGACCATATGAGGTACCAGGGATCTAACTCTAGCTAACTTCTACAAAGCAAATACATATATCTTTACTACCACTAACCCCCTTGGATGTTTAATTTTTTGTTTGTTTGTTTTTGAGCCACTCACTGTGGTGCTGAAGGCTCATGGCTGGCTCTGTCATCAGGGAACATATGCAATGCTGGGGATCGACCCCAGGTGAGCTGCAGGTCAGAAAACTGTCCTACTTGGGGTTTCTGCACTAGTGCTAAAGGCCCATAGATGTGCCTAATTTTTAAGGCCACATTTTTTCCCACTGTCTCAAGAATCTTGTCAAAGGGTGGGAAGAGCAGAGCTTCAAACCTTAACATTTTTCAGATTTTATATGCTTTAGTACTTAAGGAACATTGGAGCATTAATTTCTATGTCTATAATATGAGTGTTGAATTTCCTAGAGGGGGAATTTTAAACGTTTTATTTAGGTTGTTTGACGATCATTAGAGGATAGCAAGCCAGTCCTGGCATTAATTGAATAATCTTGGCAACCTTTCTCTGGATACTCCAGTTTTCTCTGGATCAGAAATGGGTTAATTATATTATTGTATTCCAGTTTATGTGTTTTTCTTTCCTACAAATTTACTGAGATTTTTTTTCCCTCAATTAACAGATAAACAGCAGGTGCCTTGTAAACTTACTTAGTAAATTAGCTCTGACTTCATTTTAGATCAACACAGGACTTGTTTAAGCCTCCACCCTGTTAAAAAAGTAAAAACAACCACCACCATCAAACCAACCAAACAAATTTTATTATTTTCACAGAAATTTCTGTATATTAGAAGATTTTATTTTTAACATCTCTGATGATTTTTTGAATATTGTACTTCTTTGTAAAGCGTTCATATTGTTCTTTAAGGTACACCATTTCAGATATCGAAAATTAACACAGGCTTTCAAAGTTCCAGGACTGAAAAGTCATTTCAACTAGGCTATACATCAAAGTTCACTTAGCTTACAACCCCCAAATAGGGAAACTCAGCTTTCAGAAGACAATTTTGAGGTTGAACTTAGGCTTCTTCCTTTGCTTAACATTTGAATTCACTAAAAACGATGACGATGATGATGATGATGATGATGGTTTTGCAGCCTAGATTTAATTAGGCATTCAACAGGACAGTTCATCACAACTCGCATCTACAACATGCTGACTCAAATGCGTGTCGTCTTTCTTGCTAACAAGGTGAATGGGGAGATTGCGTGGTGGTGGTTCAAGTTGTGGGGTGTGTGTGTGTGTGTGTGTGTGTGTGTGTGTGTGTGAGAGAGAGAGAGAGAGAGACAGACAGACAGACAGACAGACAGACAGACAGAGAGAAAGAGAGAGATCTGTATCTATGGTATCTTCCCCACAGGGTCAGCAACTTGTGATCCCTTCCCCTTTGCAAGAGCATCAAATTGTTGGTAGTTTTAATTTCTCGCCATTCTCGCCATCTAGTGGCTACAAGTGACATAAGCTTGGTTTAAAGAAAATGCCTCACGATTGGGGGTTGGTGGTAGTGGTGGGGGTGGGGGTGTACGAAATAGAAAACGGTTGACCGCGACAATTTCCCTGGTCTCTCAGCCTAGGACTTACCCGCAGACCCCCACACGACCCCTTTAGCTCGAACCCCCTGAGCCCTGCTTGGGGACCTGCCGGGAGAAAACGCAGGGGATGCACCCTCGCAGAGACGCACGCCTCTGGACGCTGACATTTCCAAGACGGGCTCGATAGCCCAACTGTCATCCGCAAAGGACGGGGGCAGGAGTAGTGGCGAGGGCGACCGAGGGCGAAGAGGCTGTCTGACTTTTCGGCAAGTTGGATCTCTGGATATATTAACGCCAGCCGCGTTAACCTCTGGTTTCGCATAAATAAAGAGAAAGGGAAAAAGCACTTAAACGTTGCGTGGCGGGGCTTTGCAGGGCTGGCGCCCCGGTAGCCTAGAGCAGACTACCAATTCCTGCGCGTTCCGCTCCGCTCACCCTCCTTGCTAGCGTCCCTCTCTTGCACCCCTTTTTCCCACGCTCGCCTGGCACCGGGATCCAGGGAGAGACAGAGGAGCGAGGCACGGGTCCTCTTCCTCTTCTTCACCCAAACCACCGCAGCCCAGCGCGTTCAGCCTCCCTTTGTTCATCGCCACTCTGGCTCTCCTCCCCGGCAGAGCCACCTGGATGCTCTCCCTCGGTGACATTTTGCGCCGGGGCTGGTGGGTGGCTGGGGTGGAGCGAGACGAGCCCGAGGGGGCGGGGGCGGAGAAAGGTCAAGGCGAGGGAAGGCAAGAGACGCCTTGGCTAAACCCGCGCGGCGGGGCGTGCTCGCGCTTATTTATTTATTTCCCTCCTTATTTATCGCCCGTACGGGGCAGAGCGGCGCGGGGAGCCTCGAGGGGAGATGCAGGACCACCCACGGGCGGGGAAGCGACGAGCAGCCCTCCCGCGCCCCCGCGCTGCACAGCGCCTCCTGCCTCTGCGCGCCGGCGAGACCCCGCACGGGCCCCGGCCCGGGCTCCACCGCGCCGCCACCGCCGCCGCCGCCTCGCGCCCGCCGGCTCCGCAGCCCGGTCGTCCGGCGGCCGCCCCGCACCCCCGCTCCGCTTGGGCCCCGGCGACAGCGTCGGCTCAGTAAGTTGGCAGGAGCGAGTCCCCTCGGTCGTCGCCTCCCCGCACCTTTTGAACTTGTTGCTGCTGCTCGGTTCGCCTGCGCTTGGCTTTTTGGAAGGTGAAAAGGAGGAGGCAAGCACGGAGGGGAGGGGAAGGGGAAGAAGAGCTCGCTGGGGCTTTATTTATGCTCCCTCGGCGCCTCGGATTCAGCTGCTCGCGAGCTGCCGGCTCGGCGTTTTCCCCTTCCCGGGGCATCGCTGGGAGAAAGTCTCTATGCAACTCAGCCCCGGCGCGCTCTCGGCCAGGTATGTACCGCGGGCGAGGCGCGGGCTGCGCGGAGGCAGATGCTGCTGTCGCGGCGGCGGCGGCGGCTGCCTGCTCCCGGGCGCTGTAACTGTCACGCTGCACCTGAGCTGAACTTGGAAAGAGAGTGAAGGGACCGGCTGTGCGGACGCCGTCGGCGGACGCCAGGGGTGCTTGTCGTCGCGGTCGGTGGGGAAGAGCGGGGGCTCGGTGGCCACACCGCTCACCGTGCCCGCCGCCCACCACCTCCATCTCTGCAAATCCGGCCCCAGGAGTCCAGGCGGCGACCCGACTTCCGAAAAGACGTGGGGGCAGCGGCCGCCTCGCGGAACGCTGCAACAACAGGTCGCCTTTAGGAGACTCCTTTGGCGGGAAGGGGCCCATTTGGACTGGCCAGGTTGGAAGACGCTGCAAAGGAGAGGGCGGGTGGGGGGAAAGGGGTTCTCCACTCGGTCCAAAGCCGGCCACTGAGTGACTGCCTTTCGTCCTGGTTCGCCAACACAACAGCCACTTGTGAGCCCGCAATTTGTCAGCGGTCTCAGGGGACTAATCCAAGACACCTGTTTGGAGAACTGCTGCATCTACAATCCCTTGTGCAGTGGTGTGTATGTGCTCTGGGTGGCCTGGGCCACCAGCTGGCTGAGGTTTGCCGAGCTTCTGTTGGACGTACTTGGGAGGACGTTGCATTTCTCCCTCTCTGGTACTTGCAAGAGCTTGCCTGAGGGCAGCTTGCCCTGCTGACTCCTGTGACTGGCCTGGAGCTCAGCCTCGGAAGAAGAAGCATCTCTGGGATCCTGGGTGTGCCCAGGAGGCTGCCCCAAGAAGCCTCGTGCCCGCAGGCAGGCCAGACGTGGTGTGAAGTGGGTGTTCACGGTTTTCTGGCCTGACGGGCCTTCGACGCTCAGAGTCCCGGCCCGTGCTCACATCGAGGAAGCATGGCGGCTGGCGTGGCAGCATGGCTGCCCTTCGCCAGGGCCGCAGCCATCGGCTGGATGCCAGTGGCCTGGGGCCCATGCCCGCACCTCCCAGACAGGAGAGGAAACGGACCCAAGACGCCCTGATTGTGCTGAGCGTGGCGGCACCCGCTTCCAGACGTGGCAGGACACCCTGGAGCGGTACCGGACACGCTGCTGGGCAGCTCCGAGAGGGACTTCTTCTACCACCCGGAGACCCAGCAGTACTTTTCGACCGCGACCCTGACATCTTCCGCCACATCCTCAATTTCTACCGCACCGGAAGCTGCACTACCCACGCCACGAGTGCATCTCGGCCTATGACGAGGAGCTGGCCTTCTTCGGCCTCATCCCCGAGATCATCGGCGACTGCTGCTACGAGGAGTACAAGGACCGGCGGCGGGAGAACGCCCGGCGGCTTCAGGACGGCGCGACACTGACAACACGTGCGAGCGCGCTGCCCACCATGACGGCCCGCCAGAGGGTGTGGCGGGCCTTCGAGAACCCGCACACCAGCACCATGGCCCTGGTGTTCTACTACGTGACGGGCTTCTTCATCGCCGTGTCGGTCATCGCCAACGTGGTGGAGACGGTGCCGTGTGGCTCGAGCCCGGGCCACATCAAGGAGCTGCCGTGTGGGGAGCGCTACGCCCGTGGCCTTCTTCTGCCTGGACACGGCCTGCGTCATGATCTTCACCGTCGAGTACCTGCTCCGCCTGGCCGCCGCGCCCAGCCGCTACCGTTTTTGTGCGGAGCGTCATGAGCATCATCGGCGTGGTGGCCATCCTGCCTTACTACATCGGGCTGGTGATGACGGACAATGAGGATGTCAGCGGGGCGTTCGTCACCCTCCGGGTGTTCCGAGTCTTCCGGATCTTTAAGTTTTCTCGCCACTCTCAAGGCCTGCGCATCCTGGGCTACACGCTCAAGAGCTGTGCCTCGGAGCTGGGCTTCTTGCTCTTCTCGCTCACCATGGCCATCATCATTTTCGCCACCGTTATGTTCTATGCGGAGAAGGGCTCTTCGGCCAGCAAGTTCACCAGCATCCCTGCCGCCTTCTGGTATACCATCGTCACCATGACCACTCTGGGGTAGGTGCCCGCCAGGGCGGATGGGATCAGGGGCTGACTTGGGGTGGGAGTTGGGGGGGTTGGTGGGTGGCGCCATGAAGGTTCTATAATGATTCAGAGGCAGTCGCATTTCTCTTTCCCTGTGAATAGGCCTAGAAAGCATTAGTGAAGTGAGTTTGCAGAAATAGGTGGGCTCTCAGGCAATTAAGTCCTTATGGAGTTGTTGTTGGCAAAGAGTGAAACTGGTGTCTGAAAGTGATGGAGTCACAGATTTTGCTGTGAGTCTTATGCCAGATTGGAGGCACAGGTCTGCTTAAAAAATGGAAAATGGAATGTGATTCAAGGTATGGATATGTATACTATAGGTTGACATGCCTAGACAGCCCTCAGGTCAGTCAAATGAAAAGTTTCCATGTTTCTTTGAAGTACTATTCTTCTATAAGATTTTGGGGCATTCGTTTTTTTTTTTTCCCATTTAGGTACATCATTCTTAATTTACAGCATTATAACACATAGATTATGGAGAGCACTATGGAAGGAGTCTGTAAAATGTGCATATTCATATATATGTATCTTTGTCCTAAAGGTTAGGCAGTATGTTTATGTATCAGAATTGACAGTGCCCAACTCTACAAAAATGCAGTGGACTGATATTAGCAACTTACTTAAGACTTGCTGGGTTCACAGATTAGACTAAAGAAACAAATAGGGCTCATCCATCCATTTTTATTGAACATATAAGACAGCAGACCCGTGATTGCGTTTCATGATCACCAAGGTGTGTCTGCATTATAAAATTTGGTGTCCTGATATCCTTTTGGAACTCTTATTTGTGAGGAATGGTGGTCTGTAATCAAGCAACATTCAGAATTAGTGTTTTCAAAATACGAATTTTAAATTAAAATCAAGATTTTCTACATAGTATAAAAAAGGAAACCAGAAATACTATTAACCAAATAGTAAAAAAGTACCGTCATTTGCATATTGGAGAATCTAGTAAAAGACTTAGAGCCTTTTATGAGTTCTAAGATAAGCCAAGTTCTGACGTTAGCACTGGGTATTCAGCTTTATGCTGCACAGTGCAATTAGGATTTGGTAATAGTAAAAGGAAAAAACGTTATTCCCAGGACTGTTTTTTTAAGTTTCGTGTTCTTAGCTAATTTAATTGCTTTCTTTAAATGACAGTGTGGTTAAAATCAACCTAATTTTATTAGACATATTGTGTTGAACAGAACTTCTTATGTTGTTACATGCCCAACTGATGGAATATTTTATGTGTAAATTATTTTTGGCCAAGCTAATTATGAAATTATGTTAAAGTGCAATGTACTGACATGATTGCTACTTAGTTTTACACTTTTCAAAAACATACTGGTGTATTTTCAGAAATGACATAGTAAAAATCCATATCGTGCTAAAAAAAATCCTTATCCTACATTTTCTTTCTTTCCTATTGGTAATATTGTAACAAATTTTGAAGCACACGCAGAATTCTTTTAAGTTAGGTTTTTATTCTAATCAGAGGCTTATATGAATATATGTATACATGTACATATATACATATATATGTGTGTAGGTTGCTCTTGTATATCGTGTATATATGTGTATAGGTACACATGTATATATAGAGGTTTTTATTTTATTTTTTGTCACTTGAAATCTGTATTCAGCACAATTGGAGAAGATTAATAACTATCAGGTTTTCAAATTAGAAATATATGTAAATAAAAATAGTGTTCTTTGTTGAGGAAATAAAAGGAGACATATTCAGAGGAAATATATTTAAAAAACTTGCTATTACAGTGTTTTTCATGATATAATTGAGTCATTTTAATACTATATATATATATATCAAACTGAACACAGTTATTGTTATAGTAAATGCTGATGGGATTTGATTTCAACTGGCTAGAAGTTCTAGTTTGCATATTAGAAATCAGTATTATTTTAAAAAAATGTGCCTGAAGTGACTTTTAACTCATTATTTTACTTAAAATTGGATTTTGTTTTTAATGGACAAAAGAGGAAATGTTATCCATTAATGAAAATTTTAATTATATAAATGAAAATGTTAATTATATAAATGAAATGCTTATAAGTATTCCCAATGTATTTGGGAAAATGAATCATAATGACTAAGTAGGATCTATGAAGTAGATTTAATTCTATTTGGTCTTTACTTGGTTAGCAGAATTAAGTATGCAACACTTTCTCAGAACTTGGAAGCAAAAGACCTAAGTTGCACTGAAGTTGAAAATTTTAATTTTCAGGAAATTAAGCTAATTAATGAGCCTAATAGAATATGCAGTAATGCTTGTAAGATGCAAAACTGTTGGTGCTATCAAAATGCGCTCCATTTATTGGAGAATATATATGGGCATTTAACAATGCTTACATTTTAGAAATAAGTAATCAATTTCTCATCAAAATATATTTAGAACTCATTTTTGTCAGTTTTTTTTAATATCCTGCATTTTGGGTGTCTTATAGCTGTTTGCACTGAGACTCAACAGCTTCTTTCGGAACAAAAGTTTCAACAAATTTGTTGCCTTGAATTTATACTTGCATGTAGCTTTATACTTACAGAATAAAGTTTACATAAAACATTCTAAAAAATATATTGTGGCTTAAGTTCATCTCAAACTTGTTCTAATGGATGACCAGGAATTCCTCATTATACATTTTTGAACTATTTTTACATGACTAATTTTTGTAATAATGATGATTATCATTAGTTAATAATAATATAATGTAAAATGGAGTCCTAATTATGATGGTTAAACATTATAGCTGATACAAACATCTGCTTGAGAAGTAAATAAGTGTCCTATAAATCAGAACCGACAGAACGATCTCCTACTTCTTCGGTAATTATAAACAGTGGTCACTTGACTTTTGGTCTGGAGAAGTGAATGTTTTATCTTAGAACTATTGTTTATTTATTAAATCATTTTTATGCTCTGTGAAGTAGCAAATATATCAGTAAACTCTAACTTAGCAATTAGAGTTTGTCAATATGGAATTTGCACATAAAAGAAACGCTTTAACATAACATTTTAAGGCTACCAGCTTCTTATCAAAATTGGTAACATCAGAAGCCCACATAAAATTAGTGAAGGAAAGGTTAAAAAGGTTTTAGAACAGTGTTTGGGTTAGTGCCCATGTATTTCTTTCATAGTTTCTCTGAACATATTTATTGACTTGCGCTGCACACTGGTTTTCCCTCCCTACCCCTTCCATAATGCTAACTCTAATTGCTGCCTTAAAATTCTTTGGGAGAAAAGGAGCCTAGAATCTATTGCACAGTGGCATTTGGAAGTTAGCATCCAGTTGTCATTTTTTCGATTAGGTGTTCTACTTAATGTTTCCAAATTTTGGGAATGTTAAAATATTTATCAATAATCTAATGTGATTTTCTAAGAATTTAGGATATTTAGCCTCTCTTTTCCATTATATATCAAGGTTCATGATATGAACTAGAAATAGTTTCAGGTGGTGCATTAAATAATATGAAGAACAACTGTATTTGGCTATGCCTGTAGCTTTGGTCATGGTTACTAGCCATTTAGACTCTTTAAAAACAAGTTTAGGGCCTTACAGGGATCAGGTTCTTGCCTTGCATGTGATTTGAGCCGTTTTGAGCCCCACCACCACACATAGTCTCTGGAATAATTCCAGAGGTCACTTCTGAGCTCAGAGCCAGAAATAGCCCCTGAACACTGTTGGATGTGTTCCCATACTTCTCCTTCAATAAATGAATAAATGAAGACATATTATTCATGACAAGAGACATAAGAACTTAAGTATCTTTCCTGACAACCTTAACTTTAAAACAGAAAGTTATTTTCATTAAATTGTGGGAATATTCCATGAAAAGTTAAACTTATGGGACTGGGGTGAGAGTACATCAGATAGGACACTTGTCTTGTACAGAGCAGACCTGGATTGGATTCCTGGTACCCCCTTTGGTCCTCTGACACTACCAGGAATGAACTCTGAGCTCAGATTCACAGCTGAGTACTGATGGGAGTGACCTACATACCAAAAAAAGAAGAAGAAGAAAGAAGAAGAAAAGAGGATAGAGAAGAGACCACTATGACAAAGATAGTTGGGAATGAACATTTTAGACAAGCACTGAGTGTTGAAAGCAGGTAAAGGTAGGCAAATAACCTTTCAGAATCTGTGTTCCAAACCACAAGACTCAAAGGGAGAGTGGGGAGGCAGGAGAGAGAGGGAGTGAGGGCAAGGGAGAGAGAGACCTGCCCTAGAGGCAGGTGGGGTGTGTGGAGGGCCTGGAGGGAGGGAAGCTGGGGACATGGGTGGTGCGTGCACTGTGGAACGGACAGGTGATGGAAAACTGAAACCAGTCAGGAGCATCTTTGTACTGTCTATCTCACTGTTACTCAATTAAAAAATAAGACCAAAAAATAGTCACACGTTATAAAACAGGGAGGTTTTTTATAACATATATTAAAACATGTTAAGATAAGTAAACTTAGAAATATCCTGCTGTCACTCTTCTGATTATGTAGTTTTAGGGAATGATGGGAGTATACCTTATGTAGAGGGGCCGGAGCAATAGCACAGTGGTTAGGGCATTTGCCTTGCACGTAGCCGACCGGGTTCGATCCCCCAGCATCTCATATGGTCCCCCGAGCACCGGCAGGAGTAATTCCTGAGCAAAGAGCCAGGAGTAACCCCTGAGCATTGCCGAGTGTGACCCAAAAAGCAAAAAAAAAAAATTATGTAGAGATCTTTGATTTAACCATCACTGTATGCACACAAATATGCCCCCTGTTCCAGAAATATACATAGATATTGCTAAGGCAGCCATCAAGTACATCTTTATAATAGTAAGATACGCTAACATTTATCTTTCTTGTAGCATCATACTAGGAATAACACATTTTTGGGGCCAAATTATCAGCATAAAAATCATTGGTTCTCCCCGGTAGTGCTCAAGACTTACTCCTGACTCGGTGCTTAGTGATCAACCTGATGAGGATTGTGGGTCCATATAGGATATTAGAGATTGAACCTGGCTTACCCAAGTGCAAGGCAAATGCCTCAATGTACGATCTCTTGTACTATCCCTGCAATGACTTTTCTCTGAAGTTCTTAGAGCATATTAATTGATAGAATTTGAATAAGAAACAGAAATATGTACTTTTTAATTGTTTTGAACGTTTATTAAACTGAATCATAAGTGTTTTCATTTTGTTTTACTCTTAATTAAAACAACATAGCATACATATTTCTTTCTTTTCTTCTTCTTTTTTTTTGCTTTTTGCTTCATACCCGGAGATATGCAGGGGGTTACTCTTACTCCTGCCTATGCACAGGGGACCATATGGGATGTTGAAGATCAAATCTAGGTCTGCCGTGCCTCAGTGCAAGGCAAACACTCTGTCCTCTATACTATCACTCTGGCCCCAATATTTCTTAATACATCATTTTACCCCAAGAAGTATTTGCATAGCTACTAAACAGAAATTTGATAGGAGATAAATTGTGTTATCGTAACATTATTCTCCAAAGAAAGGCCATTTATTTTTGTAGTGGGTCTGTGAGATAGTTTTCTTTTATAGGTGTTTCCTTTAGAGTAAAAGTTGATTTGGTTTTATCTTCTTTAAGGTACTGTTTTAATTCTGATAACATATTTTGAATTTGTGCAAAATTTCTAACAAATTATACTCATCTTTGAAACTGAGTAAATGAAATTCAAGGAATTTCTGAATTCCTGGTGGCAAGAATCTTTCAGTTATTTTCTTTTTGGGTTGACAGAGTAATACAATTAGATAACAGCAGTACGGTTTTAAATTAATTTATTTTAAATTTGTTTTGGAAGATCTTAAAATATTATCTAGGAATATATGAGAATTAGCTGGATGTTCGTTCTGCTGATGCTATAGAGATAGAAGGAATGAAATTTGTTCTTTATTCTGTTAATGTAGTGCATTTCTTTCATAGTTTTACTCTCTGTGACTCATTCTTTACACATTCCTCAGTATTATTTGGGGGCAAACACCTGGCTGATACTTCACTTGACCTCGATGGAATAGAAATATAATACATCATTTTGTCTGAAATAGTTAACATCATATTATCATATTAAACCTGTACACATTAAATTCTCTTTTATTGAAAGAGCAGAAATGTAGAAACATTCATTGAAAATTAAGTATTATTATTTTTCAGAGCTATAATAATCAGTTCACTCTTTGCCCTAATCTCCATATGTCTTATACTATATTCTTAGCACAGAATATGATCTTATGGTATGGTGAATCTCTGGTATTGAAAAGAAACCCAGAAGTAAAATAGCCTCTCCACTTTTTGGTGCCACTTTGTGCTGGTTCTTGCTTTAGCATATTTTATTGGAACTTTGTAGCCATTTTGTTTTTTTCCTTTGAAAACCAACCTTCACAGTGACCTCTATGAAAATTCCTCAGCCTATCAAGCCTATGTCACTTAGACTTGTAATTCAGGTCAACAATAGTGCCATTTCATTTTCTGTAGAGTTTTACTTCTTTAATTAGACTAAAAAGCTTTGAGTTTTGCATCTCTAATTTTTGGGGACTTCTTACTTAGCTCAGTGCCCAAATGGTGAACAATTTCTGTTACTATATTGCTGATCCTGGTGTGAGATACCTGTATACCAGGATAGCTCATTAGCAATGGAACTATCCTACCATCTCATCATTAGTAATGCTTTCCTCATCAAATATTTTATTTTGCATCATTAGAAACAATGAAGTTTATTATCTAAACATATTTTCTTTAAAAAAAGCTTCAGCGACCCATTGTTTTAATTTTATTTTTGACAATGTAGGGCTGAGACTTCATTACTCCTTGATCTATAACTAATTCTTCTGCAAAGGTTAGAATTAATGACTGTCAATGGCTATTTCCTTAATCAGTTTGCGTTCTGGTGAAGGCTGGATAAATTGCAGATGCCTCTGGGAAGCATATGGAGAGATCTTATAATGTAAGTGAGTCAGCACAGAAATCTATTGCCTTCTGATTCAAGCTCCATTTTCTCTCAAAACATGAGAAGTTTAAGAAGCTTATAGGTCAGAAAGATTGATAACATAGTCTCTAGAGAGTTTCTTTTTTTTTTCTCCTTTCTAGTAAACACAGGGTGTCACTTTTTTTGGTCATACCCAAATATACCCATTTGTTCATTAAATGACATTTACAAATATTTTATTATATGACCGTGAGATGTACAATTACAAAGATGTTCATGTTTGGGTTTGAGTCATGTTCCAGCACCCATCCTGCCATCAGTGCACATTTCCCACTAAAATAACCCCAGTTCCCTCCCTCCTCCCTAGCCTGCCTCTATGGCAGATTCTTTATCTCTTCTCTGTGTCCCTCCCCTCTCTCTCTCTCTTTCTTCTCTTACACATTGTGGACTGCAATATATACGTTTAGAGGTTATCCAGTGTATCTTTTTGAAATGGCATTTTTTTTTATTTTTGTGCCACACCGAGCTATGTTGAGGGTTTACTCCTGACTCTGCTGTCTTGGAGAGTTCTGGGTGCTGGAGACAGGCAAGTGCCTAACCCATTGTGCTATCTCTTTGACAATTTAAATGGGATTTTTCAAAAATATTAAACAATTTCTGTAAGTGAAATACAGGCTATATGTAGGCTCTGATGGGAAGAAACGCCTATTCTAAACAATTAAAAAGGCAGTCTACAAAATGTAAATATTCATATAGATACATATTCTGGCATGATGCAATTCATTTTTCATTGTGAATTTTGACAAGCCTGTTATGTAAAGAAAATTTGAAACGTAAAAGACGTGGGGAGAATAAGGTGTTATCAGAAGTTAGTAATGAGAAAAAAACATTGGAAGAGTAGGATGACAATTGAAATAATGTCAAATAGATTGGGAAGGCTTTGTTCTAAAAGTAAAGGTTCAACTTGTCTTTTTTGCTCTTTATGTGGGCCTGATTCTTCCAATCTTCCTTAATTTTTTACCATTTAGAATATCAGTAATACTGGAATGAATTTGGAAACCTAAAGTTTTAGCACTAGTGTATACTCTCAGGAAATAGAGATGTGACTCAGAACTCAATTTAGTTTAACAGACTTTTTTTAATCACTTTATCTATTGTAAACAGAGCTGCCGACTTTCTGACCTTAAGAATTGGTTGTCCAGAAGGAGAGGCAAAAAATAAATACACACAAAGGAAGTTATATAATTCTAGTTAGTGGAGAGTGTTGCAAACAAAATAGTTTATGGTAAGATGTATGCTGTTTTGGGTAGGAACACATGAAGTTTTACCAAGAGAAACATTTGAACTGTGGCTGACCAAAAAGTGAGTCCTATAAATTTCAATAAAGGAGTTTGGTGCCAGAGAAAAGAAATATTAAGATCCTCAAAGCGGGAAGAAGCTTAGTGTATTGCTCCTAAGACCATTGTAACTGAAGTAAAGAGAGGAATGAGTTTTCTAGCAAATTTCTCATGAAGAACTAGAGTAGGCGAGGCATCATAGACCAGTAGAAAAGAATTCCGTGGGATGGAGCCATAGAACAGGGGGTCGAGCGCCTGCATTTCTTGCTGTTTACCTGGGTTCTATCTCCACACCATGTATGTTCTCCAGAGCCCTGCCAGGAGTGATCCCTGTGCAGAGCCAGGAGTTAAGCCATGAAGCACTATTCAGTGTGACCCCAAAACTCACAAACTTCTGGTGTCATGCTGTCATTTGAGCATATATATATGCATATATATAATGTGCTTATTATATATAATATATAATATGCTTATTATATGTATAATAAGGAGATATCTATAATAAGGAGATATTAAAGAGTTGTGAAAATGTAGGGATAAGATTTAGCTTGCATGTTAAATTGAGCACATACTCTGAAACAGTGAAAAGTGGTCAGTGTTCATTTTAATATCAGTTGCTTCACATAGGTATGTTTCTGTCCTTTGTTTTGTTGCTAGAAGGCTAGTTTCTTAGAGGCAGGGGGATCAGGTGACTTCCTGCTCAGCCGAGGAAGCATTTGTCCTGACATTCTTATAAAGGCAGCTCTCTTGATTTGTGTGACATGGCTGGGATCTTATTTTCCTTGTTATCTTGGAGCCTAGGACTCAGTAAAGCCTCCAGAGGAATAAGTATTAAAGTCTATTCTGAAGTCAGAGGAAAGTTAGTAACCTCATACATTGGGTTCTTGGCTTCCTCACAGAAAAGAATTCAAGGACCAACTCAAACCCGTTGGAAGTAAAGGGCTTATTATTGTGAAGTATATACCTGAGGTATGGTGGGTATAGATCTCTTAAATATTGTCAGACTGCCTCTTAACGTGCAGGGTTTTTGTGGGTTTTTTTTTTAATTTTCGTATAACCCTTGCTCTTTGCTCTGGGGTCCTAGTGGTGCTTGCTTGAAGGGGTGGGGGCTGGATATGCTGTGCAATGTGGGACTGAACTGGTTTCTGCAACTTGCAAGGAAAGCACCTTAACCCTTGATTTGTGCCTCAGTCCCAACATGCAGGGCTTTTATGGGTAAGTTAAGGCTCGCAGTATCCATAGAAGGGCATGGTCTAGTGAAGTATGATTTGGGCATGTGCTTATTGGGAATCACAGAAATGTCTTTTTCCTCACATATATCATTAGCATCTATTTACGTAAGGGGGCGTGGGAGTTAATATGTGTTTCTGTCTTAATGAATGGACCAAGTGAAATCAGGGTTAGAGTTCTCTTTGCACATGCACTGATAACTGATTGGAGCTAATTTTTTGAATCTTATTAGAAGCTGGTAACAAGAGTTTAAGAATGTTGGTTCTGGGTGTTTCTATTCTCTCTTGGGGTATTCCTACTTTTCAGTAATTTGCTGCACTGTTTCTTCTTTCTCAGTTTTTTATGCTTACCTGTACTTAAAATTCATATTCAGTCGTGAATGAGATTTCTCAGATATTGGAGTATTTGATAAAATAGACCAAATGATTAAATTATTCCCAGATGAAACAACTAAAAGTAGTTTTTATTCAAACTAATGTGAAAAACTGTATCTACAGTTTAGCTGAAAAGACAAAAAACTGGTTCCTAGTAGATATAGGACTATCTTGGAATTGACTGAAGACAATTATTTCTTTTAAACATACATTTCAGATTTTCAGATTTACAGTTGTCAATTCTAAAGTTAGTGTTCAAGAATATCGCATATGCTTTGGATTCTATTTAAAGAATTTTCATCCCCCCCCATCGCTTTGCAGTAGGAGACTCATATATATCTTCTTCAGGTGTTTTGTTATTTTTGTGAGTAAAAAAGATAAAATGGTTTACACGTCTTAAAATCTGTGAAAATTGCCAGAGGATATGTATTTTTAAACCTAAATTAAAACTGCGACCACGCATTTAGCAGATGTATAATGAAAATTTAGAGAGGTAATGCTTTGGGAGATCAGCATGCTGGAGAGTAAATCATGGTCATGAATGGATACTTGGAGAGATTTTGGTCTTGGAAAAACAAAAATTCTATTAATAGCATAAAATACAACAGCAGCAGAAAGCATGTTTCCCAAATGATCAAGTTGCAAAAGTAGTTCTGAATCTCAGGGAAATTTGTGACATCTCACTGTAGCATGCTATTGGCATGAAATATTTGACATCCACCCAATGCTCCAGCCTATACGGTTTCTGATGCAAAATTCTAGGATTTATGAATGCTATTCTGAAGGTTAAAGGGCTGATAGTCTCTGTCCTTTGCACGCAAGGAAGTTGATGACAGTCCCACTTGCATAATCACTGTCTTCTGTTTGCTTTTAATGGAGAAGAGGTTTCCTTTACTCCTGCAACAGATATTAAGCTTTCTAATTCTATATTGTTTAATTGTACTTTGGCAAAAGAAAATTCTTATGCATATTGTTTTAGATAACACTTTTGAGTCTATTAAAACATTTCCAGTTTTTACCAAATATAGTTTTTTTTAGAATAAGTCTTCTGAAATTAGATCTACTCAGCAATTCACTTGAATACTTTATTGGAAAGAAAATTTGTTTTGTGGACTCTCTCTTATGCTTGACTACTCAGCTCCAGTATATAAAATCACAGAATTTTAATGTTTTTAATATTCCTAAGAAATCAACTTGTAGAATCTTTTATAGTTGACGAAACTAGGAAACTAGGAAACAAATTCACAGCGCTAAAAAAAGTAGAAAATATGCTAAATTTCTCAAAATCTTTTGAAGTCTAATGCTCTTTAGACTACAAAAAATACTTCTAAGCATACTGTAGTATACTTGTAAGTACTTTTTTCTCCATATTCTTTCCTCTGTTATGTACTCTTTAGTATCACTGAATAAGTATACACAAAAGCACAAAACCAAGCGTGTCTGTATGTATATATGTATGTCTGTATATATATATACATATATATATATATATATACAGACATACAAGGCAAGTAACTTCATTGCTATGTATTTCTCCAGCCCCACCTTTCAATGGTTTGTTCTCTTGTGTGTTTTTGTTGTAGTTGTCATTTTTGTTTTATATGTCTGTATATATATATATACATACATATATATATATATATATATATATATATACAGACATACAAGGCAAGTGACTTCATTGCTATGTATTTCTCCAGCCCCACCTTTCAATGGTTTGTTCTCTTGTTTGTTTTTGTTGTAGTTGTCATTTTTGTTTTTTGGGTGACACCTAGAGACACCTACAGGTTTGGGTGTGCACGTATATTATATACCAAGTGTGTGTGTGTGTATATATATATATATATATATATACACACACACTTATATATGCATATACACACATATATATGTATATATACACACACACACACAAACTTGGTATATAATATACATGCACACCTAAAAACCTGTAGTTTATTAATTTTTTTCTTAGATAGTACAGAAGTGAGGGCCTTGTCTTTCATGTTTTTATGCCTTGCATCACCTCAGCACCACCAGGATTAATTCCTGAGTACAGATACAGAATAACCCCCAGAGCATCTCTAGGTATCACCCAAAAAAACAAAAATGACAACTACAACAAAAACAAACAAGAGAACAAACCATTGAAAGGTGGGGCTGGAGAAATACATAGCAATGAAGTCACTTGCCTTGTATGCAGCTGACATAAGAATTCAACCTTTGAACCCAACTAAGAGTGATCCGATAAGACTGGAGTAAGCCCTGAACACAATTAGGTGTGGGAACCAAATCCTAACAAATATAAAATCCTCAAAAGTTTACAAATATATTTATAATACATAAATTATATATTATGTATTCACAATCAAAATATATACTTATATATAAAATTTGAAAAGTAAAATATATACATAATTTATATATTTATCCTGTTTCATTTTATATTTTATATAATTTTGATTGTATGTAATGATGTATAATATATGTGGAATTTTTTGTAGTGTTTGTTTGCATATATTAATATAGAATTATATAGCATGTGATAATATATGTAATATATAACATAATACATGCAATGGGAGTTTATTATGGGAGACAATGAGCTTATAAACAAATCACACACTGTCTTCCCCGTTCATCATCGATTTGCTCGAGCGGGCCCCAGTTACATCTCCATATGTCCTGTCTCATGCTAGTAGAGCCCAAGGGCATCTGTTTGCTCCAGGAACATAAAGAGCCTCAATCCATTCCAGAATGAGGTCTATAATTGTTACTGGTATTTGGCATATCAAATACAACATGGGTACTTACTATAAACAAATAATTCATGAAAATATTTTATTTTAAAATTCTTTTTGTCATTTTTGAAATCTATTCAGTTGTGTCAAAGCTAAAGAGAATTGTTACAGTTTCTGCTCTGGGCTCACTGTTGTTCAGTGATGAATCACGTGTCTTAGAGGCCTGTGTTCTATTCCAGCACTCCCCACCCTCCTATTACTGTGGTTTTTTGGATTTCTTAAGTTTTATCTTTTGAATTTTGTACAATTATATAAAATTATGATTTTGTTGATTTTACTGCTAACAATTTTGAAACAACAGTGAAATAAGGGTTAGATCTCTAGTTCAACTTGACCTATTGAACATCAGAGACTCTCATTATTTGCACCGAAATAATCATGCATTGTTTCATCATTCAATGAAAATGCACACTGAAAACAAATATATGAAAATAGTCTTCCATTAACTTTATAGTATGGAGTATATTTTGATAAGGTGTTCCTAATACCGTTCAAATATTTGTCTCTTTTGAAAAACATATGAAATACCATTTTAGTCCCTATAATCAACAAGGGAAAAACAATCCTCTTTTAATTAACTCAAGGTTTTTGAAACTTAATATACTTGTTATACTTATAATAAATATTTAATAGTAAGCAGATATCTCTGATACTTGTCTTCTGAATGAACCTGAATTGATTAAGTATACGTAACAGTTTACATTTCAGTAGAATTGTTAAAAATTTAAGGATGTTTGATAGTAAAAGCTTAAAGAGCTATCTCAAGATGCAGTTGTTGTTTTAGTCTTAATATACAAAACTCAAACAATTGTCTTTTTTTCCTATGGTGTAGTTCAATTGCTTATTTGTTCAAGGTCCATTTCATGATTTTATTTTCCTTTATATGTTCAGCAATTTTAGTGATTTAATCTGCAATGGTGAGCATGACCCTACCCCCTAACCTTAAACTGATCTGTTGATACTTATTTTTGTATTAAAAATTAAAAAAAAATTTGGTTTTTGGTGGTGAAGCTCAAGGGTTATTCCTGGCTCTGTTCTCAGTAATTCATTCTACTGCCAAGTTCAGGGACTATATAGGGTGCTGGGAATCTAATTCAGGTCTGCTGTGAGCCAGGCAAACTCCCTATCTGCTGTACTATCAGCTGTACTATCTCTTGACTTTTGGCTCTTTTTTTTTTTTTTTTTGCTTTTTTGGGTCTGCACGCAGCAATGCTCAGGGGTTTCTCCTAGTTCTGCACTCAGGAATTATTCCTGATTACTCCTGGCGGTGCTCTGAGGACCATATGGGATGCCGGGAATCGAACCCGGTGGGCATTGGCCGACTGCGTGCAAGGCAAAAGCCTACCCACTGGACTGTCGCTCCAGCCTGACCTGTGGCTCTTTATATTGCTTAATAAGCACCTTCTTTTCTATTGCATGCACTGTCGTTCTCTGTTGGGTATAGTCATCATACTGTATTCTGTATTTATCATTCTTTAAAACTTTCTTAAGTTTTTTTTTAACTTTCTAAAAGGGTATTATACTTCATGCAATTTTGAGCTTTGCATATAGTATCACTAAGTTTCATCCATATTGTTGCTATGCATTATATTCCTTTTTTGGCTGCTTTAAGATGTATTCTATTATGTGAATTTGCCACTGCATTCTTGGTGATGACATTCACGTTTGGTCTATGTTTTCTGAAGAGTGATGGGATGTTAA
Organism: Cryptotis parvus; assembly: GCA_021461705.1. Classification (NCBI taxonomy): domain Eukaryota; kingdom Metazoa; phylum Chordata; class Mammalia; order Eulipotyphla; family Soricidae; genus Cryptotis; species Cryptotis parvus. Next base: position 289,786 of record JAJIBD010001336.1, on the reverse strand, counting down.
ATTGTTGACATGTACAGATGTTTCTCTTGTGTAATTCAGGATGAAATTGGTGGATTATAGTATTAGTGTTCAATTTTGGGAAATAAAGTGAAAATAACAAAGCTACTCTATCAGTTGATACTTCCACTGGTGAATACATATAAATAAATTAGTAATTAAAATATAATTCCTATGAGACACTTGAATGCAGTGGAGGAGAAAATGCAGATACTTTGCAGTAAGCTAATATGAAGACAATGAGAAAGCTTCTGTTTGGCCTGGGAAATAATCACAGAGTGTAGGGCACTTGCTTTGCATGCTGCTGCCCAAATTGATCTCCTGCACCCCAAATTTATGCTCCTGGCCCCAATAGGATCTCTGAGTCCAAAGCCAGAGGTAACCTCCCCACCTCCTAGTGTGGTAGAAACACCTCCACAGCCCCCAAATAAAGTTTTCACTAATAATTTTAATTTTTAAATTAGAAATTAACAGAGCAATTCTATCTCTAAATTTTGCTCAGTTTAATAATCTGTAGGTGGAGTATTTTTATATAGCTAGGAAATATTACTTTGATAAACATTTTTTACTTCTATAAGTTATACTTTAATTTCAACTCTATTTTTGAAATCATAGCAAATCACATTAAATGCTAATTATTTGAAAAACATTAAACCTGAACTTATTTCACAAGGTTTGATTTATTCATTCCTGTGAAATTTAATACAGATTAAAGTTGACACTGAATTGGTTTTCTCGTGCTTATAGTACTTTTTTTCTTTATTTTGAGGGGCTGTGGATCAGGCAAGGACTTATTTCTTGCTTTGTGAAACTTATTTCTGGTTCTGTGAAGGCTTATTTCAGGCTCTTGGCAGTGCTTTTTGAACCATATGTGTTGCCATCTATTGAACTGAAGTTGGCCATGCAAAGACAACTACATTAAACCCTATACTATATCTCTGGCCCCTAGATTGTTATATGTGACTTTTTTTCCAAGGATTTTTGAAAAGATTTACTATAATGACATTCATATTATATCCATTGGTTTTATCTAATTTAGCGGAACACTGCTGTAGATTAAAAAAAGATACTAATTTCAGGTTATCTCATAAGCGCTCAGAAAATGCTACATAGCATGTGCAGGATATGAATAAATGTCAGGAGGAAAATGCCTTTATTTGAGGAAATCATAATAATGGAAATTAAATGAATATCATCTTCAGTAGCTCAACTAAAACATATTTTTTCCATAAATAGTCGTTTTAAAGAAATTTTTTTCAATATTTACATGTTTGTTTCTTGTCAGCTTTTTAAAATGCATTTGTGCTTTTGACTTTGAAAGTACTGAATTCTATCCAAAATGTCAGAAGATATGCAAATATTGTAATCAAAATGCAATTTTGAAGTTTTATGAACTTTATGGAAATTGGTTACTTTTTGTTATTCAGGATTGGCATGATTTTAGAGTGGTGGTAAGTAAAGAGCCTACTGATTTTGTGAAGATCTTTAATATTTTCATAGAGTCACTAAATATGGTTAAGTATTGCCTACACAAAAGTAAGACTCTTTGTAAACAGGGAGAGATATTTTACTGTCAAATGCCAAATTTTGACAATCAGTTCTGAAATGTATTGTTTTGTATTGTTATTACAATATATGCTAAATATATTGTTTTACATCCAACCATGACTCAATTAAGAGCTCATTTCATAGACTGGTCCTATTTGTTTGCTCATCTGAAATTTTTATCATACCATTCAAGTTTCCAATTACTGCATCCGTGCGGATTGTTTTGAATACTATGAAAATAAGTGTGGATACATAATGTATGTCAGCCATACATATAGGAAACACAAGCACATATACATTAGTTATAAAACATAAGGCATTTATATATACATTATTTGACATGCACATACTGTATAATTCTCTGTATATTTACATATATTGGCATATACATTTACATCTCTTCATGTTTTATGGAAACCACATTAGATGTATCATTCAAGGCTTTATTTGTTTGTTTGGGGACCACGCCTGTTACTGCTTACACCTTACTCCTGTCTCTGTGCTAAGGGATCTTCCTTAGCATACCTTGGGGAGCCATGTGTGGTGCTGGAGATCAAACCAAGGTAGGCCGTGTGCAAAACAAACATTCTACTTGCTCCACCTCTTCGAGCCCATAAATATGGTATCAATTTTAAGAAACCTTGGCATGTGGGTTGTGAAAATTTTTATGTTATTTTTTATGTTATTTTATGCTCTTTTTTATGTTATTTTTATATTAAAAAACCTACAGTAACTTATAGGACTTTATAAAAGGACTCCCTGGTGATATTTGCAGACTTTTAATTATCATATTTTTATATGTGAAAATTTAGATTTACCAGATAATTATTTTGTACTTAATAAATGGAATTTGAGATATCATAAAATCATTTTGTTTTTGAAATTTGAGAATTGGTTTATTTCTAAGAGAGGCATCAGTATTCATGTAAGTAGTAAAATTGTTTTTGAAATTAAATAATCATTCCTTTAGTTTTAACTTTGCCAATATTCAGTGGATATTTTAAACAATTCTCTGTCAATAAAGCAAAAATATAAAAACAATCATGTCTAAGTAGTATAGGTAAAAGAGAACTAACAGAATAAAAATTATGTTAAAGCAACTGAGTATAAAAATCAGCTATTTCCAGTATTATCCTGAACTATCTTACCCTTACCTTAATGTTTGAAAGGTGTTGAAAACCTGTTTAAAACAGTAATATAGATGGGGCCGGAGCGATAGCCCAGTGGGTAGGGCATTTGCCTTGCTCGCGACCGGCCCATGCCGGCCCGGGTTCAATCCCCGGCATCCCATATGGTTCCATCCCGGCATCCCATATGGTCCCCCGAGCACCGCCGGGAGTAATTCCTGAGTGCAGAGCCAGGAGAAACCCCTGAGCACTGCCAGGTGTGACCCAAAAAAGAAAAAAAAACAGTAATATAGAGAACAAAGATATTCTATATACTCTTTAGTTTAAAAGTTCCTCTCCTATGAGGTGCTTAAAGGTCAGGTTCATGGAATAAACTATTAGAACTGATGTTTTGGAGAACAGTTGGAATTAAGACAAAACTGCTTCATATGGAGAAAATTAGAATTGAGCTTTCAAAAGCTGATTTCCTTACACTGTCAGGAATAGGTACACTGAACTTTTTTCAGTAGATACATTAGGTAACTGACCAGCAGATCATAATAAAAATAATACAGCGTTTATACTGCAGCCTTCGAGAAGGGAAGTGTTTATGAGAAGCAAGATAACACTAACTATGCAGATACTCTAAATCTCTTGGGACTAGACATTTCTTGGAGTAAAAGGTTTTCTTTTTTTTCCTTTTATGTAAGCATAACATTAATCTGAAAGGAATTTCTTTTCAAAGAGGATAATTTCTAGTCACATGTTAGGGATTTTAACTATGGAAAACCTCAATTTAGAAAATGTTGAGGTGGATTTTTGAGATTATAATTGAGCATAAGGGAAGTTATGCCAAAATCCACTGAATGATTGGTTGCTGGTGAGATATTTAATTAGATTTTCATGGCCATTATCCTGGTCCAGTGATTCATGTTCTTTCCTCTTATAGGAAATTATGAAATAGACCTTGTCCATAAGGTCTGTGGTCAAAGAGAACTGTCTATAAAAAGTTGTTTGAAGATTAGTATGACCAAGAATTAAATTTGCTTCCTGCCTTGGAAGATGTAGTCTGATTAGCTCTGTTCAGGATTTCTGGTCATTAACTTTGCGAAAAAGAGAGAAGCTATAGTCAGGAGTAAGAAGTTATAATTACGTCATAAAGACCTGGTAAATATATAGTCTTGTGCAATCTTCAGTGCTTCTTAGCGTATTATGATCAGAAGACCTGGAACTGGAGAGATTTTACAGAGGCTAAGGTGCTTGCCTTGTAAGTTGAAGACCTTGTTTTCATTTCTGACACTGCATATGGTCTCCAGGCAACACACATGAGCTATGTTCCTGAAACTACAAAAAGAAAGCAAAACAAGATTTAAATGAGATTATGCAGTTTTATGATACAGTTTGATTCCAAATGAGATAAATAGAAAAAAACAAACATTTACACTTTTTAATGCCTTTTGCTGAATAGAAAATACATGGAAAAGGAGTATAATGAATAGGAGAGCAGTTTCAGGGGACAGATGGGGCAAAGAATTATTTACATTTGTTGGGCTTTCTGTGTGACAGGCATCATGCCTATTGTTATAGTAGCTCTATTTTCTAATACCATCTATCAGCTATCTTCTCTGATTTGGTTCATTTTGGTTTAATTGTCATTGGCAAGAATCATTAAAATAAACTAATGCTAATTATTCATGAAATAGAAGGGTGGAATAAAAATTAGATCATTCGGGACAGGAGCTATACCACAGCGGGTAAGGCGTTTGCCTTGCAAGTGGTTGACCTGGGTTCGATTCCCGGCATCCCATATGGTTCCCTGAGCGCTGCCGGAGTAAATCATGAGTGTAGAGCCAGGAGTAACCCCTGAGCATTGCCGGGTGTGACTCAAAAAGCAAATAATAATAATAATAATAAATAAAAATTAGATCCTTCTGCTATGAAAATGATTTTGTTTTGAAAATTCAAATTTCTTAAATTTCTGGCAAAACATTTTAAATTAAAATTCAGAAATTACAGAAATCAGAGAAGTGGTCTAATGCAGATAAGAAGCTACAACTCATAACAATATAATATATTCTGAGAAGCAGTATGCCATTCTTCCTCTTTGCCAGATAATATGAGAGACATTCTGTAACATTACATGCCCCCCAATCAAGTATCCTACTAAAAGAACTCTATGATTCTAAGATTAAGCCACTAAATAATTAAAACTTCTTAGCTTCCTTCAGAAGAATAGTAGGTTAGCTAAGAGCTGCAGCTGTTCTGTGACTATGGCTCAAAGTTCTCACTACTTTAAAATCTTCAATATTTAAAAAATGCTTTATAAACTTTTAATCTAAGGTATATCTTGATTGGCTCTGTTTTCTTGTTTACTTTTATTTAGTTGATTAAGAAGAATCAGATTTATGGTAGAGCTACATTTAATTTTATTTTCCCTTTGTATCACACCATGTGATGCCCAGGGGTTATTCCTGGCTCTGCACTCAGGAATTACTCCTGGTAGTGCTCCGGGGACAGTACTGGATGATGGCGATCAAACCCAGGTTGGCCATGTACAAATCAAACACCCTACTAACCGTACCGCCCCTCTGTTCCATACATTTTTAAGTTTTTAATGGAAGTAGATTGATTTTAAGATTATGTAGGTTTTAGGCAAGCAGGCTTAAGTATCAACATTATTATACTCTATGATTTTCCTCACAAGTAGTTAAGTTTCACATGTATCACTCTAAAGCAGTCCAAGTTCCTCCTTTACCTAATTGATCTTTTCCCTTACATTTTTGAAATCATTATATAGTAGCTAGGGAAACAAAACCAAAAATAAATAGATGGGATTATCCATATTATAAAGTTTTGTACAACGAAATAAATTATGGTTAAATAAAATGTCAACTTACTGAATGGGAAGATATAATTTCAAATTATGCCTCAGACAAAATGCTAATATTCATAAAGCTCAACATCAAAAAGTAAACAGCTTGTTTAAAAATGGATTAGAGGATTTGAATAGATACTTTCAGAGAAGCCTCTGGAAAATAGGCACAGAAATGATGTTCAACACATTACTAGGGTTATATAAATAATAACCTCTGTGAGATGTTAATCCTTTCTATAAGAATACTACTATTTGAAAGATAAGAATCTCACAACCGTATGCTGGAGGAAAAAAATTAAAACTGGTGAAGTCATTATGGATCTCAAAATCTAAGAATAGAAGTTCCATATGATATAGTTATCCCACATGCATTATAATTTTAATAATTTGTTTCTAAGTCTACAATTTGGAATAGGCATTTCCAAATTGAATGCAGAAACTGTATTTCATTGTATTATTCTAAGAACCAAATAAAAAGCAATCACTGTAGATAACTTTTCCTGAGGTCTTTTGTCTATGATGCTGGCATCTGTGTACCTGGTGATTAAAAATTACGTTTCTAAGGAATCGTAAAATTTAAAAGTTATCTACTGCCTCATTTTAAAACACAGTCTAGAGCATTCTTTATGGATCATAGATGTAAGTAAATAGCTTACTTTTTATTTTTGCTATTGAGTCAAAGGTTTATCTCATTTGGGAAAGTTTTATTGTTCATAATAATATCCTTTTATTATTCATAACAATACCCTCTTACTAATCATCTTACAGCTGTATATACTAAATGCACAAAACTCTAAATAAAGAAATAAAATTGCCACAGATATATTTTACAGCCCAACATCTATTAGAAATCATACATTAATGAAATTTTTGTTTTGACTACTCTTTGATAGATGGATTGATTCTTCTGTAAAACTGTTTTCTAAAACCTTATGCATGTTCTTTAGCAAAAGAGATTTTTCCACATCTGTGCTATTTGTCTCATCTTTGTGCTGTTGGCTCCTAACTATACATCCTACATCATTCTTATGAGCTTCATGTAACAATTTTCAGGTGTATATCATTAGTATATATTATGCCCTGGCTTTTACAGAGTACATCAGATAGAACTCTAGAATGGGCATTTCCAAATTGAATGCAAAAACTGTTGGGCATAAAGACTATTATCTAGCTATCACATTTCTCAGTATCCCATATGTTAGTAAATATAGGTAAATGGAAATACATATATATATATATATAGATACACATCTGTCTAAATACATATATTATGACATATGTATATAGGATATATTACTGTATAAAACATATAAGTATATGTATATTATTATATAATTTGTAAATAATTAGTATATGTATATAAAATAGAATTATATTTGTATGAAATCTACTAACCCCATTGGAATTTGTATATGCCTGGTGTGAATGGCAAGAAAAGTTCTTAGGCTCTTCAGAGACCGAGCCTTATCACTTAGTGACATCAGCATCAGGTGCTGTTCTAGAAGGGTCACTTGGTTGTGGGATTGAATTTAGGAGTTATTCATACAAAGTATGCACCCTACCCCTTGTTCTTTCTCCATAGATCTTGTTTTTACAGTGTTAACACTTGAGACCCCCTATTAATAGTTAGATAACACTTTACTTCTCTATATGAATTATATAGTTACATTATGAATGATATGAAGTTGCAGTACATCAGATATTTTATACAGTCAAACATACTTGAGAATCATTGTTACACACAATTGTAATGCTTAGAAGTACAGAGAAGTAAGTGAATTTTATATAATATCTATCAATTAAACACAGTATCCTATTTCTTTCATTCATTTTTTGGGGTATGTGGCGTTTGGGCTACACCCAGTGCTCAAGGCTCACTCCTGGTTCTAGTCTTAGGAGCTACTCCCATTTGGGCTCTGGGGTCCTTATATGGTACCACATATTGAACCTGTCTTGGCTCCATGCAAGCCATCACCTTTCTGCTGTACTGTTTCTCTAGCCCCTCCAAATTTCATTTAACTAAATTTGTTGACTTTTTATGTGGCAGACAATATAGTTGGCAACATGCGGATGAAATGTAAGTATGTGAAACTGTTTTCTGCAGATTTGGAATTTTAAAAGCACTATCTTTAATTCTGGCCTTTCTTGCTGACTTATATAGAGTCTAGATACAGTTTAAAAATATATTTGTTTGTATGGTATAAAATATGTGAGGATTTTCTGAAACGAGAGATTGTTTGCTTGAGTTTGGAAGAAGAAAGTCATCAGTTATAGTGATTAGAATTCATGGAGCATATAAAATTGCACTGTTTTTGAATATGCTTTTTTAATCTCATCAACTTGCCCTTACATACTTCTATACCTGTCCTCACAAATAGGGAAGAATGGCTAAGATGTTTTCCAATAATGTTTACATACTTGCATTTTTAATTTTTGGTAAAGCATAATTAATATTTACAGTTTTTCCAAATAGTTTGATTTCCACATTTCTTTTTATAGTGTTAAATGATGCCTAGCAGCATGAGTTGTTAAATAATTCAGCACTGAAGATACTATATTTGCTCTTTGACATAGATCTATTCTTTTAGAGATAATTTTTTTTACTGTAAGCTTTCTTTTTTTAAAGCAAGAGCTCCATGTTTGAGAGAAAACACACAAGTCTGTAGAGTTGAAGTAAGCTAGCAAAAAAAAAATACAGTCAAGAAAGTCAGATCTGTGTTCAAGGGAGAACACAGGTTTGACAAGCAAACTTTCTACTTGTATTTTGAAAGACACTAGGAAAAAATAAAGAAATTAGTTTAAATGCTCTGGACTTTTATAAATTTGTGCTTCCTTTGCCTAATTTTTACTTCTTTGTGATTACATCCAAATACCTATTTCAGCTTTTCTATTTAAACTATCAAATTCCCAGGTCTTATGTAAGTTCACCGACATGTTCAGAGGCATGGACATGTAAGTGAAATTTTTAAGTGGTAGCTCTTTATGTTAGAGTTTTAGAATTTTGAGACTAAAATATTCTTGGAGGTCATCTATTTTAAATTTTTCACCAATTGAAAGTCTCTCAAATATATATTTTCTATATTTATATGACTCCCTGTGAACTTTCTGAGTATTCATTGTAATTGAAAGTTCAAGACAGTTTATTTCTTTCACTGCAGCTCAACTCAGAATTTCATGATGTTTCAAAAAACATAGATATGCAATTTTTTATCTAATTTATTTTTACTTAAGTTAGATAATAGTCAGGAACAGAATATATACATATATACTTATGTATGTGTGTATATATATTTTATTGAAGTTAATTTTGCTAGAAAGACTAAATTCATGATCTACCATGATACAAATGTGTATTTCTAAATCAACCCCATATGCAATGGATTATATATAATTAATTATGTATAATTATTATACATAATAATATATATTATTATTCATGGCTGTCTGTGGTGAACCAGAGACACAGATACATGGGGCAGAGCTGCTAACAGCTCTCCTTGTTCTTGGCTGATCACGAGGCATCCAGGAGGGAGGGCAGGGTTCTGGCCCTGGCCCACCACCCCAATAGAGTCTCAGAAAAATCCAGAGCAACCCCCACACAATGATACCAGTCATTTTCAACATCTGGATTGGCAGATCATCAGAGCTTCTCTCAAGAGAGAAGTCAATCTCAAACCCCGATTGTCAGAGCTCCACCCTACAGAGAAGCCTATTTCAAGCCCAGGTATGCTGGTCTTGGCTGCTAAAGTCACCAGGCTTCCATGAGATGGAGGTGAGGTCCTTTTCACCCAACTCTGTCCTGTCCGGGTGACCCAGTGGACCCACCACAAACTGCTCCAGGGCTGTTGGTCATTAACCAGAGATAGAGCCCTGGAACAGTTGGTCATGAACCAGACACTGCTACCATCTCTCCCTGTTGTGCGTGGCATGGTTCATCAGTAAATGCAAGAACTGAGAACTTACCTACTACTGAGCGTATCCCACCCACACGGAAGAGCCTGACAAGCTACCCATGTCGTATTCAATATGCCAAAAACACTAACAATAATAGACCTCTTTCCCATGACTTGAATGTATGGTTTGAGGCTCTTCTGTTCCTGGAGCAAGCAGAGGCCCTTGGGCTATACTAGCACATGACAGGAACGAATGGAGATGTTACTGGCACCCACTTGAGCAAATCAATGAAAAACAGGAAGTCAAGTGATACAAATGAATAATTATATATATTTCATCTTGTGGAAAAATAATGCTTTAGTTTTACTTGAATACTATAAGACCTTTTCTTTCTTTCATTTACTTACACTACTTCCTATTTCGTATTAAATCTTGACTTTTAAAAGTTCTTGCTAGTTAAGGCATTTATCTTGTATGTGTACTCCATGGATTTGATATCCAGCATGAAATGTGGTCTCCTGAGCACCATCAGAAGTGATCCCTGAGCAGAGTCAGCAGTAAGTAGTGAGCACTGCTCTCTGTGGCCCCAACATCCTTCCAAATCCTTATAAAGTTTCATTCTTAAATGAATGAAAATACTTTATTTATATGTTACCTGTTTCAGATTCTCTGTCTTTATTTAATTGTATTATAGAAATGAAAGAAGGCATAATAGTGTATTTACCCTGGAAATACTGTAAATAAATTATTCTCATTGCTGGAAGTTTCCATATCATTATACCTAAAAGCATCTATGCCCTGCCTGATGCTTAAAATCCACTGGAGTTGTAGATGGAGGTGGAGAAGAAAAAAGAGTATGCTATAAATTTTAATGGAATTTGTTTGCCAACAGAGCCTTTCTGATTCAGCTTGATCATTTGCTTGAGGTTTATTCAGATTTCTGATATATAAAGGAAAGTGGTCAGGCACATGTAGATTTCCTGTTTCTCCTTATTTGATCAAATTCCTTCCAAGGATGAAGTAGGAATCATCATTATCTTGCATATCATCATTACAGAAACTTCTCATATAATGAATAGTGGGTAATGCACTCACTTAGCTCTGCACATAGTTTATTTCTTTTTAAAATTAGTTTGTTTCTTACTATACCACTAGTACATAGTAAAGAAAGTGACTTTTAAAGAAATCTTTTTTTGTCTAACTCCAAAGCATCTTAATTATCCACAGAAATATATAGGCTCGAATTTAGTTGTATTTGTCAAATAGCAGTAGGAATGTAAACTGTTCTTTGAAGATAAAAATATTGTAGGAAAGACTTGGTTCAAAGTGTATTGGAACCAGTAAATATGCACTGAAGTTCTGCTCTTGAAGTGTATTTACAAAGCCTACTTATAACCGAGTATTCTAATTGTGTGTTGGTTTGTGATTTGCAAATTTCCTAATTGAAGTCACCCAAGATGAAACACAGTCATCAACATAGCCATGCTTCAATAATTTAATGAGAAGATGGGTAGATCATAAAGACTTTTTTGTTTTATATTACTGTAGAACATATTTTATCTTGCTGTAGAACATATTTTATTTTACTGTAGAACATTTTTATAATGCTTATTTTTATTTTTCAAGCATTTTTGAAATAATACATACATAGATAAATATACATATATTATAACAGTGTTGATTGTGTCACTGTTTGAAATAGTTTATATTTGAATACAGGAACAGATATATTTTTATATACATATGTGTATGTTAAAGGCATCTTAGATGTTTTCAGAGTGTACTGAACATTAATAAGGGCTTTAATAAAATAATTTAAAACAATATTTAATGTAATGAAAATTTGAGGAATATGTTATTGTAAGGTACGCATTTTGGCCCCCCCCGCCAATTATACATTTATACTGCTTATATTTGATTTCATATCTCTTATTAAAGTCATGTACGGAAAATGTAGTAACATATACAGCAAAATTAATTTTAAAATATCTAGGTTTATTTATCTTGTTCTTTTCTTTCTTCTATTATAAACTCTTGGAAGTCAGGATCTGTATCTAACTTAATTTAATATAATACTCTGGGCCTTGAATATATTCTTTTGCTGATTTTCATGTTGCTTTTGACAAAAATATGCAATATTCTATTTATAAAGGGAAATTATCTTGGCTTGGAGATAATGATTTTCAATATGTAGTACTAAGAATTCATATTGATGCCAAGGCAGAAAACTTAATAAAGAATCAGTTTAATCCAACTCTGGCTGTAAGAATATTCTAATGTTCTGTTTCAGTAACTATTAGAAAATATCAATATAGTATTCTTTATTCAGCAAATATTTGAGCCCTTAGTCTTTCTAAGGGTTCAGGATAAAAAGATAATGAGACATACTTTCTGCATTAAAAAGAATATGCCATACTTCAGTCTCTCTCTTTCTCTCTCTGTCTCTTCTTCATATGCACACTCACACTCACATCAATATGCGAACTTATAGAATATAATTCTGTATTACAGCACAAAGCCTATAATGAAGGTTTGCATCAAATTATGTGTCCAGGCAAGGCATAGGTAATAACCAAGTTGAAAGTCTTATGAAACATTTGCTGATGTGAATCTTGAATAGATTATTTAAGGATGAGTATGTATAATCAAAAAAAGTAGATTTGGGTCTGAAGAGAGTGCTCAGTGGGCGAGAGAACATGCTTTGAATGCAGGAACCTTGGGTCTTATTCCTAGTTTCACATTCTCCTGATCCCTGAGCTGCCTGAGAGTAACGCTCAGTTAACAAATGAGTAATAATCCCTGAGACTGATGGGTGTACTCCCCAAACCAAAGTAAATAAAGAAAAAATTTTGAATATCTTCAATATTGTTCCAGATGATTGAGATAGAAAAATATAAGCTAGATATTTTACCAATAGTACAAATATTGTTTTTGTTTAATACTTCTACATACTGTCAATTGTGAGGTGCTTAACATGAGTTTCCTAGTTTGTATCTCGCGATAACATATATAATATTATAGTATAGTTGGTTTTTTTTTAAATTTTAACTTATAATTTATTTATATTCTAATTTTTTTTACAATTAAATAGTTCATATTTGGGTTTTGGTCATACAGTGTCCCAACACCCATCCCTCCACCAGTGCCCATCTCCACCACCTCTCCCCTCCCCCAGCCCACTCTCCCTTCCCCAGCCCGCCTCCATGGCAGGTTCTTTATTTCTTTCCCTTTCTCTTTCTCTTTTCCTTACAAATAAGATTATACAGACTAGAGAGTAACTGCTGGTTGGAATGTCAACTGTTTCAACCTTTTGGGAAAACAGTACGGATATTTCTCAAAAAAAAACTAGGAACTGAGATTTTATATGGCCCAGCAATTACACTTCTTGGCATCTATGCCAAAAGTCTAAAAAAACTATACTTCGAAAAGACATTGCTCTTCCAAATTCATTGTAGCACTGTTGACAGTAGTCCTAATCTGAAAACAATTTAGTTGTCCAAGAACAGATGACTGGATTAAAAAAAAAAAAGGCCATGGAGCATAACACAGTGGAATACTACGCAACTCTAAGAAAAGAGAAAATCATGCAATTTGCTGCTATGTGATGGGTCGGGAGAATATCAAGCTGAAAAAAAGTCAGGAATAGAGGACGGAACAGATATGGGCTATAAAGATAAGTACTAAGAAAAAAATCAAATAACTGAAGGCAGTAGATACTTATTATTGGCCTTCTTATGAAAGCTTACCCTGGTTGGGGATTGGGAGGAATGGAATGAGAGGGCATTGGTGGAGTGAAGCAGACGTTCTGGCAGAGGGTATGATATTAGAATATTTTAGCATGGATTCCTATAATTAAAAGTTTATAAGCCACTGTGCCTAAAATAAAATTTGAGCAAATATGATAAGGAAGTTAGGATTTAAATAAAAACTTGATTCAATGTCCCTTTAGCCCTTAGCAGTTTTATGCAGTATTATATATTGAGGGATGATCTTTTTTTTCACATGGAACACCTATGAACTATTCCCCATGGACAAATTCATAGATATTTGGGTGAGGACCCTAGGGGTAAACAGTGAACACTCAAATTTAATGTAAAACACTTTTCTTTCTAATTTGTAGTATTAAAGATTTAATTATATTTTCACACATTGAAGATGTTGGCATCTCTCAAGTGCTAGAATATTTATATTTATACATTCAGTCTTTTTTAGCAAGGTAAGGTTTTCTCTCATTACAATATATGATAAATTTAAGTGTTGCATTCGAGGTTTTTCTTTCTCACAATTATGGTAAGATCTGTGTTTACATATCTTGTTACTCTGTGTTTAGTGTGTTCCTTGGTTAGTCCCAGGAGTCACTTCCAGTGGTGCTCAGGGGACCAACTGGTGTTGGGAATTGAAGCATACTCTTCCGCATGAAATGTATTCACTTCAGCTTGTTGAGTTCTCTCCACAGCTCTTCCAATTGTGACTTTATGTAGCTACTTTTCAAAATTTTTTAGTGTTGGACCTCAAGTAATTTCAAGGCACATGGGTCATGGATATGAAATTTCTATTAATTATTTATCATTATATATAAATGGTTATATAGAAATGATTGTATAGAAATGATTATATAGAAATGATTCAATTTAATCACTTCAAAGTTAATTTCTGATATCAGATAATTCTGATTAAGAGTTTGTGTTTATTAGTAACTTCATATGGGCTGGATAGTGCAGTGTTTCCAACACTGCCTTGCTCATGTATAACCCATGTTTGATTTCTGTACTGCATATGGTACTTTGGTCCTTACCATCTCTGAGTAGAGTCAGAAGAGGTCTCTGAGCATGGCACCAGGAATAAGTCCTTAGCTCAACCACATGTGGCCCAGAAAGTAAATTCCAAAGCCAAATAGTAAGTTAATTTCACACTTTATTTTACAGAAATAAAGCTCATATATGTCTATAGTATGATTATATGTAAATATTCTGTGTCTGAGCGATGCACCCTTGCCTGGGAGGTGGAGAAATCTGAGCTGGAAGTGGGGAGAGGCACAAATCTTTCCTGCTTGCTCATGTTTTCACCGAAGGGCCCTTCCTCACAGACATGGGGGCAGAGCTGCTACTTGCTCTCCCTGTGCCCAGCCGCTCACGAGGCGCCAGGAGGGATGGCGGGTTCCAGCCCTGGCCCGCCACCCCAGCAGAGCCTTGCAACAAGCCAGACGACCCCCCACTCCATGTGGGTCTCCATTTTTCACATCCGGACTTCTCTCTTGTCAGACCTCCACCCAGCAGACCAGCCTATCACAGCCCGGCTCGCGTGGCCGCTTGCAGCCTTGCGGTTTATTAATAAATGCTGGACTTAGAGATGACTACAAGAGTATGCTACCTGCACGGCAGAGCCTGGCAAGCTACCCGTGTTGTATTTGATATGCCAAATACCAGTAACAATTATAGACCCCATTCCGGAATGGATTGAGGCTCTTTATGTTCCTGGAGCAAGCAGATGCCCTTGGGCTCTACTAGCATGAGACAGGACATATGGAGATATTACTGGGGCCCCTCAAGCAAATCGATGATGAATGGGAAGACAGTGATACAGTGAAACAGTGATCATTTACTTGAAAAGCTATTTTTATCCATAGTAAAATAGTATAATAAAAATAATTTATCATAGCCTTCCTAACTATTTGAGTGGTACTCATATATATTTGGAAGAATACTTTAGTTACATATAAGTTATTTATAATTCTGTTAACTTTAAATGAAATATTAATGTTATGACTAATTGCTGATGCATGCTGTTTTCTAGTCATGTATAAAAAACTTGAAATAGTCTTTGGACCTTTTGGCTAGGATGGAAGAAACTAGAGCCAAACATGAAAATGAGACACCAATAAAAAGAGCCAAGTGTGAATAAATAGAATACCAAGGCACTAAGCCTTTCATTTGCTTAGCTAGAATTTTCTAAGGACTTTTAATGGTATTGGTTTTTGCAGCAGCAATTTTGGTATGATAAGCAGACAGGATTCCATTTCTCCTTTTATAAGCTGAAAGCTCAGATTTGACATTTATATAATCCATGATGCCTCCATTAAACCAGATCATTTTTAAATAGCTTATTTGTATCTATGTTATTTTCAGAAACTTTACTTTCTAAGAACTTTTGTTCATGGCTGTTTTATGAGTAGCTATCATTTCTCATGGAATTTCAAGCCTCCTGGCTTTAACAGAATTACTTTGGTAAAATTCTGAAGACTGCTTTTTTTTAAGTTCTGCTAAGTAAAAGTCATTGTAAACATTAACTCTTTCATTTTAAAACCAGCGCTCTTTCAACATGTGTTAATATAATATGTCAAAAATATAGTTCACTATTGTTTAGTAAAGCTTTCTCTGATGATGGAAATGTTTCTACAACTTTGGTTCCTGACAGTAGCCAGATGTGACTACTGAGCAGTAGAGGTGTAGTGCATTGACCAAGGAATTCAATTTTTATTACTATTTAAGATTGGTTATTTAAAGAATAAATTATTACATGTACTAGAAGCTCCCTTATCAGACAAACTCTTGTTACTGTGTTTTGCCTGTGTGGCTAGTGAAATTAGTATTTCTTTTTTTTTCTCTTTGATTTTTGGGCCATGCGCATGGTGCTCAGGTCCTCTACTCTTGGCTTTTTGCTCAGAGATCACTCCTGGCTAAGCTCAGGTAACGATTGTAGTGCCAGAGTTAGAACTTGAATCGGCTGAGTGCAAGGTAAATGCCCTCATCACTGTCAGTCAGAAGTTCTCTCAGTCAGAAATTCTTTATTTCTAAAGATTCGGATTTGGGTGTTAACTTAGGTATACATACCATAAGATGGACATCTATATGGGTTGTCTTATCTCTATGCAAGTTCATTGTAATTGCATACAAAATACTATGCATTGTTAATAGAAAAATCTCTGAATAAGGAACCCATTTAACTAGAACTTTCCAATCATGTCACTCTACTGTGATGGCATTGAAAACAAAATTAGTGTACTCACATGGAGAACAACAAGGGCTATGAAATGAACAAGTCTACTGACAAATTTTCTCACCACTTATACTTTTCAATTTAGCTATTTAGTGATTGATGAGTTCGTGATTTTAAATTGAATATTCAGTGTGATTTGGATGATGGATGATTGAGAGCGCTGCTTTCTCCAACCATACATTTCTGGTGTTCCTGCTAATAATCTCTAAAAATAAGCACTCAGAACCTGTCTCAATTTTCTTCTGTAATGAATAAATTCACTTAAGCATTTTAGTTTTCCCTCATTAAAAAAGTATATATGTTAGAGCAAAGTTAGAAATGTTTTCAAGTCTAATTTTTTATAATACAGTACATAAAATCAACATTTTATTCTATTCCCATGACTTGATGGAATGGTTTGAGGCTCTTTATGTTCCTGGAGTGGCCAGATGCCCTTGGCTATCTCACATAGGCAGGACGGATTGAGATGTTACTGGTGCCCACTCTAGCAAATTGATGATCTACGGAAGTCAAGTGATCAAGTGATCATGCAAGCTTATAATAATTGATCATGACTCTTTGGAAGTGCTGCTTTTAAGCTGAATTAGCTGGTGATTTTGACTCTTGATGAATCACTAATGTATGGAAAAGGTTAAGAATGAATTTGTTCTGGCACTGCTAAAAAGTGATTTCCGTGTGGGAGTCGGGCTGGTAAGCGGGAACGTGTGCTAACAATTGTCGGGGTACTAATTCCAACCTAGATATGAGCATTAATAGAGGCAAAAGATACACTGACAACCCTTTAATGTATGTTCTGTAATCCATAGTCTGGGGGGGAAAGGAAAAGAGAAAGAGAGAAATGGAAAGAAATAAAGAACCTGCCTGGAGGGGGGCGGAGGGGGGGGGAGGGAACCGGGGGCGTTGGTGGTGGGGAGATGGGCACTGGTGGGAGGGATGGGTGGCTAGAACACTGTATGACCAAACCAAATATGAACTATCTTTGTAATGTAATAAAAATTAAAAAGAATGAATTTGTTGTTAATGCAAGATATTTAGTCTTATTTGTTATTATTACTTTGTTTTGTTGTTTTATCTTAGGTATTTACTGTATCACTTGTATCACTTGTCTTCCTGTTGTTCATCGATTTGCTCTAGCGGTCACCAGTAATGTCTCCATTCGTTGGGAATGAGGTCCATTATTGTTACTGTTTTTGGCATATCAAATACACCATGGGTACCTTGCCAGTCTCTGCCATGGCGCTGGGCTCACCTAAGAGGGCCCAGTCTTTTTCTATGTCAGACCATCAATCATCCAGGATCTGACAATCCGTCATTAGCCATAACATTAGATTAACATCTTGTGTAGAAAGTTATACATGAAGCTTTGATCTTGAAAAGTTGTACACTGGGGCCGGAGCGATAGCCCAGCGGGTAGGGTGTTTGCCTTGCACGCGGCCGGCCTGTTCTGGCCCGGGTTCGATTCCCAGCATCCCATATGGTCCCCCGAGCACCGCCAGGAGTAATTCCTGAGTACAAAGCCAGGAGTAACCCCTGAGCATTGCCGGGTGTGACCCAAAAAAAGCAAAAAAAAAAAAAAGTTGTACACTTACTATTTTGGCAGCCCAACATATATGTAATACTAATTGCTATCCAAGAAGAACATGATATGAGTACATGGCATGGAATGAAAGAGAGAGAGAGTGGTTCAATATGAGGGGTCCATGGGATGTCTCCCTGGACTTTGTTCCTTGTGCCTTGAGGACACAATGGCTCACAACTCAATGGATTCTGGGATAGTGAACGACAGATAGTTTAACCTAGAAGGACACTTATTTTAGTCTAGTTCAAAGTGTTCATTTTCTCTTTCATATTAGGAAGTGGTTGTATCCCAGGACAGTCATTTACTTAAAGCCATATAATTGCACAATCAGAAGCACCAGTTCTCATGCTAACAAATCTAAAATCTCCATTTCATAACAGTAGTGATACCATAATATATTCTTCAATGATGAATCATATCAAGGAAAATGAATACATGATAAAACATTTCAGACTTAAAAACTCCTACATCAACAGTTTGATAAAAACGTATGTTTTGACAATATATCTGTTGTTGACAACATATTCAGGTAATAAATAAATAGGGGGAGTACCGCACTGCAAACAGTGATGGCAGAATTTCATTGTCACACTAATTCATTCTTATTTATGCATTATGTTACTATTACTGTTTTTGGCTTTGTGTTCCTGGAACAAGCAAAGGCCCCTGGGCATGCAACAGGCACAAATGGAGATGTTACTGGTGCCCGCTTGAGCAAATGACAATGGGAAGACAAGCGATACAAGTGATTATTTATGTATTATTTACATATATTTTCTGTATTGTCTGCTTAAAAAAGAAGCAATAATTAGGCAAGTATCATTTACCAATGTAAATAAATTCATCAGTGAATGTGTTAAGAACTTGTAAGGAGAAAAACTCTCTTGGCTATTATACTTTTTACTGTTCTCTGTGTATCTGTGTGAGTGTTTGTGTGTGTGTGAGAGAGAGAGAGAGAGAGAGAAGGAGAGAGAGAGCAGAGAGAGGGGAGCAGAGAAAGGAAAAGGAGAGAAAAAAGTAGACAAGGGATGGTGAAAGGAACAGGAACGAGGAAGCTTGAGAGCAGGAGGAAGGAGAGAGAAACCTGAATGTCAGAATTCTCCCAATATCTGAGGTTTTTACTATCATTTAACATCAGTTTATCAACTATTTTTTCACTATTGTACAGATTCACTACAACATAGACTCAAGTTTTAAGTTATGTAACATACACTATTCACCTATGAATAATAATTCAAAAAGGCTTAATTGAAAGAAATTTAGCGTCACACAAATTAATAATATTTCAGAACTTGAGCTATTTCTTGAGATACATGCGCATTTTCATTTTAATTCATTTTAATCATCCCCAAATTCAGCACCCAGTTTCTATCTTGGATGGCAAACTGAAATCTAGAAAACACATCTTTAATCACAGAATAAGAAGGGAAGAAAAGGAACAGAGTCCTTGTTAACAATATTTTAAAAGAGATATCTTGGTAGTTTCTCTTTGTTTCCAGGCTTGAATATGGCCAGGTCTACCTGCAAGGTAGCTGAAGCAGGCATTTTTGACTTAGAGATGAAGCACTGGTCTCAATAAATTTTTTTATCGAGAAATAGTCTTGGTTTGGCACATATTAGTACACATTTACATATATATATACATACATATACATATACACACATACACACAAATGAAAATACAGAACTGGTTAAAATATTTATCCTGAGTTGCCGTAAAGTTTGGCATTAAGAAAATCTCTGTAAAAGAGGTTTGTACATTTGATTAGAAAAATGCAGCCAGGGAGTAATGGAAATATGTAGAAAAGAGACACTTTTCTTTTTTAGACAATGTTGGAGAAAATTAATTTCACTAGATTGTCTTAAAATGGGCAAATTAATGATAGGATATTTATAATCAGAATTTTATTGTTTTCCCTCATGAAAATAAGGGAGAAGTGATTATATTTAGAACTCAGTGTGCTCTTGACCACAAATAAGTAAAGGAATAAAACAGTTATTACTTGGAATCAGTCATAAATTCCTGTGACATCCCTGAGTACTGGATTTGCTTTCTAGTTGCTGACTCAGCGCAAGGACTGAATAAACTAAGCGTTGGAATTCTATTTAGGTTTACTGATTTATATTTCAGAATTATCTGATATATATTGTTCAGCTTTAACATTTATAATGCACATTATAGCGATCTGGAAGAAATTTGAATAATGGACAGTATGCTAATTTTTATGTGATAGTTGTTTTATAGTAATGGATGCATTGTAAAATAGAAATATAGATTTTACACAATATGAATTATAATAGTTAAATTAAAAAATTTTGCCATGTTCTAGAAACCTAACTAACAACTATTCCTCCCAATTACCACAAGTTTACTGAACATTTGATCATCACAAGTCTACCTCATTTTTAGTAAGTTAGACTTAGTACCTATCACCCATATTTCTTATGGAGGGTTATAGAAATAGGTTTGAAATTCTTTAAATTTTAGAAGGAAAAAACTTTTTAGGTAAAAAATGTTAACATATGCATATATACATACAGTTGTATGCCTATATTTGTAAAAATGCGATTTAGGAATTTTAGAGAGGAAAAGATCCACAGAGGTCAAAAGTCAGTAGGGGGACGGCAGACTAAAGTTATTACATATTTCTAAAAGTCAAATGAGAATCTGAAAAAAAATCTAAATTTGGCATGGTGAATCACATGTAACAAAACATGAACATAACTAAAGCTTCTGTAATGTTAACTACAGAGCAAATGTTGAATTTTGCACAAACGAACTAATTTAATTCTTAGGAAAAGCTTCTAAGGCCAAGTATTATTATAATAATAATCATTTTATATAGTCTGTGCTGCTCTCTTACTTTTAGTAAAGTCATGGAAATGTCTGCACTGAGTAATACACATAAAAAATTCAGCAACCACTGCATTATTATCTCCCCTGTAAAGCAATGAAGCAGAATTAGTCATCAGGTAAATGTTGAATTTTTTCTTTCCAATTTACCAGAAAAAAAATCATTTTGTATGTACTTTCAGCCAAAACCTCTAATAGATTTTAAATTTCTGTTTCTATATTTGATCTTAACAAAATTCTAGAATGATATTATTCAGAGCATTAAATCTGGAATTGCTACTTTATTTATAAATATGTATGTTGAAAGGTGTCACCCTATTGGGTCTAGTTTTATGGCAATGCAGTGTCTTGGAGGATCAGAGTATGAGACTTTCTGAAATTTTTTTATTTCAAGGTTGTCTTTGCTCTATATAGCTTTTTTTTAATTTTCCACCTTAAGATTTTTGCTTGAGCTGTTCACTTAAATATATCATTTTTATAAACTGAGTTATAAGTAGACTCTAAATTGAGTGTTTCCTTAAATAACTGATAAAAATGATTAAAATCTGTGATGCCAGCATATTTTGCATAGTGTTCTTAACATGCACTTGAATAAGGGAAAAGGGAGAATTAAAATAGGTAATCTTGTAACTTCTGTATCTATATTATTTTCAGAAAGTGGGGAAAAATCTAAAGCACACATTTTCTAGAATCATATTTATCATGTGCTTCATCTTTACAGATTTAGTAGTTTGAGGAACAAGTTACATCACATTACATTTTAATTTGTAGATATAAGATTGTCACATTATATATGAAATGTTTGTGAAATAAGGATTGTTTATATAATTTGTTTGCTATATGCAGTGTCAACAGTGAAAGCTAGGAAAAAACTCACAAACATCTCTAACTAGTTCCCCTATAACTGTATGATATCTATAACAGAATAAATGGATTATTGAATTCACATTATACTTCAAATAATATTATTTAAATTCTGTGATCTAGACTGGAATACCTTAAACCAGTAACATCCCAGGAACATGACCAGATTGTCCGAATGAATCATTCTGCAGAGCTTGTGTAGATTTTAGAGGTTACCCAATCTAATATTCTATTTTATATATGAAAGGAATGAGATGTATAAAGGTAAAGTGATCTTTACAAGATTGTATATATAAAGAAAGAAGTGAAAGTAAAACAAGATATTAAAATCTCTGTCTTACCCATTTCCCTCTCTTCCTGTACACTGTTACTTGTTACTGCACTATTCAAAGTTCTATTGCTAATATATTTTACTTTGTTTGGCAGATACATGTTATGAGGAAAAGATGGAAGATAGATATTACAAGTCAAAATGACTTAAACTGTCTTTTGGCAATAACATTTCACTAGATTCCAGCAAGGAGAGATGAGTCAATTACTTCCTGAACACAGATTCTGCAGTTTTTGAGAAGGAATGGATAATGAGGTTTATTCTCAGAGATCTATGATCAGATTCACCTGTAATTGTGAAAAACACAGTCTTACCTCTGTGTATTATGAAACAAAATGGGTGATCTTTCCCCCACAGAAAAGAGAATTGCATTTTGAAGCAGAACTATTATTTCCTTTTTGGAATAACAGGTTTAAGATGTTAAGGATAAGATCATTAAGTACTTGTCCTTGCAAGCTGAGAAAAGGCATTATCTAGCATATGTGTTTTCTTCTAAATGTATCACTTAAAGTCAAATTTAAAATATGTTTCCTAGTGTCTTTTCAGTATTTGCCAAGGGCACATCTTTTTATTTTTTTTTTGACAGAATTTGGGAAACTTAGGTTTAGAAATACAACCTTTCAGTGGCAATCCATGATTTAGAGCTACTTTCATGGATATTCAACCCAGAGAAAGTTTAGTCCCTGCTCTCCTAAGCAGTTTCAGATTGGCAAATTAGAGAAAGGTGACTTACTACTGGGTTTACATACAAGCACATCTTCCTTCAGCGTTATTTCAAACAATGCCTGCACAAGTAAATATCTAAAAAAACTGATTTGAGAAAAAAACATAGTATGAATCCCCATGTCTGTTCATTTGTTAAATGCCATAACATATAAAAGAGCTTAACGAAATGTCTATAGTACATAGAGTAAATGCTCAATTACTATTAATTGTGGTTGCTGTGGTACAACTGTTGGAATAACAACTTCTTTCCTCACACGGTGGCAAAGTATAATTCTGAAACAGCTAAACTAAATTCTAATTGCACCAATACTGCATGAGAATGCCCCTTTCTTTGTCTCAACCCTGTAAGCACAAATGTGCATTACCTCCTCGACCTGTTTTTCACTTGATATATAGTGAAATATAAAAGTAATCAACTTTGTGTAGCATAGTAATGATTCTAACATTCATTAAGGGTGGGAAGGTGATTGTTTTGAAATAGAAGAATGTAGTACATAGAAAGTATAATGTCTTTTAAAAGATGATTGTTAAAATACTTTAAAAATGATAATTTAAAGAGAAAAGTCACTTATATACCTCATCTTCTTGCTAAGAGTTCAGGAGAGGGAGACTACACAATATTATCAAATTGTGTTCTCTCTGAGCAGCAGCATGGGCTTCACATGAGGCTGGTTAGAAATGCTCTCTCATATAGACCCTAGACAGTCTGCATCAAGAAATCTGGTAGTGAATTCCATTAGTCTGTGTTTAAAGTAACCTCCAAGCTTATGAAGATGTGAGGTAAAATTTAAGAATCTCAGCTGTATAAATTGACCTCTCCCATCGTTTTCTTTATCTTCCACAACTCTTTCAGTCTTCTTTCTCCCTCCCTTCTTCCATCTTTTCCTTTTTGTCCTCCTTTCTGGTGCTGTGCATATCTGATATAAAATAGTCATTGCCCTATTGTTAAAGTAGAGATGTTGGTTAATTGGTTTAACATTTCAGTAGATTATTGAAAGATCTTAGATTGGTGTGCAGAGCTCTGTTCCTTCAGACAAACATTCTTTTCACTGCACCATAGTCTCCTAATGGGTTGAAATTTTCTTGAAGAAACCTTCTTCTATTGCCAATATTATTGTCCTTGGAGACATTGTCCTGTTACATAAAATAGGATTTCAAAGCTTACTGATTTAGTCTTTTATGCTTCAAATCCAGACAATGAGTATATTCTAGGTGGAAGATTGCTATTTCTTTATTATTAAAGGAGGAATTGTGTCTCCCTGGCTATAATTAGTCACATCAGCCTTCATATCAAAAGGGTAGTAATTTTGTGAGCCGAAGCCTTGAAAAAAATTTTACAAATGTCTTTTTCAAGAGCATGAAAATTATGAGGTTAAAGGTTCAAACTACTCAGTTGAAATTGTGCCCAAAGTAGGACAGACATAAATTCATATTCTATCTTTCTTACTCTTGTGGCTCGATGTTGGTAATTTATCTCACCCTGAAGGCTGCCTGTGGATATTTATTTATTAAACAATATAAAGTTATGAATTTTAAGTAGCATGAATAGAAATTTAGTGTATTACGATGATTTCACATTAAATTTAAAATAACTTTAATATGTTACTGTTTGTATGTAATGTATCTTTGTTCCTTCATCAGTCTCTGGGCACTTATCTTGTATCTAGTTTTTGTTCTTGTAATTCATGGTACAGTAAACATGGAATCGAGTTTTTTAAAACGACTGGTATGTTTCCTTCTGGTTAGCTTTGACAAATAAATCTGTTTTTATAAATATATAATTACTGGGGCTGGAGCTATAGTACAGCAGGTAGGATGTTTGCCTTGCATGCAGCTAACTTAGGTTTGATCCTCAACTTGCTATATGGTCCTCCGAGCACCACCAGAAGTAATTCCTGAGTGCGGAACCGTGAGTAAACCCTGAGCATTGCCTGGTGTGACCACACCCCC
This sequence comes from Cryptotis parvus, assembly GCA_021461705.1. Classification (NCBI taxonomy): domain Eukaryota; kingdom Metazoa; phylum Chordata; class Mammalia; order Eulipotyphla; family Soricidae; genus Cryptotis; species Cryptotis parvus. Next base: position 265,066 of record JAJIBD010001336.1, on the reverse strand, counting down.
CAAAAAAGCAAAGAAACATAATTACTATGAACTGTACACTATTTTGAGTTAATATTGATTTAAAATACAATTAATGACTGTTTCATTGGTATAGTGCTATCATACTCACTGTTACAGTGCCAATATTGTTGTACCACTGTGCATTGGACGTTTCCATTTTTATCCTTCCTGCACTGTTCTTGGAGACATTCATTTTATAGTCATATTAGAGATTAGAGAGAATCTCCTAATTTTCCTAGATATAAGATAGAATATTAAAAACATCCAAATGGATCCAATGAGTCCAACTATTTAACAAAGGAAATTAAATCAGTAAATTCTCCCTAGAGGCACTGTTTTATTTATTTATAAATATGATTTTGGAAGAAAGGGTTTAGTTTTGGTCCACAAATTGTTTAGTCATGACTCTGTGCTCAGAGTTTTCTCTTCTGGCAGTGCTTGGGTGACCATACGTGGTGTCATTGATTCAAGTTGGAGTCTAATGTATAACCTTGGCACTATCTCTCTGGCTCTTTTTTCTTAAGTATTAATGGAGCATTGGTAAAGATGTACTTACATTTTTTTTTTGCTTTCAGTGGGATCTTTATGTCTCTATTTAACTATGAACTCATTTTCTCAAACAATATTTCTGCGTTCATTTTCTTAGCCAAAATCCTGTATAATTAAAGATTTATAAACTCATAATAAATTGTGTTACTGATAACCTTGATTTTATATGAAGGCTCTTAAACATTGCGATTTGAATTGTTTTTCATGATCTTCCTGTTTAGTGTTTGGTAAGAGTATAAAATTTTTCTTACTATCTCATTTTTGGCAATGTTCTTTTTTTTAAGTATTTTATTATACCACCGTGAGATATACAATTACAAAGATATACAATTAAAAAGTTCATATTTGGGTTTTGGTCATGCAGTGTTCCAGCACCCATCCCTCCACCAGTGCCCATCTCCCACCACCAACATCCCCAGTTCCCTCCCCCCCCCCCCCCCAGCCCGCCTCCATGGCAGGTTCTTTATTTCTTTCCCTTTCTCTCTCTCTCCTTCTCTTTTCCTTCCCTTCCAGACTATGAATTACAGAACATGCATTAAAGGGTTGTCATGTGTATCTTTTGCCTGTATTTGATGCTCAGTTCTAGGTTGGTATTAGTACTTTCGAAAATTGTTAGCATACTGTTCCATTTTCTGTTTTACCTAGCCTCTGACTCCCACATATTTGTGATAATTTCCACCTTTGACAAGACCTCCTGATATATGTTTCACTTGACCTTGGATATTGGTATCATAATATGTACATATATATTTATGTCATGCAAATAAATGTAGTCATTCTGTATCTGTCTCCTTTTGACTAATTTCACTCAACATAAACTTCTCCATGTCCATCCATTCATAGGCAAATTTTATAACTTCATTTATCCTAACAGCTGCATAATATTCCTTTGTGTAGATGTACCAAAGTTTCTTTATCCAGTCATCGATTCTAGGGCACTCTGGTTGTTTCCAGATTCTGGCTATTATGAATAATGCTGCTATGAACATAAAGGTAGGGATAGTGTTTCCGCTGAGTATTTTTGGCTTCCCAGAGTATATTCCCAGGAGTGGTATGGCTGGATCAAATGGGAATTCAATTTCTAGTCTTTGGAAGAATGTCCATATTGTTTTCCAGAAAGACTGAACCAGCCGGCATTCCCACCAACAATGGATGAGTGTCCGCTTTTCCCCACATCCACACCAGCACTTGTTGTTCTTGCTCTTTTGAATATGTGCCAGACTCTGTGGTATAAAATGATATCTCATTGTTGTTTTGATTTGCATCTCTCTGATGATTAGTGAGGATGAGCATTTTTTTAATGTTTTTTGGCCATTCAAATTTCTTTCTTGTTGAAGTTTCTGTTCATTTCTTCTCCCCATTTTTTGATGGGGTTGTTTGTTTTCTTCTTGTAAAGATCTACCAGTACCTGATTTATCCTGAATATTAACCCCTTATCAGATAGGTATTAGGTGAATATTCTTTCCCATTCTGTGGACTGTCTTTGTATCTTAGTCACTGTTTCATTTGAGGTGCAGAAGCTTTTTAGTTTCCTGTAGTCCCATATGTTTATCTTTTCTTCCAGTTCCTTTGTTAGTGATGTTTCACCTTTGAAGATGCTTTTACCTTCAGTGTTGTGGAGGGTTTTTCCTATGTTTTATTCAACTACCTTTTATGGATTCAAGTCTGATATTGAGATCTTTAATCCATTTTGATCTGATTTTTGTCCATGGTGTTAGACACAGGTCCAAATTCATTATTTTGCATGTTGCTGTCCAGTTTTCCCAACACTACTTGTTGAAGAGGCTTTTCTTACTCAATTTTCGACTCTTTGCACCTTTATCAAAGAATAAATGATCATGTGTCTGAGGTGTCAGGATACTCAACTCTATTCCATAGATACACAGGTCTGTTTTTATTCCAATACCACGCTGTTTTAATTACTACTGCCTTGTAGTACAGTTTGAAGTTGGGAAAGGTGATGTCTCCCATCTTCTTTTTCCCGAGGATTGCTTTAGCTATCCTTGGGGGGTTTATTGTTCCATACAAATTGCAGGAGTGTTTGATCAATTCTTTGAAGAATTCCATGAGTATCCTTATAGGACTGCATCAAATCTGTACAGAGTTCTAGGGAGTATTACCATTTTGACAATGTTGATTCTACCCATCCATGAGCAGGGAATATGTTTTCATTTCCTTGTGTTCTATTTTATCTCTTGGAGCAGTGTCTTATAGTTTTCTTTGTACAGGTCATTTACACACTTGGTTAAGTTGATTCCTAGGTATTTGGTTTTCTAATAACACTAGTATTACAAGCTGGGGAGAAATGAATTTGTGTAGAGCTTTTTGCAAAATTTTTAAAAGGACCTCAGTAATTTAGCTAGCATACATATGGTATATCAATATTCTTTTCCTTTCTCTACCAGAATTTTAATGACTTCCCTGAGTGTTTAAATCCCTTGTTGCTTTATGGTCTATCTTCAATGCCACCTTCACCATAAAATACCACTTAGACCTTGCCTCACAAAATTTACAGACCCTATCGGACTGTCTTCATTCTATTTATTGTTGGTCAGCTCTGTTTTTTTTCTCAACCCCCACACCATGAATTTTTCTTAAAAATGAATATTTTGAGCTCTTTTGGTATCCTCTTTATGGAATAAATTCAATAATATTAAGTTTTGATTCATGAAACAAAAATGGTTACATTTAGATGACAGTGAGATACTAGATGGAAAGTTGTAAAATGATTCTTCACGGTGTTGTATAAGTGACTTTTAGCATAAGCTCATTCGTTATGTTTTTATTCCTTGTGTAAGAAAAAGAGTTACATTTACAAAAGTATCTTTCACTCTATGAGACCTTGTTTGCCACCAATTTTAAACTGCTAAAATTCCTTTAAAAAGCTTCTCTGTAAGACTTTGTGTGTATGTTTTTGTGCATGTGTGTAGTACATTGAACTTTATAAAATATTATCTCTCCGTTATATCCAGTTAATTTCAACCCAGATTAAAAATAATTCGGATAAATTCATGTTGTCTTACAAAATGGTCAGAGTTTACAAATTAGACAAAATTGATGTACCTATCTATACACAGCATCGGTTTCTCCTAATTTGCACCTAAGTCGTGTTCTCTCCTGACCATGGTATATTCTCTTTGTTATTAAAATTTAGGTAAGAATTAAAATGAACAGAAGTTCTTTCTCTTTATGGTTAAAGGAACAAATATGATAACCGTTCAGTATCTATTGCCAGCCATAAATCATATGTCCAAAAGGAGGGACGGAGGTAGAGACAGACATAGAGGGAGTAAAGGAAATTACCTTCCATAGAGGTAGACTTGGAGGGAGGGTGACAGGAGAGAAGCTGGGACACTGGTGGTGGAAAAACTACTCTGGTGGAGGGATGGGTGTTGGAAAACTGTGTGATTGAAACCCAACCATGAACAGCTTTGTAACTCAGTATCTTACAGTGATTCAATTAAAAAAAATCTTTTTTCTTGAAAGTTCAGAACTGGGAATTTATGAAATAAGGCCATATCTCAGGTAGAGAAAAAATGTTGAACACGTAAAGTATTTAAACATGGTTGTGTAGTCAAATATATGTTTCAACACAGCATGCATTACTCATGTTGCATAATCTGCTGAGAAAGCATGCTTCAGCCATCTGAGTGGAACATTTCTACGTGTAAAAATTGGAGTTCTACTTTAGAACTGAAGCAAGCTTTAATAGATGCTGCACGAGCTTCTGAGACTAGACAGCGTGAAGATTCTCTGGGCTATTTCATTAACGAATTGTATTTCTGCAACCTGCATTTTTCTACTTATTTATTGAACAGATAATAGGAAATAACTTCTTTCTTTGTGAAGTCGTAAATAATATGGCAGAAGGATATTAAATGCACTGAGATGTGACAGAAGAGCTAAAAACTTGTGGGTTTTAGAATTTTATGATGCAAGCCTTTCTTCTCCATGAGAACATGTAAAGTAAACAGATATATTTGAGTTGTTTATGTGAACAATTACCAATTTAACATCGCATCTGCTGAAACGTGACTATCTTAAACCCAGAACTTCTTAAACTTTTCCTTCAGTAACTGCTTGCTAAAGGGCTTTACTAAGAGGCAAAGAAAAAGTTATCTCAGCCTTATCCATACTCCAGCTTCAATGATATAAAACATGTTATTATTATAAAGGTAGTTTTATGCCCATGCTTCTCATAATCCCTGTATGTCTCCGATAAAGGTGATAGGAGGGCACCAACTCCTCTTGTCTAACATAGCTTTATCCTGTTTACTGAAATAGTTCTAAGCAGTACCATGCCGTGATGATACATTACCTTTCTTACTGTTATCAGCACGAAAGCCCCTTTGGTTTGTCTTTTGAGGGTCTAGTAGAATTTTGCAATAATGTTTTCAGCAGTAAATGAACAAAAACTCAAATAAATGTTACAGAATTAAGTTTCATGGGGACATAGGTATTTTATTTCATTTTATATCAGCTGAATTTTATTGGTTCATCTAAATTAGATGCTGTCTATTGTTGCTGGTTTTATAGCTTCAAGATGACCATTATTATTATTATTGTTTTTTAAATCAAGAAATCCTATTTGCATTGTTCAACAAAAAGTAAGAATATACAGTGAATAGGGACTTGCCTTGCCTGCGGCCAACTCAGGTTTGATTCTTGGCTCCTGAATGGTCTCCTGAGTACTTCCAGGAGGACTCTCTTAGCACAGAACCAGGAGTAAGGCCTGAGCACACCGAGTGTGTCCCACCCATCCTCTCAACTACCAAAAATAAAGAAAAGTGAGGTAATAGCAATGATCTTGGAAGTAAGTATATGTAGAATTATTTTTGTTGCTGGTCAATTATCAGGTGTGGAAGTGTAAGTTACTTAATTTTTCTGAAACTCAGTTTCCTTAACCTTAACGAAATAAATGATGGTTGCTTACTTTCCACACTTGTATCTACCCCTTTCTGAGACCTCATTAAATGGGAACAGGAAAATAAGAATTGGAGCGGTGGTAATGGCAAATGAATATTTATCATAAAGCTTAGTGTGGGGGTATCTCTAGGTTCTTAGGAGACTTTAGTGGGTACCTGGATGCAGGATTACAGGGCCACCTGTGGTCTTCAGAGGCTTCCAGCACCAAACTAACCATACTGGGAATTATGGTGTTTAGCATCAAAGGGGTGCTTGGCAGAGCGTGATCATTAAATTCTGTACACTCTAGTCCTAATCATAGTCTTATATTTTTATCATAAAAATTTATTTCAAAACACTTAAAACTAAATTATAGTTTAGGTAGTTACAATAATGTAAAGTTTATGGCATTGATAAGCAAAAGTAGACTGCCACCATCCAATTGCCCCACACCCCCACCGTTGTTGTCCTCTTATGTCTCCTCTGATCTGATCATCTCCCATCTCTCAACCCCCTTCCCATATTGGCACTTGGTTTTGAGTTCTAATGATAAGGATTTTGTGGACAAAGGTGATGCAACAGTTTAGACAAGCTAACACTTAAGTGTCTTCTACAAAGAACATAAACAGATGGTAAGGAAGTCAGACAGGCTCTCTACAAGAGAAATTCTCAGTATTTTGGAACACATGGGTAGGGAAAGGGTTAAAGTTCTGTATAGAGAAAAATTAAATCTTAAGACATCAGTTAGCACTTAAGGCATCCAAATAACCACTCTTTGATTGTGGCAAAAGGTCAGATATTTATGAGGTGACGTGAAAAGATGAAAACTAACATAAAACTCCTTATTGTTCACAAATCAGTCCTGGGGAAGTCTTTGCTTTTAAGCACAAACTCTTTTTTTTCTGGACAGCAGTGAAGCAAGCACAATTTTATCTAATTGAGGATTTGGATTTTAGTCCCTGCCTCTGTATAATTTTAGGAATGCAAATTCAATATGAACTTTTTTCCTAAAGTAGCCTCCTGTTTCCCACAGGGAAGTTCTTTCTTTTTTTCCATTGTATTTAGATTTTTGTTACTTTTAATTATTTTTATTTTTTTATTGAATAACTGCGAGGTATCTCTCACATATTATTTCATTGACACATTTGTTGTTCTGCATCTCAATTTAATTTGCTATGTTGTGTGACTGCTCTGCGCACTGCACTCTTAGATAGTACTGGATGTTAGGATCATGTCCTTTCCAGAATCTTTCACATTTATACATTCTATACAGATCTAGGCAGGTACTAGCCATTGCCTGTCATCCTAGTGAGCCTAGCAAGAAACCAGAAAACCTCCACACCATGAAGTCAGTCATTCTCAGCATCCAGATTCCACCCACCAGAAAACCTGACCTTTCCCTGTTGAGTTTCATCAGTAAATGCTCGAGATGAGAGTCTTCTACTGAGAGTATACCACCCACACGGCAGAACCTGGCAAGCTACCCATGTTTTATTTGATATGCCAAAACCAGTAACAATTATGGAGCCCCATTTCCATGTCTTGAAGGAATGGTTTGAGGCTCTTCCTGTTCCTGGAGCAAACAGATGCCCTAGGGCTCTACGAGCATGACACAGGACAAATGGAGATGTTATTGGTGCCTGCTCCAGCAAATCGATGATGATGGGAAGACAGTGATACAGTGACAGTAATGTGATCTTTAAATTCTCTTTAAATTCTAATATATTTTAAGGATTCCTACTGTTTGTTCAAATACTATTTCAGGTGTTACATATTCTGTGGGTTGTTCATGATTTTCCCAAGAGGATCCACTGATTTTTCCTTCAGTGTTTGCATAGCATATGGAATTCTGGTATTGCAAGAGAGAGGGGTAAAAAGAGAATAAAAGAATAACGCTTAAAACTCACCTCACTAATTTTAGGATCAAGAAGAGCTTTATGGTGTAAAAATAAGGAATGAATGACTTATCAGAAACCAAGTTACTTCTATTTAGTGAAAATCTTGTAGGATTAACAAACAAATAAATTCATGAAGCTTATAATTTTCTTTCATTAGCAGCAAGCCATACATTACTTAGTTTTTAAGGATATAAAGAACAGTTTAACTTGTCTAAGCCTCCATTATGTATTTCTTTAAAAGGAAATTTTTTGACATACAAAATTGACACCTGTCAGCTATTATTTGCAAAAGCTCGCATAAGTACAAGACTTAAAAGAGGAGAATAATACAGTCAGAACAGTGAGGCTGTGTCTTTCCTGAGAAAGAGAATTACCATATATGAGTTCATAGAATTGTTAGTAAATATAATTGTTGTCAAATGATATGGTTAAATTCAAACCACATTTTTCATTTCCTTTCTCAGTTTTGAAAGTAGTTCAAGGCTTCAGTGGTAAGGGTAGGAAGATTTCTTGAAATAGTAAAAGCTACATCTTTGTTGAGGGCCATTCCTGCCTCATGATTGGTTTCCAAACTACTTCTCGGTTTACCATTGCTGAAAGAAAGGGAAGTAGGTGTTTTTTTTTAGAAAAGTCTACTCAGATGCCATTAGGGGAATTATTTGTATTTAGAGGACAGTGTCTTCCTTTTGCAAATAAGAAACATTTTCAGAATTCTGTGATATGCCAATATATAAGCCAGGATATAAATAAGAAATAAACCAAAGTTTGTCCTTGTTTAGGAAGTTAAAAATAATATGGGGATTTGAGCCTCTATCGTAAAATCTTCATGAGAACATTTTTATTTCTTATGTATACCTAGTGGAAAACAGAGTCTGAGGGTCTACTCATTTCAAAGAGAGTGAAATATTTGGTTTGGGGGTAGGGGTGTGGAGCAGTTAAACTGCCGAAGAACTGGAGTGCGTGTTTTAGGTGCACTGGCTTTAACTCTGATTCTAGGTACTTTGGGACTCTCTGAGCTCTAATGGATTTAGTCCTTGTGGTGTCTTAGCACTGTCTTATTTTATGTGATTCTTCATGACCCCTGGAGTCAGCTGCTCTATCAACACCAGGGCTGATTACTACTGGGATGCCCTCCCCTAATTCCCAGTTGAAGGGGTCAGAGATCCAAAATAGGATGAATAGCTTAAAGGAGTAAAGTATATGACTTGCATGAACTAGGCTCCCTGTTTAATTGGTTTCTAGAGCACTGTGGCTCCTGAGCACTACCTGGTGCAATCTAGAGATTTCAACACTGGTAGCCTGGAGTCAGGATTCTACAAGCAGGCCATGTATACAACTAAAAGTGGTGTCTGTGCCCACTGAGTTTGGTAGGCTCCACGTAGAATCTTAGTTTGGGAGGTATTCATACCCAAAAACAAATGCCAGGAGAAAGACCTGGCCCAGGTGAGTAAATCTATTTTTTATGTTTTTAATTACTTCTGTAAAAGTAGTATATGGATGATACAGATCATATATTTTTTTTTAATTTCCAATGCATTTAGTTTTATTTTATTATTTGAGGTCAAACAAATAAGATCAAAGGTTATATGTACTTCCTTTTAAATTCTCTTGGATTAAAAGTCTAATTAGGTAGATAATTTATAGAGAGCATGAAGAAATAAATGCATAATCAAATTAGCACTTGGTAAGTCTTTGGCATTTCACATATTTTATTCTGATTATCTCACAGTCATAAAGGAGAAATGATACACCCTATTTTATTCGTAAGGAAACAGAATTTACTTTAGAGGCTTGCTTGGTCATTCATCCAGCTCATATGTGTCACAATTGGGATAAGAAATAGATCTATAAAGAACATAAAAATGTCTGAATACAATAACAGGTTTGCTGCCTGTATACATTCCAGTGCGATTGAGAACTTACATTGTTGCCAATCACCAAGAAATATGTTATGAGGCTTAAAATGCATAATAATATCTAGATAGAGTGTACGCTGAGAAGTTCACGCTAAATATAAAAAAGTAATTAAATGTTATAAAAAGTTGAACGTGTTGAAAATGCATCTACTAATTAGAGACGTTGGAAGCTTAAGTCATCAGCCCTTTCTTTTCTGAAATGCTGACTCTAAGAATCTTAAGGGGAAAGATACACACGCAGAGGATCTGAGGAGAATATGAAGAGCACAATTATTGAAAGATATATTGAAGTAAATTATCAATTTAGCAATTGATTAAAACTCAGTCCAATGTAAATTGCTTTGTGAAGACGGGAAAAACATCTATTAATATGATTTATTTCAGATCTATGCAAGCTTGAAAATATTGATTTTTCTCAGCATTTCATTAGGGCTTTTGCTGCCTCCTGTTTCCTCACGTACCACAGATGCACAGGCTTGACTCTTACTCAGAAAAGTATAGTTTAAGTGGAACCCAGAGTTGTATGTAGAAAATAGTATTTCATAGAAAATAGTGTTTGAGACACCAGTTTGAGGTACTATAATTTAATCAAAAAATCATTGCTCTGTGTAACATGGGACGCTTCTTCATCTGTGGGATTTTTAAACTTTCATAGGTTAAGTAAATGCTGCAAAATAAAACCAGGAACAGTGCAAAGTTGAGTTACTTGAATTTTCCACAACAAAGTGAAAGATTCAGAAGCAGCATGATACCAAAAATTGTCTCCTTCACTGAATCTCAGTAGCAGTTTCTTGGCTTGACATAACAAGCAACATATTCATTACCTATGAAATCTTTGTAATATTCTGAAATAGATTTTGAGGCTCCTGAAACTTGAATATGATGTCTCCAAGATCAGTGTTACAACTTTTGTTTATTTATCTATGTATCTTTCTATGTATCTATCTCTCTATCTCTATCTCTATCTCTAACTCTATCTCTATCTCTATCTCTATCTCTATTTCTATCCATCCATCCATCCATCCATCCATCCATCTATCCATCCATCCATCCATCCATCCATCCATCCATCCATCCATCCATCCATCCATCCACCCATCCCATCCATCCATCCATCCATCCATCCATCCATCCATCTTCTATTTATCATCTGCTTGTTTTGCAATTACAAAGATGTTCATGTTTGGGTTTCGGTCATACAGTGTCCCAACACCTATCCCTCCACCAATGCTCATTTCCCTCCACCAATGTCCCTGATTACCTCCCCCTCCTCTAGCCTGCCTCTATGGCAGGTTCTTTTATCTCTTTTCTCTATTTTTCTTTCTTCCTTCTCTTACATATTGTGGGTTGCAATACATGCATTTAGAGGTTATCATTTGTATCTTTTGCTTACATTCAATGCTCATTTGTAGGCTGGTATTATCACTTTCGACACTTAGCACAATCTTCCCTTCTCTCTCTTACCTATCTTCTGACTTCCACACATTTATGATAGATTCCACCTTTGACCAGACCTCCTGATCCATGTTTTGCCTGACCTTGGTATAGTTAAAATTTTCATTGTCTCTATAGTTGTGGTTTACCTAACTACAAATACAGGGAAAGCCAAGAAGTGAGGTATTGAGTGAATTATGGTTTTTCATGAACACTTTTTGTTTCTTGTTTTTAGACTTAGTAGCTAGTGGCTAGTATCAATTTGTAATTTACTAAGATCAGATGATGGTATGTGTTATAGAGAGCAAACATCCTTAAATAAAATAAAAATGAATTCAGTTAACATGAGTCTTTGGCATTTAATAGCTGTTCTTATTGAGGTGATGAAATTTTTTTGGTAGTGGTAGTGCTTTGTTCTTGAAAAATTGTTTCTTAACATGAGCATTCAGTAAGAAGATATAATTTTTTGCATTTTAATTGTCAATGGATATATCTAGCAAACTGTTTTAAAGTTTTATTTTATCTTATATTTTCACAAAAATAGCTTTGCTTGGATTTTTGTGGTGAAATTTAGTATTATGCAACCATTTCTCAAAATTATATAAATCATTGCTTTATACATTTGAGGTAAGTAAAATTTTACTCCGACTTTCAAGAACAAATGATCTTACCAGTGACTGCTTTAAATTGTATTTTAATTATTAAAAGAATAAATGAATAAGACCTCAGATTTACTCAAAATAAGAGCCAGATGTTTCATTTTCTACAAGTAATATGGCTAATACAACCCTTTAATTTGAGAGGTTGGAAAACTTATAGCAAAACTCTAATATGCTGTGTCTCAGTCAATTGGAAAAAATGCACTCATCCACAAAATTGTTATTATTATTTGGACTCAGAGATCTTGTAACTTCTTTGAGGTTTTCACCATTTGTGGCTTTCATAGTTTCCTCTTATACTTTCTAATTTGTAGCTTACTGAGAAATAGAGAACATAGGTGAAGAACTGCAGAATCGCTTCATTTTTTTAGATCTCTGTGACTTTGTAATGGCTTTGTAATGTGAATTTCATGATACTCACTTCCAAAATAATTGGATGAAAACATTTTTAGAATTGTAAAACGTAACTTAGATACTGTTATTTCAACTCTCTTACGATGGGTGAGTATAGAGATTAGTTCATCTTAAGATGAGTGAGTATGGAGATAGTTCATACTGATACATGTTCCATGATAAAAACTTCGTTCCCTAAAGTAAAAGTCAAAAGACTAAGAAAATGAGAAGCTATTGGGATATGTTTTATTTTTTAAGTATTTTCTTATACTACCGTGAGATATACAATTACAAAGATGTTCATAAGATGTTCATATTTGGGTTTCAGTCATACAGTGTTCCAGCACCCATCCGTCCACCAGTGCCCATTTCCCACCACCAATATCCCCAAATCCCCTCCCCCTCCCTAGCCTGCCTCCAGGGCAGGTTCTTTATTTCTTTCAATTGGGATATGTTTTAAAAAATTAAAAACACAGTTAAGTTTACTTTGTCATTATATTGCATCATTGTATGTCTTAGAATAGTAGCTATTGATATATTCTTCACTTATGAAATTCGGAGAAATAGTTTCAATGACTTTACAAGGGGTGAGAGAGAACTCAAGACTTTATTGCTTTGAATAGCATAAACCTACATTGACAACAGTTCATTAAATAAAGTGACTTTGGTATAGATATACCATTGCTTTTTCATAGTTGGTCAAAATGAATGATGTGAATTAATTTTATGCTTCAAATTTTTTAAACAGTGCTTTATTTTCTCCTGAGAGAAATATTAGCAGCATTTTGCTAGGATATACATATTAATGTCAAATTCTAGAGAGATCATAAGTTAAAAGATGTTGTGGTCTCTTCATATTTTGTAGAGGTTTCTGAAGTTTTCCTCAACATATTGCAAATTAGGTGTGTTCAGCAAGACATGGATAAATTAATATATTTAGGACTGCTCAGTTATTATTAAGAAAGCCAGGTAGAAAAGTCCTCACATAAATTGATACAGCAAAAACTAAGAAAGTACACTGTGCTATGACTTGGTCCCCAAAACTATAATTCTGGCAAAGTATGTGTCAAAAGCGAATCTGAATGTATCCCAATATGGGGTAGTTTCAACCGCACATGTGGGACAGGCTTAGCACATAGTGATGAATTTGCTAAAGTCATTTTTTGAAATAGGTTGTTAGAAACAATGACAACATAGGTTTTTTGAGAAATGACTAGAGTTTTGACTTTTGTTTAAACCTTCTTAAACTACATCGCATTTTCATTTCTTCATGCATAATACACATATCCTTGGTGATATCGCCTATCCAAAAATTTCAACTACTTTTCATGGTTTTTTTTTGCTTTGGGTCACCCCGGCGTGCTCGGGTTACCTGGCCTGCACTCGGTTACCTGGCGTGCTCGGGGTCTGGGCGCGGGGTCGCCAGGCCGGCGGCGCCCGTGCGGCGCCTCCGCGCTTCCCGCTTTTATTTTTAAACACTGTTTATATATTTCATTTTTATGTTTCTTAACCACTTTTACCACCTCCTATGACAATATTCAATTAGTTTTCTAAAATCAAAAGAAACTTAGAGAATATCATGCTGCCTTGTTGATATTTTTGTGTTACATCTCAAAATTACTATAGTTATTTCTGTTTTATGGTTCGTTGAGCTGGCTCTCAAGATGCCCTAACAAAGCTAGGAAAGATAATATGGGATTGAAATAAAGCTCTGCACCTCAAAGAAACAGTGATAGATACAAAGCAGTCAGATGGGGAATATCCCACCGGGGTTTTCGGTCGGCCTGGTGACTGGAAACAACCCCATCAGGGGAGGAAATGAACAGACTCGCAAGGGAAGAAATGAATGGCCTTGAAAAGCTCTTCACTTCCGAGAGAGCACAATGAGAGGGAGAGGGGGGGGGGGGGGGGTGAATCGGGGGGTTGGGGGGGGGGGGGGGTGGGGGGGGGGGAAAAAAAAAAGGGGGGGGGGGGGGGTTAAAAAAATAAATAGTTAGTGGATTTGATCACCCTGTCAGTTCTTCAGGTGCAGTGTGAGAAATAAATGGATTGCCAATTGATTAACATTGAAAATGAAATGATTAGGTAACATTGCCAAAGCAGAGTTTTTGTATATGCATAAAAATTCCAGTTTTTTGAAAAGAAGAGGCACATCTCAAAACATAAAGGAGGAAAACCTACCGAAATGTGAGCATAACTATGTCAAATTTATTTATGTAGCTTAAATGGAAAACGTTGGAAATATTTTGTTTATTTAAAAAATTCATAGTTTACATATCAAAGTGTTAAATGATAACTTTTCACTTATTTCCAATTTTATAAATGTAAAAAGATAGTCTGATTCTATTTCATCTTTTTAATATTTTTTACTTGAGATGGAAATCCAGGTACTTCTAGTTTTCATATCACTTTTATTTTCACAAAAATTCCAATTTTGCTTTGAAAGAAAAATGATTCCAAATTTGAGGTTTATTTAGCTAGCTATGTGATGCAGAGTCAATTTACAGATTTACATTCTTACCACTGCTTGTATAAGCTCGATTATTTTAACAAGTTCTCTTCATTTTTCTCTGTTTTTCATAACTACCTCAAGCTTACATATAAATCAAAACTCAATTTTGAAATAACTTAATTTTCTTAAGCTTTTTTCGCTTTCACTATTGTGCCTGTATGGATTCTCTCTTTCCTTTTATTTTGTTTGTTGGAGAGTGGCACACTTGGTATTCTCAGGTCTTATTCCTGGTGTGCTCAGGGATCACTCCTAGCTGGTTCAGGGAAGTATATGGAGTGTGTGGGATGGAACATGGGTCTGGCGCTTGCAAGGCAGCTCCCTACCTTCTGTAATGCAGCTCTGGCCTCATGAAGTTCTGGTTTTAACATGTAAGTCTTGTATAAAGATTATCATTTTGATTGAGCTTGATACAGGGGATGGGGCATGATTTTGGTTCCGCATCCAACTGTGCTAGGAGTAGTTTCCTGGAGGATGCTTGGAGGTTGTTCATTGTGGTGGTTGGAGAATCATCCACTTCAATAGATGGAATTCAGGCTATCTGCAAGCAAAACCTATTCTCCAACCTTTTGGACTTTCTCCAGTGTAGGTTTTCTTTTTCTTTCAAGAGTTTGTTAATCTTTGGCCAGAAGAATTTGTGCAAATGTTATGTTTACATTACAGAATATTTTCAAATCCTGTTGACATATTGGCTACTTACTCTGGATACTATGAAAAAGGACTAATAATAGCTCAAATGTAAAGATTTAAGTGTTCACAAAATAAATTTATAGAATTATGCTATCCATAATATGCTTATAAAGATAGTATATTGTATACTCAAAATTGCTAAAGGAGTATCAAATTTGTATTATTACTCCACCCACCAAAGTGACTGTTGATGAAGCAGAGAAACTGTGCAACTTTTGAACTATTGATGTATTTTTTTTTTTTTTTGGTTTTTGGGTCACACCCGGCAATGCTCAGGGCTTACTCCTGGCTCTGCACTCAGGAATTACTCCTGGCGGTGCTCGGGGACCATATGGGATGCCGGGGATCGAACCCAGGCGGGCATGGGCCGGCCACGTGCAAGGCAAATGCCCTACCCGTTGGACTATCAGCTCCAACCCTTATTGATGTATCTTGCTTGATATTTAATTGTAAAAAATTACCATTGTTATATAAAAAGTATAGATCATTTGGTAAATAATTTATATTCTAAATTCTCTAGATTGAGTAGAAATATAGATTTCAGAACTTTATAGGAAACTATTAGTAATATGTAACACCAGTCTCTTTTATGATGAATGATGAATATTCTGAGGAAAATAAAACCATTAGAACATGGCATAAGATTCATGACAGACATTACATATAAATTAGAATATTTTAATATTGATATTTCTTTAGTGTTTAAGGAATGTCACCCAAAGAGCATGGTTATTATAATTAGCACTATCACTATCACTCTCACTATCTTCCCTTTCATCATCGATTTGCTCAAGAGGGCACCAGTAACATCTCCATATGACCTGTCTCATGCAAGTAGAGCCCATGGGCACCTGCTTACTCCAGGAACATAAAGAGCCTCGAACCATTCCATCAGGTCATGGGAATGAGGTCTATAATTGTTACTGGTATCTGACATATCAAATACAACATGGGTAGCTTGCCAGGCTCTGCTCTGCGGGTTGCATAACTAGCACATAAAAGTTTATGTCTTTAATTATAATATTCCTTTTATTTAATGTATTATTCCTTCTTTCTGTGTTCATCTATTCAGAGTGTGATTTATTATGTAACTTTTGATAAAAACATTTCACTCTAATTAATAATACCATTTACAATATTTAGTCCTTATATGATTTACAGGTTTATAATACCAAAAAATTTAAAGATCAGTTTAGGGGTTGCAAAATGAGACAATATTTTAATTCTTAAAATTCATCCCAGTTTGATTTGTGTGAATCAATGATTTGTCTGATTACAGTACATAGCTTAGAAATTAAATTGCCTTTGGAGATTATTGCTACTGTGCATGTGTAATTAAGTGTACTTGTTATTGTCTATAAAGCTGTAAAAACCTGCAGTTTTATTGGAAGAATATAAAGCCAGTGCTTTCAAAGTCAGTCAGTTGGGGAGAGAATTCTGAGATGTTCCAACCATTAGTTTTGTGAAAATCTCTAAGAAACACAGTCATACTGAAATCAGTGTAGATGGATAAAGTAGTAAAATCTATGCCATATTAATTAAACAAGCATTCATTAAGCACCTGCTAATTATTTTCCACCATGAACTCTTTAGTGTTGTGAGGAGAGAACAGAGTTATGGAATATTAGATTTGAAAGGAACTTTTTGATATTTTGATCAACATTTCTTATTTTATTGTTGAGACCTAGAAAATATAAGAGATCTAAGTAATCACATCTAAAATTAGCCTCAGTACTAGTATTCAAATACACAAGAGAAAACACAATTAAAACAAGTGAACCTAAGCTTAGTGTAGGTATTCAGTTGGCTAAAGATAGGAAAAGACAATTGAACAAATTACACAGTAATACCATAGGAAGAAAAGTCAAAACTAATTAGTACAAAATATTGTCATGTCCAGAAAATGATTTTTATTTTTCAAAGAAAAAATACCACTTTTATAGGTTCTTTATGAATGGCAGAATTGTCTGCTGAGTAAGGTCATTCCTAATGACCAGAACAAATGGTGAATTAGTACTTTCAGAGTATTTGAGGCAGTTGAGAACGGAATTAAACTGGTGAAAAAGCTTTCTTCAAGGATATGTATATATACATATATATATATATATAATGTGTAATATTTTTATCTTCATGGTGCTGGCATACTCATTCAAAAGGTGTCTTTCAACTAATTTGCACTATTCTTTGAGATTATGTTTTAACTGTTCATAAATAAAGAAAATACTATTTATCTCACAGTTATCTGGAAATTTAGCAACTAACCTTATGTCAATACGATATATTTCAAATTGTGTAAATATTGTTTACATTTTGAATTATTCACTCACCATGATTTAGAAATAATGCAATATTGATATCATCACTAACAAACTAGCTTAATTGTTTTTCTTTCACTTGCTGTTCTTTTCTTTTTTTTTCATAGCATTACTGGAAGCATCAGAGCATTAGGTTTTATGTTTTTTGAGCTGTGGTTCCCTTCCATTAACCTAGTTAATAGAGACAATTCTAATACCTTTTCTCACTGAATGAACCCTATGTTTGCTGTTTGTTCTTATTCATAGTTCTTGGAGGACTCTAAATATAATCTCAGGCATTGCTCCAAAATCACCATGGAGTAACAAGGGAATAGCTGTAGAACTATTTTTATTTTTAAAGGGTAAATTGTAGAATAGTACTACACTGTAACAATTCTACTCTTTTTAAATCAAAGATATGAGCCCAAAATAGGACATACCCCTTCCATTTATTATTGTTTAATGTACGTCATGCATTGCAATAGATTATTTTTAACACCTTTTGAGTTTCATCAGTAAATTCTCTAGATGAGAGCCTTCTACTGAGAGTATACGACCTACACGGCAGAGCCTGGCAAGCTACCCGTGTTTTATTTGTGATGCCAAAAACAATTATGGTCGTCATTCCCATGACCTGAAGGAATGGTTTGAGCTCTTCCTGTTCCTGGAGCAAACAGATGCCCCTCAGGTACACTTGCTTGTAACAGGACGTATGGAAATGTTACTGGTACCTGCTCAAGCAAATCGATGAACAACGGGAAGACAAGTGCTACAAGTGATCTTTAACACCAGGCAGAAGTTATGGATACTTAAATTTCCTCAAAATTAGACAAATTTTCTACATTTTGAAAAAGAAAGGGATGGAATATGGATGTAAATTATATCAATGCTTCTAAAGATAGGAATTAATGCATGGATTTAAAGTGTATTCTCCAAAATTTGCTATGATCTGATATGAATTTTCTGCTGAAATTACTCAGAGGCAGGAATGATAGGTCAGTGGGTAGGGTGCTCTCCTTGCATGCGATCTATATGGGTTCAATTTCCAAAACAAAACATGGGCATCAGAACCAACCAAGAGTAATCTCTGAGATCATAGCCAGAAGTAAGTCCTGAGCAATGACAGTAGGTGTGGCCTCAAAACAAAAACAAGCAAAAAGTCACCGTAGGAGCAAAAGCATGTGAAAGATTTGTGGAATAATTAAAACAGTTTTCTCTAGGTAACTCTGCTATTATATCTATATATCTATCTATATCTATATCTATATCATCTATATCTATATCTGTATCTATATCTATATCTATTTATCTATCTCTATCTCTATCTCTATATATATCTATGTCTAAATCTAAATCTATATCTATATCTAAATCTATATGTTATGTAATGTATATCTATATCTATATCTATATCTATATCTATATCTATATCTATATCTATATCTATCTAAATGTATATGTATATCTATATCTATATCTATACCTATATCTATATCTATATCTATATCTATATCTATATCTATCTAAATGTATATGTATATGTATATCTATATCTATATCTATACCTATATCTATATCTATATATCTATATCTATATCTACATCTCATGGCAGATAAGGGTAATAATAGATTCTACAGAGGCACAAGGATGTCACAATTTAAGAAGTATTCTATTTGCACAGTGGCATTATAAAAGGATTCATAGAGGAAGTGTCACTTTATTCAGGCCATGTAAAATGAATGTGAGACTGTCAGGTGCTCAGGATTCAAGGAAATGACAAGGACTAGTAAATGCAAAACCTAATAGCATGAGGCTTTGATGTGTGTGAGTCGGTGTACATGTGATGTGTATGTGATGTGTATATGTGATGCATTGCAACCAGAGTAAAGTGACACACTTAGAAAATTAAGGAAAAGTTTTTCCCACTTTACAAAATCCCTGTTTTTTATTTTGTCATAATTTGGGTTTACTAAGTAATATCAAATCAGAAATAGCACTGTGACTGCATTTATGGATCCAAGTAACAGCTGAAATTGGAAGCAAAAAAGCTATTAAGAGTTTAATGTAATAGCTTAAGAAGAAGAAACGACTGTGAAGATGTAAAGAGGGTTGGATTTAAATAATGAACAGCTTTGTAATTGTCTATCTAATGCTGATATAATCAAATTAAAAAAAGAGGGATGGCTTTAGAAAATAGAAACTAAAAGTTGACTGATTGAAATTGGAACTTAGAAGAAGGAAATGATTGCTGTCTCTAACTTGGTTGATAGGACAGTTGTATAACAGTATTAGTAGAGAAAAAGAATGCAACAGCTGCAGGTTTGTTGAAGAGATTGATTTGGTAATCTAATGTGAAAGGATAAATAGAGATATTTGGAACTTACAACAAGACACAAGACACTTGATGAATGACTGAAAGTATTGTTTATTAGGGCCTTGTTACTGTGTTTAGGCTCCAAGTACAATGGGCCAATTTTGAGTTTGCCAAATCCAGAAAAAATTCTAGCCTTAAGTGCTGTAATTTCTCTTCATATATTTGTGTAATCATTAATTCACACTGGTGCCCATCTCCCACCACCAACGTCCCCGGTTCCCTCCCCCCCCCCAGCCCTGCTCCATGGCAGGTTCTTGATTTCTTTCCATTTCTCTCTTTTCTCTTTTCCTTCCCCTCCAGACCATGGATTACAGAACATACATTAAAGGGTTGTCATGTGTATCTTTTGCCTCTATTTAATGCTCCGTTCTAGGTTGGCATTAGTACCCTCAACAATTGTTAGCACACTGTTCCATTTTCTGTCTTACCTAGCCTCTGACTCCCACACGTTTGTGATAATTTCCACCTTTGACAGGACCTCCTGATATATGTTTCACTTGACCTTGGATATTGGTATCATAATATGTACATATATATTTATGTTATGCAGATAAATGCAGTCATTCTGTATCTGTCTCTCTCCCTTCTGGCTAATTTCGCTCAACATAATCTTCTCCATGTCCATCCATTTGTAGGCAAATTTTATAACTTCATTTTTCCTAACCGCTGCATAGTATTCCATTGTGTAGATGTACCAAAGCTTTTTTATCCAGTCATCTATTTTCGGGCACTCTGGTTGCTTCCAGATTCTGGCTATTGTGAATAATGCTGCTATGAACATAAAAGTAGGGATGGTGTTTCCGCTGCGTATTTTTGGCTTCCCAGAGTAGATTCCCAGGAGTGGTATGGCTGGGTCAAATGGGAGTTCAATTTCTAGTCTTTGGAGGCCCAAATCTTCCCTCCCTCCTGGACGCCTTATGATCAGCCAAGCACAGGGAGAGCCGGTAGTAGCACCATAAAAAGAAATCAGAAATCCCACCCTGGTTCAGGAAAAGCTTTTCAAAGATGACTGGACTTAGTAATTGCTGATCTCTGTGGTCGGCTCCACAGGTCCCAGACACAGGGACCCAAGATTTTATACAGTTTAGAAATATAAGGGAACATCATTCTTTATTTTATTTTTTTATCTATTACTTAATTCCATATTGGAAACTGAAACTCAGAGATTGTAAAGTTTCATTTGGAGTAGAAATTCATTCAGATAAGATTAGCACAAAATCTAACTCTTTACCTGTCCATGTTTCATTTTGATGTGCATCATTGGTAGATATTTATATATTAAGATTAGGAGTATTTTCATTAAAAAATATTTTACATACTTTGATTGATATTGCTTTTAACATAGCATTTCAGACATACAATATTTCATCATCACATCCACTGCCAGACAGTATTTTAAAGGAAATTATTCATAAAGTAGACAAAATTAATGCACTTTAATTTACTAAGCTACATTTAACTAAGTTATCTTGAGAGTGATCTATTATTTAAGCTTTATTTATTTGAGGTAGGAAATCTTTAGTTTGCCATTCAAATTAACATTTAGAAAATTTCCATATCCTGTTTTCTAATTTTAGGTCATTGTTAGGATGAAAGATAGCACTCTCCTCTTTGTTAGGTCATAGATAATACTTTTGATGACATGAGGGGGTCAGAGAATTAGTACAAAGGGTAAGTAAGGCTTGCATTCAGCTGACCTGAGTTCTAACCCTAGTATCTCAGACAGACCCAGAATCTGCCTTGAGTGACCCTAGTTGAAAGCTAGGAATAAGCCCTGAGTACTACCAGCTTTAGCCCCAAACAAACAAGCAAACCAAAAAATAATTTGATGATGCTAAGATCTATTTATCTGTCTGTGTGTCTGTCTGTGTGTCTATCATCTATCTATCTATCTATCTATCTATCTATCTATCTATCTATCTATCTATCTATCTATCTATCTATCTATCTATCTATCTATCTATCTATCTATCTGTCTGTCTGTCTGTCTGTCTCTCTATCATCTATCTATCTATCTATCTATCTATCTATCTATCTATCTATCTATCTATCTATCTATCTATCTATCTATCTATCTATCTATCTCTGTGTTTCTATTTAGCTATCTATATCTATATAGATAGATAAACAGATAGAGAGAAAGACAGATATATATATATATATATATATATATATTACTTGTATCACTTTTCTTCCCGTTGTTCATTGATTTGCTTGAGTGGGCACCAGTAATATCTCCGTATGTCCTGTCACGTGCTAGTGTGGCCCAAGGACATCTGCTCACTCAGGAACATAAAGAACCTCAAATCATACCATCAGGTCATGGGAATATAGTCTATAATTGTCACTGGTATTTGGCATATCAAATACAACATGGGTAGCTTGCCAGGCTCTGCAGTGCAAATATACCAAAAGACTATATATAGTATATATATATACACTGTATATATAGTATATACTATATATGCTATATATGTGTATATATGTTTATATACATATATAATAGTATGTATACATATATACATATATACACACATAGTATATAGTATATACTATATATAGTGTATATATACATATATAGTCTTTTGGTATATATATAGTCTTTTTGGTATATATATAGTCTTTTGGTATATATATATGTCTTTGGTATATATACCAAAATATATGCCAAAAGACTATATATATAGTCTTTATATATAGTCTATAGACTATATATAGACTATATATAGACTATATATAGTAAAAAGACTATATATAGGCTAAATATACCAAAAGACTATATATATAGATTATATATATGACTATATATATAGTCTTTTGGTATATATATAGTCTTTTGGTATATTTGGTATAAATATGTGTATATGTATATATACACATATTAAAAAATACTATCATATATATACATATATATGCATAGTCTTTTGGTAACATGCAGTATATTCCAACAAATGACTTAGATGTTTAATGAATCAATAGTTGGGTTTTTAATTTAATTCCAAACTGAAAAGTTTTAAATTAAATATCAGGCACTCCTAAAATTAATCATTCTTACTACAAATAAAGTTTCTGAGTTCTACTAAAAATAGTTTTGAAACTGACCATTAGTCATTATGAGGGCTTATATACTTCTCATCAAATGAAAAAAATTAAAAATAAAGTCATTATCTAAATGAAAAGCTGTTATTATTTAGAAATATAATAATTCATTTAAATATATAACAGTGTCAGATTGGTATATGCTTACTGAATAATAATATCAATGTACTGATTTATAGTGTGTTGAGTAGTGGGGCCCAACTTTGATTATAAAGAATTCCAAATTAAAAAGAAAGTTGGTGTTGAAAAGAAATCAGTATAATAATAATTCAATTCACTCGTATCACTTGTATCATTTGTCTTCCGGTGTTCATTGGTTTGCTCGAGCGGGCACCAGTAACATCTCCATACATCTTGTCACAAGCTAGTGTAGGCCAAGGGCATCTGCTCCCTCCATGAACTCAAACAGCCTGTAACCATTCCTTAGGGTCATGGGAATGAGGTCTATAATTGTTACTGGTTTTTGCCATATCAAATACGACAGAGGTAGCTTACCATACTCTGCCATGTGGAGGGTACACTCTCAGTAGTAGGCTCTCATCTTTTGCCACTTGTAATTCAGTTACAAGTGAAATTTATAACACTGGTTTTTAAAAGTTTCTTTTTGAATGTACAACTTGATTTTTTAAATACATGAGTTTGGTAAATGATCTGACCAGATCCACATAAAAACTTCTGGGTGTAAATATCTTTTGCACCATAGTCATTTCTAAAGAGTGAACATTTCTGACAGTTTAAAGGTATTCAAAGGAAATATTATTTCCTTTGGAATATTATATATATTTTCTTTAACCTGTTCCTTAAATATCTTGTTTAGTTATATATATATATATTGTATCACTTGTATAGATATAAATATATGTATGTACATACATATATAAATATATGTATGTACACACACACATATATTTATATATATGCACACATATATAAATGTATGTGAGCATCCATGTATATTTTTGGGTCACAGACTTGGGAATTCACTCTATATTGGTAGGTGGCAATTTTAGTAACAAAGTAAACTTAGAGTCAAGGCTTCATTTTTGCTTTTTCAAGACAATTTTCTGCAACTTCTCATTGCCTGCCACATCTCCAAATTTTATGTTAGAGGATTTAACTGTTTTCAGTCATATATGCTTGCCAAAGAAGCTCAAAAACACATTGTATATTACACATTGCATCGCATCTTCTCAAAACTTTCTCTTTGGAGCAGTACTGGGAATTTGTATGCCAGAGGCAACACTTTAATACATTTTCTAGGGGAAAGTGAGGCAAAGGCTCTGATTGCCTGGGTACAGCCTTAGAGTCTAGAGGTGGTTGATTCCCTTTATTTGAGAGCCTGCACCAACATATATTAAATGGTAGGGAAATAAAGTCAGGAATAATTGGTAGCCTGACATTAAAGGGCAAATCTATTTTATTTTGTCTTCAGTGTGAATGATAAGAAGAACTCTTGGAAAAGTTAGATAGTTCTAATCAGATTCTACCAGAATAGGATATAAAACAATAAATATTTATTCATATCGTACTTTCACATGATCTATAAATATGTTTGAAAGTCTGTTTCTTTATCTTCTTTATTGCTCACAAGAGTCGAATCTTAAGGAAAACATTGACATGGTATGCCTTGATTATCACATTATGCTTTTGTACCACAACTGCTTAGAAATATCTGGCATCTGGTAGCTGCTGGTGTTTGAATGAGTACCAGGTACTGAAATATATGTTGGGTGAGTGCTGATTACTAAACAGAGTGGCATATTGGATTAATGTCTAGCTGAAGGAGTGAAGGTAGTATAAATATAATCAAAATAGT
This sequence comes from Cryptotis parvus, assembly GCA_021461705.1. NCBI lineage: Eukaryota > Metazoa > Chordata > Mammalia > Eulipotyphla > Soricidae > Cryptotis > Cryptotis parvus. Next base: position 240,529 of record JAJIBD010001336.1, on the reverse strand, counting down.
TATTTCAGTGAATATTTAGTGGCAATTCTGCTAAGTCAGATTGGGTATATTTCATATTTAAAAAGTATTTACTGATAGTAATACTTCAGCACTATCATAAAATATGCAGAGTATAATACTCAAATTTAGAGAAGAAAAGATAAAGGATAAAGATAAGAAAATTAAATCTGACTTTTCTGGTAATTTACTTTCTAGAACGAGGGTGTTGATTTGAATGTCATTTCCCATGACGAGCTATTAACATAAAAGGGTTATAGAAATTGCAGGAGGTTTTAGTGAGGAGGTATTATAACAGTTAAGATATAGATGTCCAACCTAGAGTTTTTATACACAACCCTAGAAGAAAACTTAATGATTTATAAATTCAAGATGTGTTTGTAAATATATTCATCACCACATTTATCAAAGATGTTTCATACTTAGATAAAACTTAATTTTCCATCCTCCACTCCTCTTTTAACAATAGCTAGATACCTAAAACTATAAAGGGAAAATTTATTTCAATGAAATATAAAAAATTATATAGAAAACTTGCTATGACTTGATCACTTGACTTCTCATTATTTGTCGATTTGCTTAAGCGGGCACCAGTAATGTTTCCATTTGACTCTGTCATGTGCTAGTGTAGCCCAATAGCATCTGCTTGTTCAGGAATATGAAGAGCCTCAAGCTATTCATTTAGGGTCTTGAAGAAGTCTGACCATCTTGTAGGTGGGCAGCCTTGTGATCTTTTGACTTCCCGTGGGATCCAGTCAGTAATAGCTCTAGTTCAGTGGTCATCTCCAGATCGAATTACATGTCCAGCCCATCTGATTTTCGATTCCTTGGCAAACAAGACAGCGTCTCTGACTCTGGATCATCGACAGAGGTCGGAACTCTGAATTCCTTCTCTCATTTGAATGAGGCGGGATATTCCAAACATAGCTCTTTCGACTCCTCTTTGGAGGCCCAAATAGCATTCTCATCCTGCTTTCATAGGGCCCAGGTCTCTAAGGTGTATGTTAATGCAGGGAGAACAGTGAAGTCGAAGAGATGTGCCCAGAGCTGTAAGTTCTTTGTCATTTTAGCTCTTTCATCGATGCTCTTGAAGGCATTCCATGCCCCTCTCTTCCTCTTGCACAACTCAGGTTGTAGGTCTTTCATCATGTGAGTTTTTGACTTAGGTACACATAACTGCTGTATTCAGAGATGTTTGTTCTGTGGAGCATGAATGGGGCCTCTGGAACTAGTTCATTTTTCATGTACATTGTTTTGTTGAGATTCAGTATAGACCTATCTTTCCACATTCTTGGTTGAAGTCAACCAGCAGTTGTGCCACTTGGCTGATGTTTGGTGTTATTAGGACAATGCCTCAGCTAAGCGGAGGTCGTGTAGTTGCCAACCATCTATCTTCACTCCCATTCCTTCCCATTCTAATTGTCACATGATGTTCTCGAGGGAGGCTCTGAATGGTTTTGGCGAAATGGTATCATTCTGCCCAGATCCTCCTTTGACTTCAATGATCACTTCCTTGTAGAATGGTGAAATACTGGTGGTGAATCCATAATACAGCACATGATGTATTGGGTTTGAATGCCCTGTTTGCCTAGTGCTTCAATGTCCATATCAGGGTCAACAGAATCAATTCTTTAAATCAATGATCATGAGACAGAGTGCATCTTGAACTCCCTACAAATCTCAATGAGCTTGGTTACCATGTGGATAGGGTCGATTTTGCTGAATCCATTTCGGAAGCCAGCTTGCTCGCATGGTTGTCCTTCATCTAATGTTCTGACAATCCTGTTCAGGATGATTCGAAGTGAACAGCTTGTAGATGATGGACTACAGGCAGATGGGGCAATAGTTGCCAATGTCGTGGATGTCTCCCTTCTTTTATTTTTTGTATTTAACATTTTATTATACCACCGTGAGATATACAATTACAACGTTGTTCACGCTTGGGGGTTTCGGTCACATAGTGTTCCAGCACCCCGCCCTCCACCAGTGCCCCTCAGCCACCACCCATGTCCCCAATTCCCTCCCCCTCCCACATCCCGCCTAAATGGCAGGTTCTTTATCTCCTCTCCCTCTCCCTCTCTCTCTCCTCCTTCTCCCACACATTGTGGGTTGCACTATGTACACTTAGAAGCCATCACTTGCATTTTTTTTGTCTGTATTTAATGCTCAGTTCTATGTTAGTATCAGAACTTTAGACATTTATTCACTCATGTTCCTTTCTCTATCTAAACCAACCTCTGACTCCCACATGCTAGGGGTAATTTCCACTTTTGGTAAGATCACCTAGTATATTTATGTCATGCAAATAAATGCAGTCATTCTATGTCTCTCTCTTTCCTTCTGACTAATTTCACTCAACATGATTCTTTCCATATCCATCCATTTATAGCAAAATTTCATAACTTCATTTTTTTCTGACAGCTGCATAGTATTCCATTGTGTAGATGTACCACAGTTTCTTTATCCAGTCCTCAGTTCTCGGGCATACTGGTTGTTTTCAGGTTTTGGCTATTGTGAACAGTGCTGCTATGAAAATAAAAGTGCGGATTGTGTTTCCGCTGTGCGTTTTTGGCTTCCCAGGGTATATTCCCAGGAGTGGTATGGCTGGGTCAAAGGGGAGCTCAATTTCTAGTCTTTGGAGGAATGTCCATATTGCTTTCCAGAAAGGTTGTACAAGTCGGATGTCTCCCTTCTTGAACAATAGAACTGTCCCGCTTATTTCGGGATTTTTTCGATTGGGATGGCACCTTGCATTCAGACAGGTAGAGTGTGAAGAGCCTAGCCAATGTATTGATGAGTACTGAAGGCAGATTCTTCAGGTGTTCGGGTCTGACTGTCTGGGCCGAGTGCTGTTTGCTTTTTTACCAATGAAATGACATGTCGGATTTCAGAAGGGAGAATGTTGGGAGCGGCATATCCATCCTGTAGAATTTGGTATGTGTGCAGGTGGACGTGGCTATGAAAGAGATCTGAGTAGAAGCTATTGGTAATCTTCTCCATCGCCTTTCTGAAAGATGTGATAGATCCATCAGGACATTGGAGGGCAGTCTTCTTGGTCTTATAATTGGTGAAGGACAGGCGTCCATTGCAAATGCTTTTCCCGGCTTATGCTGCATTGACCAGTATTTCTGCTCTTCTCTCTTTGTGGTCTTCTTTTATCGCTTCCCTGCACTGCTTTGCTAGTTTGGACACTAGCATTTTTGTCACCTGAGGCTTGCTCTTTGCCATGTTGGCAAATGAGCTCGAGAGCTTTTGAAGACAGGAGTCCTTTTGTGGCTTTCTCTCTCTCAGCATTCTTTGCTGAGATCTGAGATCAATTTCAACTTGCATCAACTAAAGAAACTTATTAATTAATAAAATTAGAAGAAATATTCAGTTTTAACATCAGGTATATACTGTGCTGTTTGACACTGTTATTGCCTTCCTTGTGTATATTCAACTGTTTCATCAGGTTTGTATAAAAACGTGCAAACTAAGATATTTAAAAGAAGTACGTTACAATCATTCTCACAGGATAAAGTGTTCTCTTTGTTAGAAAGTGTTAAATCTAACCTTTTAAACTGAGAAAGTGTTTCAGATCATTTAAAATATTTTGAACTATTTTGATTTTGTAAAAACTTTGTGAAAACACATATTACATAAAATATAACTCACACTGAGTCTTTCCTTCCTTTTTAAGTTTTAGAATATCCCACAGCAACTGTATATCTAAATATACTGATTTGCTGCTGCTGTTTTCTTGCCCAGATCTCATTGAGTATCAACTCAGATACATGTCATATACCTAAATATATCTTAAATTTTAATCAGATACTTCTTTATAATTATTCTTCCTGCTAGCGCCTTTGTGTTTCTTTGCATTTATTTATTTTCTTTGTTTTGAGTGGTTCTCAGGGTCTAATTCTATCTCTGTGCTCTGTTGTGCCCACTGGATGTGTTCTGGAAACCTTATGTCATGCTGAAGATTTAAATCAGGATTGGCTGCATGCAGGGCTAATAGTACCTTACTTCTTATGTTATATCCCCAGCCTTGTATTTTTTATCTGTAGCTTTATATATATTTTAATTATGTACAGATTCTAGCACAAAGAATTTTATATATTTCAAAAAACATTATATGTACACATATATGTATATATATTATATATATATATATATATATATATATAGTTTGTGTTTTTGGGTCACACCTGGCAATGCTCAGGGTTTATTCCTGGCTCTGCACTCAAGAATTACTCCTGGCTGTGCTCAGGGGACCATATGGGATGCTGGGGATCGAACCAGGGTCGGCCATGTGCAAGGCAAATGCCCTACCTGCTGGACTATTGCTCAGGCCCCTGTAATTATATTTTATGATAAAATATTATTGAATTGATGACATTCATCTTTTTTATATCCCAGTGTTTATTCATAGTTTCTATTGCTTAGGTTCATAAAATGTATGATTCTTATGAGATGCAACTAAAATATTTTCTAGGTGTTTTGTCAAGTAACTTTATTTTTCTAACTTTACTATTTCATAATATTTATTGAATATTATCTTTGTGCTAGAATCTGTACATAATTAAAAATATAAATATCCTATTAAGTACCTATTATTTTTCTTCTCAAGTTATAGGTTATTAACATGGTGATTATAGAGATAAAACAATTTGCCAATCAGAATTATCTGTTTCCAGTGTAAGAAAGTTTAAGAGTTATGGTATGAATCAGTGGATCCCTCTTAGGAAAAATTGTATTACATAATAAATTAGTTAACTGGCCAGTCGGTGAGGAGGTGAATTAAAGTGTATTGAGTCCAAAACTTTTTCTTTTTCTATTTATATTGAGTTACCATGAGTTAGAAATTGCAAAGGTGTTCATAACTGAGTTACAGTGATACTGCGTTCCAACACCTATTCCTCCACCTGTGCACATTTCCCACAACCAATGTCCCAAGATTCCTTCCCATCACCCTCCACCCCCCACAGCATGCCAAGGTTAATATGTATATCTCTACTTTACTTTATTATGTAAATTCCTACGCTCCATACTCAGTTCTAGTCCAGTGTGGCATTTTCTAACTATTATTGACATAGTGGTGTCTTCTCTGTTTTACATACCTTCAACCCAACACATATTTGTGGAAGATTCCAACCACTGACAGGTCCTCCTGGCTCTATTTTTCCTGGCCTTGGATATTAGTCTCATACTATTTTTTCAGATACCACAATTAATGCAGTTATTCTATATCTGTCTTTCTCCATTTGACTCATTTCACTCAGCATAATACTCTCCATGTTCATCCATTTATAGGTGAATTTCATGACTTCTTTTTCCTAATGGCTGCATAGTGTTACGTTTTGTAAATGTACCGTATTTTTATTGTCCAGTCATCTGCTCTCGGCAATGTGGATGTTTCAAGATTCTGGCTATTGTAAATAGTTCCATAATGTATATGGAAGTGCACATGGTGTTTCTGCTTGTGATTTTGACCATCAAAGTATATTCCTAGAAGTGGTATTAGCAGGTCAAATGGGAGAACAACTTCTAGTTTTGAAGAATGTCATTGTTGTTTTCCAAAATGCCTGGACCTGTTGGCATTTCCACCAAAAATGAATGACTCAAAGAAAGTTAATAAAGTATATTCAGCATGAAAGAATGTCTAGAAAAATTACCAAGGAATGTATTAAATACTTAACTTTTGCTATTCTTATCTTTTGTTATTTCACATTTTAGTTTTAGCTTTAAAATAGATAAATGTGTACAGTTATATCTAAGAAACAATTATAGTACATTTATTTTCTCTAAAATATTGACAGTATGAATTTACATGTAATCTGATTTAGACATATATTTAACTTTGTTTTCTTCATCATATGATTTATGTAAATTGGGATCAGAGTGTGTATTCAGTATTGGAGAACATAACTTGCATATATGAAGGCCTGGCCTTAATTCTTGGCTTTTCATGCTCTCTTAGTCTCACATGCAAATAATTGGTGTAGTTGATGAATATTTCAATATGTGCATAGGCAATATATGTGAAATTCAGATTTCAGTAATTTTTAGCAAGCTTGTTCTTTTTCACAAAACATCTCAAAAATGCCATAAAATTTTTCACTATAAATTGTTCAGTTGGTTATTTATTTGCCTTGTTTTAATTCTGTTATAAATCTCCTTAATACAGCTAATAGTAAGCTACTGCAATCTACTGTCATGGAAATAAAATGATACCATGTACTAAAATAAATGTGGAATCTTCCACAATTATAGACCTCATTCCCACGACTAAAATGAAACTACTAGATAATAAAAATATAACTAACTTAGTATGTATTTCTACCCAGCCATATTTTCTGTTTCAGATACTTAACGACTATTCTTTTATATTAAAAAATTAATTTAAATCCCACAAAGGTTTATTTTCTTACCGTTTCACAAAAATTCAATGTTTAATCATTTTAAGGGAAAATCTTATTTTTCCCATAGAAAAATCCATATGTTTCCAAATATTATTTATCTTTTATTTTGTTTTTATTTTAAACTAAAACTTTTTCAAATATTTTTTATTGTGAATGCCCTATTCTGAGTTAAAGATTTTGCAATGATAAAAATTATCAAACTTTTCATTAACTGAACGTTTTAGATGTCAACTGGTTCTTACGTAGGCAGTGAAGGAAATTCTTTCTTCTATCATCAACATGACTAAGGATTTTAAGGAATTAATTTTTTGACTTAAAGTGGAAAATATTTTTGTTTGTGGTGTAAATTTGTATAGGACTCATGTTTTTTTAATTATTCAGGACTTAAAGTAGAATATTTTGTATGTAATTTACTGTTATATATTGTTAAATGAATTGCTCTGTATAGCTTCTACTTAAAAGTGGTTTGTAGTTAACATAAAATCCAAAGAGAGAGTAGATTCTGCAGATCTTTAGAAAACCATGTCTTGGGTTGGAACCTTGGCTCTTCATTCTTAGTTAGCTAAACAATTTGGAAAACCAATAACACTGATTTGTTTTTGGACTTTATACACCCCAAGGATTTTGTTTTATTTTTAAAGTATTATTTAATAAAGCATAGGTCACATGCTTGCAATATTATTGACATTTATGATTTGGGTATATGAAATTTTTTATTCTCATCGCTACCAAAATGACTATGGCCCCTGACTCTATCAGTTCTCTGCGTCCATTCGATCTCAGTAGTCTGTTTAATAATCCAGGACCAAACATTGCTTTAAGTTTCTCTATGTCAGTTTCCTTTCTAAATACCCTCTCTTATGTAATTAGAAAAATAATATAAGTAGGAAATGAGTTAATCTGCTTTAAATAATTAGAAGCGAGCCAAGAACATGAAAAATATTAATAAGCATCACCTGATGTGATTCTCAATATAAATGTTTTCATCAACTGAAACACGAAAGATGCTGAAATAAGAAAAAGGATAAACGAGATTATGACACTTTTCTCATATCAAAGTGATGGATGAATTCCATTTTGAAATGTTAAAAGTGATAGAACAATCACCCAGGTGCAGAAAAATTAATATATGTAGGTGTTTGGCTATTTCATTATATCTTTGCTCCTATTTTTAAATAAAGCCTAATGCCTTCAACATCTCAGAAGAACTTTAAAAATAGAATATGAAACTTCAATGTTATTTAAATCTATGTAAAGTGCATATAAACATCCAGGCGGAAATTTAAATGAAAATGAAATGTATTTTAAACTTATCTGAAGATAAAAATAACAAGAGAATTTAAGTTGTTCAAGTAACCTTTTTAAGAAAATTGCATTGTGTAGTTTTTTGTTCTTAATCACTTTTTAAAAAGAAGATTTTGAAGCAATATTATTTACCTGTATTTCAGCTTTTAGCATTAAACATAGAGGTCATGAATCATTGAAGGAAATAGCATCTTTCCCAGATTTAAAAAAATTATCATGTTTCTTTGAATTACTTTCTATTTTTAGAAGTAGTGTTGTTAAGTTAATAAATGTTTTAATTATAATTTACTTATATTTAAATAATTTAGTCGCTTTATGATTTGTAAAGGAAAAGTCTTTTTTTCTTGGCCTTTGAGAAAATACTGTAATTTCAATACTCCTATACATTTATATATATGGAGGCGAATTCTTTTTGTTATTGAGATAGTTTTGTATGTAACATTGATTGTTTTCAAAATGGTTTATTCCTTGGACTGGGGTTCCAAGACTGCTTTCTTCATTATACTAACAAAGAAAATGAGGGAAAGAATAAAGATATCTATCTCTCTCTCTATATATATACACACTCACATATAAATCTATGAAAATCTATGAAAAATAAATACTTATATGTATGTGTATCACATTTATGGTATATATACCATATATATGTATGAAGGTGTGTGTATATATATGTATATATGCATGTGTGTGTGTCTGTATGGGAGAGTAAAAAAAACAAAAAATATGTAGTTGTGCGAGAAATTATAAAAGTAAATTTTTTAAACATTTGAGATTCTAGCAGAAATAATCTAGTGATTTTTTTCTTTGTACTAATTTCCATAACACCAAAGCAGCTAAAGAAGTTAGCATTGATTACAAGGTAGTAACAATGCTTGTGCTTTGCCTCTGTACTAAGACTTTTATTTACTTATCTATCTATCTATCTATCTATCTATCTATCTGTCTGTCTGTCTATCTATCTGTCTGTCTGTCTGTCTGTCTGTCTGTCTGTCTGTCTGTCTGTCTGTCTGTCTGTCTGTCTGTCTGTCTGTCTATCTATCAATCTATCTATCTGTCTATTTATTTATTTATTTTTGCTTTTTGGGTCACACCTGGAAATGCTCAGGGGTTACTCCTGGCTCTTTGCTCAGGGGTTACTCCTGGCGGTGCTGTGGGGACCATATGGGATGCCAGAGGATCAAACCCGGTCAACCCTACCCACCGTGCTATCACTCTGTCCCCAAGACTTTTATTTTTAAAGATTACTACTAGAATACAATATCTCATAACTCCCAAAGCTAGTGACAGTTTTTTTTTTTTGCTTTTTGGGTCACACCCGGCAATACTCAGGGGTTACTCCTGGCTCTGCACTCAGGAATTACTCCTGGTGGTGCTTGGGGGACCATATGGGATGCCGGGATCAAACCTGGGCCGACATGGGCTGGCCGTGCAAGGCAAATGCCCTAACAGCTGGGCTATCGCTCCGGCCCCTAGTGACAGTGTCTTAAGAATTTTCAAATCACCTGAATATTTTGACTACATATTTAAATATTATTTCTTGAGACTGAAAATAAAAACCTTTATCTTATTCATATTCTTTAACATAGGACCCTTCTGCTTTTGTTTCTCCTTTTTAATTTCACTTGTATCATATTCTGTTCTTTGACTTTCAATTTCTTTGTTACTTTTTCTTCTCTTTTAGGGTGGGTTGTTGTGATGGATTCTGAATGCTCTTCTTAGCTAATCTTAGCATTTTACACTACAGCATTTTAGATACCAGTGCCTTCTCCAACTGCAACTCCATTCAGTAAGTTGATTGCAACATTTCTTTGTACCTAATGCAGTAAAATTAATAGTATATAACAGCGAGCAAATTAACATCAGATGTAGCTTTTTCTCTATCTCCAAATTAAAACAAAAAAGTAATTGTTTCTTAGAATATTAAGAAAGGCTACTATTCACTTGAGGAGTCATCTTTAAGTATTTTCCACTTTAAGCCAATTACCAAGGCCTCCTCTGATTCATGTTGAATTTTCAACATTGCCAATTGTGAGACATAAGGCAATAAGCCACGTGTATTTCATTCATGCCTGAAAAATCAATGACACGTTTATGAAACAAAATTGGGGAGGACTAATTACATCAAGTAAGAAAAAAGTAGTAGATGTGGCTGACATTTCTTGGAAGGTTCTGGATTAAATGTAAGAAACTCAAATGCAGTTAGCTTTTCATTTAATCAAGTAGTGTTTCCAGTAGAACTGAATGGCTATTGAAGCTTTTATATCCCTCACTTTTTCTTAAATGCTTCACTGAATGTTTAATACATTGGCATCGAGTTTGGAGCTTCTTTTAAAAGGGTCTTTCATAAAACTTGGGACAGAAATCTGCTCTAGACTACCACATGGAGAGTAGTACAAAAGAAAAACAAATTACAAATGCTTAGTGTTAAATTACTTGCTTAAAATTTCTCTCTTTCCTTTCTTTTATTTTTCTTTTGAAGGATTTATCACTAGCCTATTTTATGGAGCCTAAAGAGTTGACAATTTTGTATTCATATAAAGTATCTTATAATAAGTAAATGGAAAACTGGATTAGTTATTTCCCATTAAGCAAAGAGATATTCAGCAGGACAATAAGACAACGTATTTAACGCACTCAGAATTATTTTTCTTCATCAAATTTTAAATTTCATAAATCAGTATACCATCACATAGTTGTGAGCAGTCTTCTTTGTTTCTGCTATCTCCTAGATTGTAATACTATATGTCTTTATTTCATACAATATTGTCTAACATTTGGAAGAATCTGGAGCCACGGGTCTCATTCAGCCACTTTCATTATTCTGATGTTGAGGAAAGTGTGGCTATGTAGGATCAAGTTATCTGTAAATGGAGTTAAAATTCATTCTTAGCTTTTTCATAGATTTATTGCAAGAATTGTATGACATAGTGTTTGCTTTTAAATTCTGAAGTTTATGTTAATCAGAGATTATTGTAACTACAGATTAATGATATAATTATGTTCAGATGTGTCTTCTCTATTTGGCTGGGTTGCATGAAGGGTAAGTTCCTTTATAGAGTTATACACTACCTTGCAGATGGTTGCTGTCAATCACCAGAAAAAAAATAGATGAGACTTGATGGGCAGATTCTTAGAAATTCAGATCCTTCAGTGGAGACCTACCCATAAACCTTACCTCAGAACAACAAAGTTTTAATTACAGTGTTTGAGCACTTTCACTATAATGGCATGGTTTAAAGGCTACAAGATAAACTAAAAAATAATTTGCATTTAATATTTTTAGAATACAACCCACATATTAATTTTGACTCTTCTGAATTTAAACTGTTCACTTATAATAACTCTTTAGTGATCAACACAAATATTTTAGCTAGGCCATATTTTCTGGATTAAAGTACTAAATCCCATAATTGATACACATAAATTATTGTTGCCAAATTATACTTATCCCATGTGTTTGTAGGAAGTCTATGAAGTTTTTATTTCAAAATGCATTTGAAAAAATCTTTTAGTTTTTTAGATCTCAGCTTATCAGTAGGTTAATTCCTTTTTTGTCACTTGTCACTTGTCTTCCGGTTGTTCATCAATTTGCTCGAGCAGGCCAGTAACTTCTCCATTTGTTGGGAATGAGATTCATTATTGTTACTGTTTTTGGCATATTGAATACACCACAGGTAGCTTTCCAGGCTCTGCCATGACTCTGGGTTTATCCCAGGGAGTGTCCAGTCTTTTGTATGACAGACCATCAACCATCCAGGGTCCACAGGGCAGAGCCCTTGGTGTAGACACACCTGTCTCCTGTCTGCCACTTGCCAATGCACCTGGCTACTGCAGCCATAACTGAAACACCTCAAGGGGCAGGATTTCCTTTTCCTTTTTGGGGGGGTCACACCTGGCATTTCTCAGGGTTACTCCTAGTTCTGCACTCAGGAGTTACTCCTGGCAGTGCTCAGGGAACCATATGGGATGCCAGGGATCGAACCCAGGTCTGTTCGCATGCAAGGCAAATGCCCTACCCTCTGTACTACTGCTTTGGCCCCAGGATTCCTTTTTTAGTTGATTATTATTATTACTGCAGGAAAACACTGAGGTGCCCCGGACAAATCCGGGAGCAGGGTCAGGGATCCCCTTCTGTCCCAGGGGATTGGTGGCCATTGGATGGAGAAAGACACAAAAATCTGGCAAAGTTTCAAAATGCTTTACTTAACACAGGTTAGGGCATACACATCGGCATTTGAAAAAATCCTGAATTTAGGATTCCCTGCTGAGCCCTGGCCATGTGTAGGCCAAGATGGCAGCCACCACGTGTTAAGGCCCTGTAGAGAGGAGGCAGTGAAGAGAAGCCAGCAGGAAGGGGGAAAAGAGAGAGCGAGTGACCTGTCAAGAGATCCCAAAAAGAGACAGAAGAGAGGAAGCAGCCTAGTTTTATAATCCTGGAAACACTGACCTCCCACTGGAATGGAAAGCCATCAGGGTCAAATGCCCTCAGGTAATTTCTCCCAGGACCTTTCCTAGACCCTTGGAGACATTAATGTCTCCAAGCCAAGATCTGCCTAGCAAATCCCTTTGCAGGGTAGAGAGGAGGGGCTTCTGAGATGAGCTGTATCTCAGAATACAAAGGCAAGCATCTGTACCCAAAAATATACTATAGACAGTTAAATATTTCTCCAAGCCTTCACAAGAGCCTCCTCTATGCTTTTTGGTTGTTCTGTATGTTAGCTTTGAATTATAAGAGAGCCATGCTTGCTTGCTTGTTTGGAGGCAAACAGCATTTCTCTCTGATCTACTTAGAGATCCAACGTGGCCAGGCAAATATACTGGTAAGATCTAGCTAGTCCCATGATGATTGTGGCTGCATTAGAGAATATTTATACCAGTCAGTATAGAATACATGGTCAGATATAATGACACATTCAAACTGTCCTCCTCCTATCTACAAAGTGAACTGCAGGAGGCAACTCAAGGCCCGATGCAGAGGCTCTTGGCAGGTGTACTGCAACAATTACTATTAAGAGCCTCCCAAGCAGTACTTAGGGGTCTTAGGCTGCTTCTGAGGACACTCTGTCAACCAGGGCAGGCAGTTGATGCTATCAACAGCAGTGCTGGGATGCACCAGAATCACACTGGTAGAGCTTTGGGGTATACATGGCTACACCTTGTGGTACTATCACGGTAGAACATCCTTTGCAATACATTGATCTCTTGTCCTTATATATCCATGTACCTCATTCCTAAGATGTCTTCTTGACCCTTGAGTACTTTTGTTTTGATTAAAGTTTTATGAAAATATTTTATTTTTGTCTTATGCAATGTATCACAATCATAATTTATATACTACAGTTTGATGGTAGAAAGTCTCCTAAGGTAATAATATTTATCCTAACATTTTGAACCAATCTAATTTTAGCTTAGAATTATTTTGTTATACAAATGGAGATTACCTACAATGAATGACTGTTACAATACTTCTTTTTTCATGAGAACTAATATCAGTTGGTAGCTGTTTATAGGATACTTGATTTCATGTTGCCTTTAATAAAATGTTGAATTTTCTAATATTTTTAATCATGCAGTTATAGGTTTATATTATTCTCATCATTCTCTCTGACAATGAATTTAGAGAAGAACTTGGTAGGATGTTTAAGGAGCTCAACGAAAAAATGGAGCAGATGTCTAATAAAATACAGGAGAATATAAATGAAGCAGTTAAAAGGCCAGTCAATACATTACGGGAGGAAATGAGAACCATGCAATAGAAATATCATCGCTTAAAAAACTCAGTAGATGAAATGAAAAACACAATAGGGGGCTCTCAATAGTAGGATGACAGCAGCAGAAGAGAGAATCAGTGAGACTGAAGATGAGCTGCAGAAAGCGCTAGGAGAACTACATAAGATGGAAACAGACGGGAAAATGGATCAGCAACGGAACAGAGAACAATGGGATGAAGCCAGGTGGAACAACATAAGAATCATCGGCATCCCTGAGGGACAGGAAAGTAACTGCAAGGAAATTAAAACAGTTAAAAACATCCTGGCTGAAAAGTTCCCCGAGTTAAAGGACGGATGCATCCAGATCCAAGAAGCCCGACGCGTACCAGCAAGAAGAGACCCCAACAGAAAGACCCCAAGATACATCCTAGTCAAAGTAATGGATGCCATAGACAGAGACATAATTCTTCAGGCAGCAAGATCAAAGAAGGAAATTGTATACAAAGGAGCATCCGTTCGACTTTCAGCAGACTTCTCAGAAGACACCCTCCAAGCCCGAAGGCAGTGGTGGGATATAGTAAGAAAACTCAATGGAATGAAGGCCTCATTCTCATTTATTTGGGAAAAGTCATCATGTTTTTGCATTATCTTATAAGTCCTTAAAAGATATAGTAATTGTTTCTTATTTGAAAACATATATTTCAATCAAGAGAAAGTGAAATTCTTCTTAAAACCTAAAAGCATATCAGTTAGTGAGACTCAGTAAACTATGTTTTCCATATTGTGGTGTTTACCCTGCAGCATTAGGAACATAGTGAGTATATAATAGAATACAGATATTCCACTGTAAACACTTCTACTCAAATAGGGATAGGGAAAATGCATCTCACATCATCTTAAATTCAGACAAGTTATCTAGGGTCAACAATACAAACAGTATTACTAAACTCACTCTGAGAAACCTATAATGGTAGAGTGTAGTGGAATCTTCTTGGTTTAAAGGTTCTTTAAGCACAAGATTTATTTAGATCTGTGCTGCTGGGGTGACCTCTGTGTGTGTGTGTGTGTGTGTGTGTTTAAATCAAACCTTTCCTTTTCACCTACTTTTTCCTCCAGAGTAGGAGATGGTGCAGTAGCATATTGATTGATAAGATGAATATGACAAGCACCAGATGTGGAGATGACTTTTTGAAGAGACTTTGCTAAGTCCCTGTCAAATAACATCCCCTCCTGAGAGTGTAAATTCAGAAAAAGTAATGGGCTCCCAGAAATAATCCACATTAGGTAACATGTAAATTAGCATTTATAGTAAGGCACATCTTATTTATTGCATTTTTCCCTCTATTTCTTCCTTCTTTTTCCTGACAGCAGTGGCATCTGATTTGTTTTATTTTGTTTGGGGGCCACACATTGGTGCTCAGGGCCTACTTTTGGCTGTGTGTTCAGTGATCAATGCTAGTGGGGTTTGGGTTCTAGGAATCCAAAAAAGCCCAGTTTGACTGAGTGCAAAGCAAGTGCCTTAGTCCTTTGTTCCTCTCTCTGGCCCAAGCGACTGCCATTTGAATGTAACATTTTACTGAAGTCACTACATCAAAAGCACATTTTAATTACTTCATTTGTTTCAATCATGGAGTATTCATATTTGAATCAAATACTCAGTCAAACATAGGGAAGTTAAAAAATGTGAGATGATCATAATACTCCAAGTGAAAGTGTATTCTAATGTGAAAATTAAGAACTGTAATTCTAATTTTAAATGCAGCATATTAAATTAAAATTTCCTCTCATTAAACTGTAGTAGACTATTCAACCAGTAGTCATCAAATGGCCCTTGTCAAGAATATTGTATAATTTAAGGACAGAATGGGTAACTAA
This sequence comes from Cryptotis parvus, assembly GCA_021461705.1. Taxonomy (NCBI): domain Eukaryota; kingdom Metazoa; phylum Chordata; class Mammalia; order Eulipotyphla; family Soricidae; genus Cryptotis; species Cryptotis parvus. Next base: position 225,234 of record JAJIBD010001336.1, on the reverse strand, counting down.
ATTGGATAGTGGATGTTGACAATGTCTATTATTATTCTATTAATAACTGCCCACTTTCCCATTACAATTTCCTAATCTTAATATTTTTGTTTGGAAATTGTCCATGTCAGATCGAGCTTTTTACAGTTTCCTTGACATTCTTTCTAGTACTTAAAATTGTAATTTCTTCCCCATAAAGGTATAATTCTTTGAAGACAGGTTTTATGTATAGTAGAAATTAATGTTTTCTGTAGTTTTATTAGCATAGGTATATAGTTTCTGCCAATGATAATGATAGAAATGAATAAGCAATTACACACCCTATTCAGATTTTAAGATTTACTAAACTAATAAAAATTTTCAAGAGAGCCAGTTATTCCAGTTCTCATTGAATTGAATAATTTCTCAAATACATTTCATTTGTACATGTGGTAGATAATCTACATATTGAAGGGGGGATAACAGATATCCCTAGTGCATAAGCTTTAGCATGTAAAAATCTTTTAATGAGGGGATGGTGACTGAAAGAGGATTGACAAACCCAGATCTGTGTTTTCTTTTCCTCAGTATGTCACAGTGGAGAGTAAGTCTAATTCTGTGCCCAGAGGTCATTCCCAGGGGTTGAGGATGTGAGTCCTAATCAGGTATCAGAGATAAAATTCGGTTATACAGATGCAAGGCACAAGTTTTAACAACCCAACTGTTTCCCTATTCCACTGCCAAATATGTACTATAAACAAACTTCAGGTAATTCTCACGAATGCTAAAATTGAACCAAATTCTGACCCACAATTTTTTCCCCTCCAGCAAGGATTTGCATGCAATTCCCAACTGTATTCCCACATAAATTGAAAGGATTGGTTATGCATTAGAAGGAACTGAGCATTTGATTTGCCTTTTTTTGTCTTCATAAAACTTATAGGATATGGATAACAGAAATTAGCATCTCTGTCTCTGTCTCTCTATCTCTCTCTCCATTACACACACACACACACACACACACACACAAAAGACACACACATGTGCTGCAGGGTAAAACAGCATATTTTGGTTTTGTTTAGCATCATTTAAATCATTATACGAGGAATCATTATTGTATTTTTCTTCACTGGCAATCCTAACCATGGTTTATTTATTCAACCTTTACACAGAGGCTTTCTTGAGCAAATCGATGATCAATGGGAAGACAAGTGATACAAGTGATACACAGAGGATTTAAATATGAAGGCACTATAATGAATTTCCATGTATGTAGTTGTTTTGCACTTGCAGATGAGGTCATTTTTAATGTATTCAAGCAATGATCAGTAGGAGTCAGGACACCAGAATTCTAAAGTTTCTATTGATGAGTTCGTTTTAAAAATTCTGACACTTTTTCATTAGAAAATTCTTTCGGTTAGAATATACTACTAGCATATTCTCTTACAATTTTAAAGTTGTATTTCTTTAATTTTAGCTTTCTGGATGCAAAAAACTTACATGAATGTGTGTAAAAGTAAATATCAAAATATATATAAAGTTTAAATAAAAATTCATAATAAAGAATAACAATCTGAGTATGAGAATAAGAAAATCTTTGGACTAAAAGTACTCAAAAATCAGTTTCCAAAAGTTTTAATGAGGTGTATTTACTGTTTTGAAAACAGTTTTCCGTGGTATCGAGAAGTTGTCCTTTTGTGAGAAATACTTATTAGACATTGTGTTCTTTTGAAATTTTAAAGTTCTTATTTGAGCAGCACAGAATAAAGTCTATTTGAACATGACATACCCAAATGGCACATCAAAAATGTCAAGCTGTTTTACATTTCAGTCTTACAGTAATAAAAATTGTGCTTTTATCCATTCACTGTAACATCTTTATACAAAAGAAATCTGATATGAAGATCTTTAGAAATTTGAAGTGTTTAATACCACTGAGTTCCTTATTCATGATTGCTGTGTTGTCTTCTGGAATCTTAATTATGGAACATAATTTCATATAATCTAATTAAGGCTTATTTTATTTTTTCATATTGTGCTACAGCTACACTGAGTAGGAGACCAAACATAATAATATATAAAAAATACTCACAAATAAGATGCAATGTTTTGGTTTACAGCACCTCATTTTTTAACCTAGTTGAAAGTATGGAGATTTTTCTAAATTATAATTTCAGTCTTGGAGTTACTTTGTTTCAAACTCTTATAGTATTTCCCCCATATTTATTCACATAATAGTATAATACAGCACTACATGAGTTAAAGGCATGCATTATTAAATAATTAGTATATGCATTTAATTTTACCTAAAATATATTTATCTTTAATTAATTCTTGTGCTAATTTCTTTGGTTTTTATTTTTTAAATTTTGTATTTAATGTTTCATCATCCAACACAAATCCCACCACCAATGTGTTTGCACACCAAAGAAACATTTCCCACCAACCCCCCGCCCCAAACCCATGCCTGCTTCCTCAGGTGGCACCAATTATATTAAACATCGTAGCCTATATTTGGCAATGGTATTGATAAAGTCATGACTTATTTTTTTTCTGGTTTGTTATGGGCTAATCTGGTCTACTTCTGTTCTTGCATTGAACATCTGAATTTCTAGAACATGATTGGTTTCTACTAGTTTGCTGTACTGACCAACCTGGGAACAGTTTATAGGCAGGTAACAGGTCTCCAGGACAAGACAGAGGTGGGGAAAGTGACCCTAGCTCCATCTCCATGGAAGCCTTGGGACTTTAGTCATGGAGAACCACATACCTGAGGTTGAAATAGGCTTTTCTACAGGTGGGCTCTATCAGTGGGACTTGAGATCGACTTCTCTCTTGTGTGGGATTCTGACAAGCTGTGGAGTTCAGAAGTTAAAAATGGCTGCCATAGTGGTGTGGGGGCTTGGCTTCTTCTGGGGCTCTATTGGGGTGGTGGGCTAGGGCTAGAATCTGCCCTCCCTCCTGGAAGCCTCATGATCAGCCAAGCACGGGAAGAGCTGGTAGAAGCTCTGCCCCATGTATCTGTGTCTCTGGAACACAGCCGACAGCCGGGAGCAGTTCATTATCCTCATTTTTTATATAAATTGAATTTCTTAGGGACATAATAGTGGTGCTTTCAAGTTATCAATATAATTTTCCAATTCAGAAAACTTTGTGTGTCTTCTTTCTGTGAACCTATTATTTCTTCATGTAACTATATTTTTTAATATTTTATTATACCACCATGAGATATACAATTACAAAGATGTTTATGTATGGGTTTCGGTCATACAGTGTTCCAGTACCCCTCCCTCCACCATTGCCCATTTCCCAACACCAATGTCCCCGATTTCCTCTCCCTCTCCCCAGCCTGCCTCTATGGCAGGTTCTTTATCTCTTTTCTATCTCTCTCTTTCTCTCTCTTTCTCTTTCTCTCTTTCTTCTCTTACATATTGTAGATTGGAATACATACACTTAGAGGTTATCATGTGTATCTGTTTGCCTGTATTTAATGCTCAGTTCTAGGTTGGTATTAGCACTTTAGACAATTAATAGCACACTGTTCCCTTCTCTGTCTTACCTAACCTGACTCCCACACATTTGTGCTAATTTCCACCTTTGACAAGACCTCCTGATTCATGTTTCCTTTGACATTGGTTGGATATTGGTATATTTTATCAAAATTGTTGCCTTATGTAAGAAAACCTACAACAAATTTGCTTAAAACGATATTTGTTATTTTATAAGTTTGTATAGGAGAAATTGGTATGTTGTTGAAAACTGAGCAGCAAAAAAAGTTCTATTGAAAATAGTATAAAGAAAAATGAAAAGTAGCCTCTTCTTTAATTTGTTCATCAGAGTTTTAGTTAGATTGTGATATTAACCAAAAGGTAAGTAGTTCAGGAGAATTATCAAGCAAGTATATGGAGGACATCATTCTAAGGAGATATAATAGAACAGGCATTTACTTGGATAAATTAGTGAATTATTAGAACTAGCCATTTACTTAATAATCAAGGAATAAATATATTATACATAACTTAGACTCCTAATCATATATGCTCCCTAATGATGGCCATCAAAGTAGCTATAACTGTTCCTATTAGACATAAAAGAAGATACGATGGTTACACAAAAATTGGAGGAAAGTTTTAATACCCTACAAGCACCAATGGTTAGATTCTTTAGGCAAAAACTCAACAAGGAAAGAATGATGCTGAAATAAGAAATAGAAAAATGGACTTATGGACTTATAAGTCATATATAGGGATGCCTTGGCCCCCCAAAGTTGATTCTATTTTCTTCTTAAGTACACATGTGATATTATCCAAGAAATACCATATACTGGGTCACAAACTGTATATCTGTAAAATAAAGAAGATAGAAATCATATAAACTATATACTTTCATATTCAAGGCAGTGAGTTGAGTTGAGTTGAGTTGAGTTGAGCTGAGTTCAGTTGAGTTGAGTTTGCCCTGCAAAATTTAGGAAATTTGGTAAGTCACAAAAGGGTGAATTGCATTTTTCAAGTGAGCAATATCTTTGAGCATAAGGACCAACTATCAATGCATTTCAGTAATGAACTAATCTGAGGTAGAAATTATCTTTTATTTATTGAGGTATAGATGATGGTAAGATATAAATGGGATACATAAATGAATAAGACTTTGATCTATACTTGACACCAACTCTAGAAATTAAATGCTTATGTTTTTTCTTTTCTTTCTTTCTTTTTTTTTTTTTTGCTTTTTTGGGTCACACCCGGCAATGCTTAGGGGTTACTCCTGGCTCTGCACTCAGGAATTACTCCTGGAGGTGCTCGGGGGACCATATGGGATGCCGGGGATCAAACATGGGTTGGCACACGCTGGCCATGTGCAAGGCAAATGCCTACCCACTGGACTATCGCTCCAACCCTCAGAAATGTGGTGTTGACAGTATAAAAAAATTAAGTTTATAGAAAATGTTTCCTGAGTTTGGCAGTTTGAATTTTTAAAGACCCTTAAGACACTTAAAGATGAAAAAGTCCTAGATTAGATTACTTTTCTGAGGAATCACTGTTAATTTTACATCCAACTTGACGTAGAGATTTTTTGAATTCTGTTGTAAAATTGTTATGAAGTAAATCATATTTCCTCTTAATAATGTGAACATATCTTATGTAGAAAGGGTCTTTCTTAGATTACCTTATTACTTTGAAAAATGGGTTAATTTAACCACAGTTTTAGGAAAAAGAGAATAACTAACATAACACATAATTGGATATATATTAGAAAACAAATTATGGGGGACAGACTATACCACCTACTCAGAGCTGAACCAGACGAGACAAAGTATACAGGAACAGACACTGCACAAAGAGAACACAGCTGTTTAGAATTCTACTGAAATGCATGAGACATTAATTCATGGAACAAAGAAAGAAAACTGAAGAGAACAGCTTTAAAACAGCACCTCATATTGCATATTTTACATATTTTAATCATATCACACTTCCTTCCAAAATAGACTTAAGGCCATTTATAATAAGACAATGTTACAATAGCACAGAATAGTAGAGAGGAGAGAGTTAGTGGTATTTATACCTGTTTATTCATACTGGATTACTAATGCTTAGGATAAACTTTTATTTCAGACTAATTTTTGGTGACACCTTCTTACACTCTACTTAAGAAAGGAAAACAAACCAAGAGACTGAAAGAAATTATATTTTTGGTAAAACTAGTATTCCATTAAAAGGAGCCAAAAAGTGAAATTTTCTTCCTATAGTTCTTTGTCGAAGAGGAGCTCAGTTTGCAAGTGTATAAGTAAAAAGGCAGCTTTACTAGAGATGACTTCAATGTCTTCATCCCATTAATAAATACTGAAGTTCTGACTCTTCTCTGGCATTTGGCTCTGTTCTTCAGACACATAGATGAGAGTGAAGCATCCTTCGCCTTAAGGAACTCACAGCTAGTATAAATCTAATTGGGCAGTAACTGCAATAAATGAGTTACTTGCGATATATAATGATAGCCCAAAGGAATGAGTGATAAACACAGAGATTGAAGGGAAGAGAAATATTAAATTGGTCCTAAATTATGAGTAGATCAAAGACTTAAAATGAAAAGGTAGAACTTCTGTAAAATCTCAAAATAACTGAAAATACATAATTTTGCTAGATATCTGTGAGGCGTTTATTTATTTACTGATACTTCAAAAAATACAGTCAGAGTGCAAACTGTAAGAAAATTGACTAGGTAAAAAGAAATAGAATTTTGAGTAGTTGATTGTTTTATTTTTTCAGACTTTGAAAAATGTAATTGACTGTACTTTTTCTTTTTGGGTCACAGCCAGCAACGCTTAGGGGTTACTCCTGGCTCTGCACTCAGGAACTACTCTTGGCGGGCTTGAGGGACCATCTAGAATGCCGGGATTGAACCTGGGTCAGTTTCATGCAAGGCAAATGACCCACCCGCTGTGCCATCGCTTACCACTTAGGTATTAAGATTGAATCATCTCAAGATTAACTATTTTTCCTGGTAGTGCTCAGGTCTTACTCTGGCTCTATATTCCTGAATCAGCTTGGAGGACTACATGGAAATTGGGGATTGAGCCTGAATTGGCTGTGTGCCTTATCCTCTGTACTATTTCTCTGGCCCTTCAAAACAAGTTATTGACAAGTTGTTATTGCTTTTAATTGTTATAAAATAGGTGCAGTTTAATATTATCCTCATCATTTTGAATGTACCATTTAGTATCATCAGATACAGTCATGTTTTTTGTATTCTACTAGAATTACATTTTCAGAACATTTCATCCTGTAAAACTGACACTGTACAGTTTCAACCATCGTTCTCCCCCTTTGATATTCCCCCACTGCTTCCCGCCTTAATGCCACATTTTTGTTTTTTAAATGTAATACGTTCATTTAGATGTCTCACTAAGCACCATTTATTAGAAAAAACTTATTGTTCTAGATGTATCTGGCCATAGTTTTCCTCCTTTTTGTGAACAGAAGTTCTTCCCAAACTCCTGTACAAGAAATCCCAGTACCCAGGGTAATGGTATTAGAAGGGTCAGGGTAATTATGAGGGTGATTAGACAGTAATTTATTCATGACTGTGCTGCATCCTGGACGGGGCAAGTGCCCCAGATAGCTAGTGTGCTGCTTCCAATCTGTGAAGTTAACAACTGTTAAGTGCCAGTGGAAAACCAGAAATCACCTTCTAAGAGCCCAGACATCTTAGGTACCTGTGCTTTGATCTTAAACATCCAAGTCTCAAGAACTATGCATATGGATTATTACTGTTTCATGTTTCTACTCATTCTATGGTTTGATATATGTCTATATTTTTAATGCTGCTATTTAATTCTTCTCACTTCTATAGCATTTCTTATCAGCTTATGATATACAGAATAACAGAATATGGTCATTTTCTGACCAAATTCTGTTATAGTATTTTTGAAGTATCAGTAAATAAACTAACACCTCACAGATATCTAGCAAAATTATGTATTTTCAGTTATTTTGAGATTTTACAGAAGTTCTTTTAGGCTGCCAAAAGAGCACTAATAGTATGCCAAATAATAAATATTTGTTGAAAGGTAAGCATTTTAACTCCTATACTACCTGTCTATCCCTTTTCCTATAAGTCCCATGTAGGTTCATAAACTAAAGAATTGTTTTACTTGAGTTACTTCAAAAACTATCCTCTGTTCTAGTGGGATCATGTCTCTCATTTAAAGGAAACTTGTACTACTTAATATAAACTCTTTCTCAGCACTTCATATAAATTATTTTCATTTTGCATCCTCCTAAGAAAGACTTACCATGCTGTCCTGATAGTTCTTATGTGATTAGTATCGAAAGTCGTGCATGAGAGCTCCTCCAACACTGCCACTCTTACTACCATTGCCATCATCACTATCACCACCTCGGCCATCCTTTCCCTTTGTGCTTCAACCCACTGAGATAATGTAAATGGAATGGTTTGGAATATAGCCCTAGCCTTGGATAATATCCTTGGGTAGGCCCCATTTCAGATACTTTATTTTCCTTTTCTTTTTTTTAACTCCTGGAGTACTTAGACACAGTTACTCAGGTTTTTTTTTTTTTTTTGCTCCTATATCTCTCAAGGGAACATAACTCTCAATATAGGAGAGTTCTTTTAAACTATACATTTTTGAAGATATCATGCAAATTAATTCAAATATTTCTAAGCATTTACTATAGTTCACATATCATTCTAGATCATTTTTATATATTCTATCAAAATATAAGGATTTTGATTCTTTTGGAGGTCTAATTTTTATGGTTGTTATTTGTTATTTCCTGTATTTCATCAGTTTTTAAACGTTTGTAAACCATTATGAATACAGAACACTTTTTTTTTGAGTCCACGTCTGGTTATACTCAGTACTTTCTCAGCCTAGCTCTGTGCTCATAGATCTCTCCTAGTAGTGCTTGTGGATGCAAAAATGGTACTGGAGATTGAACTGGGTCAAAAGTGTGCAGAAAAGTTGTTTATCTCTGTACTAAGTCTTTGAGTTTTCACGGGAACAAATTTCAATATTGTTTAAGACTACTTCTATCTAAAGATTTTTGGCTTTTTTTGTAATAAAAACCTAATTGAATTAATTATATATTTAATATATACACATATATACATATATATATACACACAATGGTATAATTTTATGGGGTATCTTTTTTTTTTTTTTGGGTCACACCCAGAAATGCTCAGGGATGACTCCCTACTCTCTACTCCAGAATAACTCTTGGCGGTGCTCGGGGACCGGATGGAATGATTGTGATCAAACCTGCATTGTCTGTGTGCAAGACACACACCCTTCTCACTGTACTACCCCCTAAAGACCCCTTTTGGGATTACTTTAATGATGTTTATAGAGACTTCTAAATTGGTGCAAAAGAATCTACAGTAGCACATGGTTTTTATGTGAGGACCTGGGGTTCAGTCTCTGCCACTGAATGATCCTCTTATCACAGAATCTGGAGTAGCCCCCAAACACCATTGTGTTATTTTATTAAAACAATCAAAGAACTTCTGAAATGTTGAACTTACATCTGCAGCCTTTACATGCAGTATGGTAAATTTTTAAAGGAAATATGCCCAGTTTTATGTAATGAACATAATTCATTTTCTCAAATATTCTATTTTTAAAATTGAGGAATCTCATGCTAATACTATCCCATTATATTAAATGGCAGGATCCTATGCGAATCTGGTGTTAGTACTGCAGTTTTAACTTTAATAACTGAAGAATGTGAAATGATAACATTTTCATAACTACATTTATTTCCTTACATATTTTATAATAAAGTATACATTAAAACACTAACCACCAATTCTGGAATTATATATAATCAATGGCAGACAGGTTAATGTTTCTAAGAGGATCTGAACTTTCATATTCTTTGATTTGTTCTTAAATTGATAGCTTTAACAGTACACTAATGGAAAGATTTTGCATTAATTTTCAATTTTTAATGATACATACAGAAAAGAAAATAGGGGTGGTAGGTCGATTGATAATGAGTATTTCAGTGCTGTGACTATTTCATTTGTGAACTTAAAAACAACCACTCAACTTTTAATCATCGTGGGGTTTTTTTGTCACACCTGGTATTGCTCAGGAGCTAGTTCTGGCCCTGCACTAAGGAATCACTCCAGGAATTGAACCCAGCTTGGCCGCATGCAAAGCAAATGCCCTACTTTTTATAGTATAGTTCTGGCCTCTAATTATTTTGTTTGATTTCAAAATGTTTATGCTTGTAAAATGTTTGTGTTATTAACACCTCAGTTCCATAGACATTTCAATTTAAAGATACACTTGTTTACATACCAGCTATGAATTAATACCTTTCAACCCAACGACGGGTAAATTCAATATCCAAGACCTAAATTAATACTCTAGTTAAATATCTATTTTGACAAACACGATAGAAAAAATATGTTTGGTGGTTCATTAGTTTTATTTAAATGTTAATGTAATTACAACAAAAAATGCGGCCAATGATAAATCTGCCTTAAATTAGCATATTCCCATTATATGCTGTGTACGTAAGGTGAGGTTACTGAAATTTAAGTGGCTTTTAATTATGATACAAACAGTGACTGAAAAAATATTTTTCTTTAAAAAATCATGTAAAGTTATCTGTATCAACATGCAGATTATTTTGTTACCTTAAAAAAGTTAAGCATTATTAGGAAATAATTAATGTGCAGTGTATATTACACTATATAAACTCAATATGTTTTATAATTCATCACATGTGTTAAATCTCATGTAGTACATATATTGCTATATATCACATATATATGCTTTCTTAGTTTCATTATTTTAAAGAGAATTTCTTCATTAGTTTAAATAGATAACCTGAAAAATTAAGGAAAATATGCATGCTCATGCATAAATCCAAGATTATAAATTAGGCTAATACCCCAGCAGTGATGGCAGCAAATTTAAGGTACACTGTGAAGAAGCATGTAATAAAATTCACACTGTAATTTAATAAGGGTTTTTTGGCCCTTGTTCAGAGGCCAGATTCTTGGTTCAGGGTTGTGGATACCTTATTATTAATTTTCAAAGTTCAACTAAGTGTAACACTGATAGTTGCCTTCCCTGTGCGGTTTAACATTTTGAAAACTGTTTGACTATTGAAAAAATATAACAGTCTGTCATGGACAAAGACTTAGTTTTATGTTATCTATTATCTCCTCATAATGTTTACAACCCTATAAGGATCCCAGACCACAGTTTTGGGGGAGGTGAAGACACACCTGGTAGTGTTCAGGACTTATTCTTGGCTCTGTGCTCAGGGGTAACTCCTGGCACTGCTTAGGGACTGTGTGGAGTTTAAGAGAAGTTCAATTGAATATTGAACCACATCTGCTGCATGCAAGGTAAGTTTCCCACACAGTGAACTATTGTTTCGACCCTGACCACTTATAAAAATTTGAAGAAAACTAAATATTCTTCAGCATATACAAAAATGGTTTTAGATTAAAATATAATAGAATTTAATGAATTTTATAGGTCGTTCCCTACTCTTCCTTAAGCTAACTCCTGGACAGGGTCATTGTCTTTTAAAAGTCTTTTTCTTCTTTCTTTCCTTCTCCTTATCCTTCTCCTTGTTTTATCTCCCAGACTCTCCCTCTCCTCCTCCTCTTCTTCTTCCTCCTCCTCCTCTTCTTCCGCCTCCTCCTCCTCCTCCTTTTCCTTCTCCTCCTCCTCTTCCAGCTCCATTCTTATGTTTTTGGGGGGTCACACCTGAAGATTCTCAGTGTTTACTTCTGTCTCTTCTGCCCCTCAAGGTGTTGCAGGTGTGGCTGTAGTGCCCGGCTGCATTGACAGGTGGCACGTAGGTTTGTCTACACCCAGAGCAATGCCCTATGGGCCCTGTATGGTTGATGGTCTGACCAGAGCATCCATTTCCCTCCACTAGTGAACTGAGGACCCCTCCCATCTCCACATTCCCCCTCCTGTGCTCAGACCTTACTCCTAGCTCTGTATTCTCTGTACTCAAGGATCTCCTAGCAGGGACTGGGGGACCGTATGTGGTGCTGAGAATTGGTCCTGGATGGTATGAAATCAAGGCATGCATCCTACTAGCTGTACTACCTCTTTGGCTCAGTTTGAAGGATTGAAATTAAGGCTAGGTTTAATGACTTAAGGTTGTTGGTGGTTGTGGTGTTTAGGCAAGTGTAGAAATGTTTTTCCAAATGTTAGGACACTTCTTATAGAATTAAGAGCTGAGCTCCTGCACAACCAGTGGTTCCATTTCTTGGAATCTACCCCAGGGAACCCCAAATACAATTTTGAGTATATGTCTGTGCTCCTGTGTTCATTGCAGCTCTACTCCAATGGCCAGATTCTGAGAACAACCCAAATGTCCAAGAACAGATGATTGGAGGAAAAGGACAGATATAGAATGACTGCATTCATTAATATGACATAAATAGATACCAGTGTTTTACTAAATGTGGGAAATGGTAATGGCAGATTAAAACTCACCATTGAATATACACAAAGAGACTTAAGTGATAAACTCTAAATATCTGCAGGGCTAGCCATAATGTGTAAAATAAGAGGGAGAGAGATGCAGAGACAGAGAGAGAGAGAAGAGAGGAAACTGGGGTACCTGCTATTAGGGCAGCATGGGGGGTGGACGGGAGGGGGTGGGGTACATTGGTGGTGGTAACGGGGCACTGGTAGAGGGATAGGTGCTGGTATACTGTATTACCAAGAACCAATTATGAACACCTTTGTAATTGTATGTTTCACGGTGGTATAATAAAAAATTTAAAAAAAAAGAAAAGATTGGACCTCCCTGGTATGAACCCAGAGCCATGGCAGAGCCTGGCAATACCCGTGTTGTATTCAATATGCCAAAAACAGTAACAATAGTGGACCTCATCCGCAATGAATGGAGACATTACTGGCGCCTACTCGAGCAAATTTATGAAAACGGGAAGACAATTGATACATGTGATACTTCTATCTCTGCACTCAGCTATTACTCTTAGTGATACTTAGGGACTTTATGTGGTTACAGGGATTAAATGAACTACAAATGTATGCAAAATGAGCTAGTTCTCCAACCTCTCTTAGGAGTCTTTCAGAGCTATATATTTTTTTTCTTTGCTTTTCTTTTTTTAATTAATACTTTATTATACCACAGAGATATACAATTACAACATTGTTCATGTTTGGAGGTTTCGGTCACATAGTGTTCCAGCACCCGCCTTCCACCAGTGCCCATATCCCACCACCAATGTCCCCAATTCCCTCCTCCCCTCCCATAGCCTGCCTAAGTGGCAGGTTCTTTATCACAGAGCTATATTTTTAAATAGCATAGGACTTTGTCAATCAACATCAACATATTTGTAGATTGATCCTAGTAATGTAATTAATCTTCTAATGTATTTATATATAGAAAATTTTAGCTGATAGGTAGTAATAGAGGAATGAGACATATAGCTTAAATTATAAATAGTAGAAAAATTCATGACAAAATTATTGATAATTCAGAGATATCTGTATCCATTACCAGTAACTGATATATGCATCAATTATTTTAAATACCATGTTATGCCCAAGGCATTAACATAAAGTCATTAACTACAAGCAGATAGTAAGTTAGATGTAAGAAGATCATGTGAGATCACTTGATTACTTGAATCCCGTTATTCATCGATTTGCTCGAATGGGCGCCAGTAACATTTCCATTGGACCCTATCACGTGCCAATGTAGCCCAATGGCATCTGGTTGATTCAGGAATATGAAGAGCCTCAAACCGTTCCTTCAGGGTCTTAAAAAGGAAGTCTGACCATCTTGTAGGTGGGCGGCCACGTGATCTTTTGACATCCCGTGGGATCCAGTCGGTAACAGATCTAGTCCAGCGGTTGTCTCCAAATCGCATTACATGTCCAGCCCATCTGATTTTCGAGGCTTTGGCAAACGAGACAACATACCTGATTCTGGAATAGCAACGGAGGTCAGAACTCCGGATTCCTTTACTCACTTGTGTGAGACCTGATATTCCAAGCATAGCTCTTTCGATTCCTCTCTGGGAGACCCGAATAGCATTCTCATCCTGTTTCCGTAGGGCCCAGGTCTGTGAGGCATATGTTAATGCAGGGAGAACGGTGGAGTCAAAGAAATGTGCCCAGGGCCGGAGGTTCTTTGTCCTTTTAGCTATTTATTCGATGCCTTTGAAGGCATTCCATGCCGCTTCTTCCTCCTGTGCAGCTCAGGTTTGAGGTCGTTCATCATGTTGACTTCTCGACCTAGGTACACATAACTGCTGCATTCAGAGATATTTGTTCCATTGAGAGTGAATGGGGCCTCTGGAACTAGTTCATTTTTCATGAACATAGTTTTCTTCATATTCAGCTGTAGACCTATCTTTCCACATTCTCGTTCAAAGTCAGACAGCATGTGTGCCTCTTGGCTAATGTTTGGTGTTATTAGAACAATGTCATCAGCGAAGCGGAGGTGGTGTAGTTGCTGACCATCTATCTTCACTCCCATTCCTTCCCATTCTAATTGTCGCATGATGTTCTCTAGGGTGGCACTGAAGAGTTTTGGTGAAATGGTATCACCCTGTCGAACCCCTCTTTTGACATCAATGATCACTTCTTTGTAGAATGGTGAGATCCTGGTGGTGAATCCGTAATACAGCTCACGAAGGATCTTGATGTATTGGGTTTGAACACCCTGTTTGGCTATGGCTTCGATGACCGCTTCAGTCTCCACAGAATCAAAGGCTTTCTGTAAATCAATGAATGTGAGACAGAGCGGCATCTTGTACTCCCTACAAACCTCAATGAGCTTGGTTACCGTGTGGATATGGTCGATTGTGCTGAATCCTTTCCGGAAGCCTGCTTGCTCGCATGGTTGTCCTTCATCTAGTGTTCTGCCAATCCTGTTCAGGATGACTCATGTAAACATCTTGTAGATTACTGACAACAGGCAGATGGGGCGATAGTTGCCAATGTCATGAATGTCTCCCTTCTTGAACAGTAGAACTGTCCTTCTGGTTTTCCATTGGGAGGGCACCTTGCATTCCGACAGGTAGCGTGTGAAGAGCCAAGCTAGTGTATTGAAGAGTACTGAAGGCAGATTCTTCAGGTGTTCATGTCTGACTTTGTCTGTGCCTGGTGCTGTTCCCTTCTTTACCGATGAAATGGCATGTCGGATTTGAGAAGGGAGAACGTTGGGGATGACATATCCATCCTGTGGAATTTGGTATGTGGACAGGTGGATGTGGCTATCAAAGAGATTTGAGTAGAAGTCATGGATAATCTTCTCCATTGCCTTCTGGAAGATGTGATAGATCCATCAGGGCATCGGAGGGCAGTCATCTTGGTCTTATAGTTGGTGAAGGACAGGCGGGCGGTGCGAATTCTTTCCCGGCTTCTGCTGCATCTTCCAGTACTTCTGCTCTTCTATCTTTGAGGGCTTCTTTTATTGCTTCTCTGCACCACTTAGCAAGTTTGTACATTAGCATTTGGTCTCCTAAGGCTCACGCCTTGCCATGTTGGTTAATGACCTCAAGAGGTTCTGAAGACAAGCATCCTTTTGTGCCTTTCTCTCGCTCGGCATTCTTCACACATACATGGAGGTGCAGAACCAGTCGGTTGTATTCTTCATCGATGTCGTCAATGATGGTATCTTCCCATGTTGCCGCAATGGTGCCAAAGAGTTCCCAGTTGGTGGTCGTTCTGGAAGTTCTCTTTTTAAACTTGGCAGCCTTTTCTCCCAGTTGCGGGAAGTAGAATTTTGCACAAAGGAGACGGTGGTCCGATCCTGTTTGGAATTTGGGGATGACAGCAACATCGGTCAGACAAAACCGTCGATTGAAGACGATGTGGTCAATTTCATTGTGAAACTTTCCACCAGGAGATTCCCATGTCCAACGTTTCACTTCAGCCTTCTGGAACTGTGAGTTCCCATGAATGGTCTTGGTGGACATGATGAACTCAGATAGTCTCTCACTCTGTTCATTCCATTCTAAGCCATGAGTTCCGATGTGGAGTTCTTCAGCCCATCTTCTCGGTCCTATCTTGGCATTAAAATCACCACTATGATATGTAGAAGGTGTGATCTTTTTTATAGAACTCCTCCAGTTCCATGTAGAATTTCACAATTTCATCTTCCTTGTTTGTGGATGTTGGTTCGTAGACAATAAAGATAGAAATTGCTGGCAGTGGGCCACATCTCTTCCTATCCGGTTTCTTAGGCATTCAAATGAATCAATGTTGACGGCCATGTTCATGTTGACAAGGACACCAACGCCACCGGCGCTTCATTTGTTGCATGTTCCAAGGAATAATTCTTCTCCGGTGTCAAATACAGCATGATGCGACCGATGCCTCCTAGTCTCAGTCAGACCAATGATGTCGTACTTGATCTTTTGCGCTTGCACCATCAGATCCTCAATATATGCTTCCGATGCCAGTGTACGTGCATTGAAAGTACAAACAGTCATTTTAGTCCTTCTTCGTTTTGTTAGCCTAGGTTGGCCGTACTGCTGCCGTATTAAAGGCTCTTTTGGAGTCTGGAAAATAAACATTTTTGTCACTGGTTTTGGCATATCGAACATGCATCGGACAGCTTGCCAGACTCTGCCGTCCAGGCGCTATACTCTCATTACCTTGTGGGGCTCTGTTAGAGGGGTGGGTAGAATATTCATGGAAATTTGGAGGTAAATTGCGCCATAAGCCATGACTGAATTATAAATAAACATGGAATTCTTCTGATTCAAGCAGAAGTCCTCTGAATGTTTCAAGAAGAAACAATTTTGTATTTTCTCAATCAGCATACTGATCTGGAAATATCCATGCAATGCCATTATTATAAAGGATAACTGACATGCCAAGTATTTAAATGTGGATATTTGACAGACTTTTTTTTCAAACATGAGTGAATTGGCCATTTTATAATAAATGCTGTGAGTTTTACAGCTTCCTGCTACTGAAAGCCTTTTCTGATAAAATTGGAGGTGATGTTAAAAATTTGTTGTTAATATATATACTATTTAGTGAAATGTGTCAACACTTGAAAAATAACTATAAGTCAGGAAAATAAAACTTTGCAAACGTCTAATGCAGAATGGCACAGAATTATGTCTAAGCAAAAAATCCATTAAATACAAAATAGAGGAATGGATTTCAATATAAGATAATATAACAAATTCATTAGGATGGTTTTTTTATTCCACCTTCAGTTATTCTTGTAGTAGACTTCAATATTTGGTGTTATACCAAAGAATATCTAGACAACCGTTAAAATGCACCATTTCTTTTGCCAAAAGTGGATCTACATTAAATATAATAATATACCAATATTATTTCCGAATTGCTTTTGTATTTCAGCATGAATATATGTCATAAAATTTAACAGCAAATGTGAGAATACTGTACTTGATTATCAAATTTGCAAAATAAAAAGATTGCTGCTTTTCTAATATAATTTTTTAATATTTTTTTCAAATTATCACTATCACTATCACTATCTTCCCGTTCATCATCTATTTGCTAGAGCAGGCACCAGTAATTTCTCCATATGTCCTGTCTCATGCTAGTAGAACCCAAAGGCATCTGCTTGCTCCAGGAGCATAAAGAGCCTCAAACCATTATATTAGGTCATAGGAATGACCTAATATAAATGTTACTGGTATTTGGCATATCAAATACGACACAAGCAGCTTGCTAGATTGCCATGAGGGTGGCATACTCTTGTAGTCACCTCTGAATAAAGCATTTATCGATGAACCACACAGCGAGCCAGGCTGTGATAGTCTGGTCTGCTGGGTGGAGTTGTGACGAAGGGAAGTCCGGATGTGGAAGATGGCGGCCCCCCATGGAGTCAGTGGGTCGTCAGGCTTGTTGTGAGGCTCTGCTGGGGTGGCAGGCCAGGGTAGAACCCGGCATGCCTCCTGGGAGCCTCATGAGCAGCTGGGCACAGGGAGAGCAAGGAGCAGCTCTGCCTCATGTCATAAATTTTCAAGTTATGCATGTTATTTATGTGAACAGTGATTTTTTACCTCAATGTAATTCATTTTTATATGTTAAACAAGAATTTATTATTTTTGTTTTACTTAAAATTGATTTCACTCTCAAATTCTAAGTAAAAGATAAAGCTTAGCTATTGCTATTTTCTGAGGCCTAATTTAGAATAAATTTCCTTTTTTGGTTCTTTGCATAATCTATCCATTAATTAAATATGTGTGCACTCATACATATAAGAATTAGGTGACTAAGAAGTACTTGATTTGACAATTGACTATAGAGAAGTTCTGTTTGTTGTGGGTCACACCTGGCATGGCTCTGTGTATACTCCTTGCTTCGACGTGGCGGGGGGTGCCGGGAAGGCACACAGGCACTGCTGGCAGGCTGCTCAGGCTATATAGTACTGGAGCTTAGCATAGTATTTCGTTCAACCCTTTGAGATAGCTTTCCAATGTGTTTTTTTGGTTGGAAACTCAGTATACATGAATATGAATCTTCTCATAGGAAATCCATGCAATAGAAAACACATTGAAATCAATTTTTATCATTGATTATTATTTCTGAGGAACTTCTACTTGATTGTATGTCTGAGTGCTCCATAAAAATTTTTACATAGATTATTTTTACATTGTGCAAACATATATTGCTTTGTAGCTAGATTTTAATCAAGCCTGTTTTAATTTTTAATTTATATAATAAAAATTATATTTTAAAGATTAATAAGTGCTGCTACATAGAACAATTTTTAAAATGCATTTTTAAAAGTAAATGAAGCTAGGAATTAAAATAATTCACTTAGATGATAAGGATAAGTCCAATATTTTAAATAATGATGCCAAACACATTTAGTAAATGAAGGGGCAAATCAATCCTCCACCCTACATTTTTGGTGGGGTGTGGTTTATGTTTACAAGTCAGTTTCAATGAAAGTATGAATTCTGTGAATTCTTTGTATTAACCTTGAATTGAAGTGTGGTACCTAGCACTATATCATTGATACTGAGTGGAAAATTATTGAGGCATTATATGCTCCCTGAACATTGGAATGCCATCCCAATGATTATATAATTATGTCTTTCTCATCATGAACCTATGCATATCTTCCTTCATATGACTTAATACAGTATAAACTATGATTATACGGCATAGTATATAGTATATAGTTATATAGCCATTTTAGGACAATAGCAAGTATTATTACCATTGTCCCTTTTATAAACATAAAACTTAAAGATATTGTAATAGAGATTTAAAATTTAAATAGCATTTTGAATGTTCACATGATACACAGTTGTGTATCTTGATAGTCGGTGAAAATGAGATATTAAAATTGATAATTCAGTACTTGTGCGATGATGTAACTGTGAGAAACAGTCAATTCTGTTTTTTTTTTTATTTGCGTTAATGGATATGGAAGCCAAGGCCTTTTATTTGCAAGACAGTTGCTCTTCTACTAAGATGTATCCTCAGTGATACTAAAATTCAAATCCTGCCTGGAGAGATAGCATAGGGTGTAAGGCAGTTGTCTTGTATATGACTGACTGTGGTTGCTTCTCTGGTGTTTCCTATTGCCCTCAGGCACTGCCAAGTGTATGCCCTGATTTTACTTTATTTTTTTTATATCTCACAAATGAATACAGTCATTCTGTATCTGTCACTCTCCTCTATTTCACTCAGCATGATACTCTTCATGCTCATCCATTTATCAGCAAATGTCATGACTTCATTTTTCCTAACAGTGCATAGATGAAACTAATATCTAAGGCCAGGGGATACAAGACCCAGAAGGACTGATCAAAGTTTGGAACTTTGCCACAAGTGTGTTGAGGGTAAAGGGCAGTTAGAATAGAGAAGGGACCAATATAGCAATAATAGTTAGAAATGATCACTGTGAGCAAAAACTGAGTGTTAAAAGGAGGTACAGGAATATACATGTTAATTCTATAGTATCTGTATTGCAAACCAAAATACCAAAAATGAAAGACAGAGAGTGGGGACAGGCGAGGCTCTGAGGACATTGACGGTGAGAAATGTACACTGGTGAAGGGGGCGCTGTTTGAACATTATATAACTGAATCCCAATCATGAACATTTTTGTAACTGTGTATCTCACTGTGATTCAATAAAAAGAAATAAAAAAATTTAAAATCATGTAATGTCAAAAAAGAGTATGCCCTGAGCACAATAAGGAATGGCACAAAACCAAAAAAAAAATGAGAAGAATTTTGGTTGTTATGAATTAAGTGAGAGCATTAGTGATTAGATTAGAAGACTCAGTTTGAGTCACCAAGTATAACAAGGTGTGGGATTTCAAGAGCCATAGTATTATCAAGTCAAGGAGAATGAATCTGGGGCAGGTAAAAAACATCTTAGCTTGCCCTGTTTTTTGGGGAAATGAGGTGTGGTGAGGGTGGGTGTGGGGCTTCAGCCACACTTGGTCATGCTCAGGTATTTCTGGCATGGGTTCAGGGCTCACTCTTGGTGTACTTTAGCAGATTCTTTTTATTATCATTTCTATTTGATTTATTGTCTTTCTTTCATACTTATTCTTTCTCCAATTTGTTTTTTCTGTCGTGTCCTTAAAGTGATTTTTCACTTTCCTCTCTGGAAGTAGTTAAAATCTTTTTAAAGAATGTAAGAATCTAAAATTCTTTTCTTTGACCAGCCATAGGGGCAGACTATAGAACGAGGGAGGGAATTGGTGGTGGGAAATGGGCACTGGGGGAGGGAGGGTGCTGAAACACTATGTGATCGCAACCCCCAAACATGAACAATGTTTTAATTGTAAATATTACGGTGGTATAATAAAATATAATTAAAACATTATTTTCTTTGTTGTATTCACACATTTAATAATCTAATATTGCAACAAGTGTCCCAAGCATTTATAAGAGAATTTTCAAAAGAAGACAATTTTATTTCCTACCTCACAGAGGATCAGAGTAAGGAAAGATTAATTTAGTGCTTATTCGTTTCTGTGTATTACTTTTATAGGAATGTCATAACAAATAACATTTGCTACTTGACTTGTACAGTACTCTTTTGTTCCTCTCAGTTTTTGCGCCACCTGTGAGATAAAGATGAGTAAGGTTTTCTTTCTCCTTTCCTCCCAGACAGCTAGCTGCCTTTTGCCATCTTCGTCCACATGATCTTTTCTCAAGACAGCCTTTTTAAATTAGGGCCCCGTCCTTATGACCTCATTTTACTTTGTCCTTTGAAGATTCTATCTCTTAATATAATTGTGGTGAATGGTTAGGGCTTTCAAAATATAAATTTGATCACTTGATCACTTGACATCCCGTTATTCGTCAGTTTGCTCGAGTGGGTGCCAATAATGTTTCCATTGGCACCCGCTCACATTCCAGTGTAGCCCAATGGCATCTGCTTGCTTCAGGAATACGAAGAGCCTCAAACTGTTTGTTCAGGGTCTTGACAAATAAGTTTGCCCATCTTGTAGGTGGGCAGCCATGTGATCTTTTGATATTCTGTGGGATCTGGTCAGTAACAGCTCTAGTCCAGTGATCATCTCCAAATGCATTATATGTCCAGCCCATCTGATTTTTGATAAGTTGTAACAGTTCATATTTTGCAGGACAATCATGCAAAATATGAATTGTTAGAACTTATTTAATAGATTTGTAAAGGCTGCTTTTTAAGGTTATTTTCCCACTGGGTAAGCCTTGCCCTTAGTGAACTTTTTTTTCTGTGTGTGTGTGTGTGTGTGTGTGTGTGTGTGGCAGGGGCGGGGTTGGGGGCAGTGGGAAGGTTGTTGGGCCATTCCCAGCACTGCTCAGGACTTTCTTATGGCTCTGAGCTCAGAGATCAGTACTGGTGGTGCTCCCAGGGAGTATATGTAGTGTTTGACAGGAAACCTGGTTCAATCAAACCTGGTTGCAGCTAAGGCAAACCCCCTACCTACTATACTCTTTCTCAGCCCTGCCTGAGTTTTTGTGAAGAGAATTCCTGCTCTTTACGCACTGTATTCTTCAGAACTGTGTTTGATAAATATGCTAACTTGCACAAATATTTATATATACCATGTGTAAATTTTGGCTTCACAATTATTGCATGTTTATACAATATGTGTATCCCAAGTTTGTGTTGGCGAGTCTATCAGGGATATTATGAGTCATAGTTTAGATTTTTTAAGGATAGAATGTGTTACATTTCATGTATCATTCATTGATCTATAGGTTAAAATCTATCCTTAGTCTTTTGTGAAGAATGAGTAGTTATATTTTATAAAATCGAGTAAGCCAGGTTATGACATTAGGCATTTCCTATAATGGAAACTAACAGTTCTGTTAGAATTCTACCTAATAAAATGACAACTTTTAGAAATAACACATGTTAAAGCATGTGTTATTATGTTGCCTTGAATGTGTTCCTTCTCTTTCCATGCATCATACACACAGACTTAGAAACACATACACACACACACATACATGGAGAGGGAACTTGTAAATGGTGCTCAATGATTCAGGGTCTGCCTTCTTGGAATCACTAGCAACCTGAAAAATGTAAATGCTGGAGAATGCATTAATGCTCTTATCCTGTGGTGCCAGGGATTCCTTGGGTCATTCTAGCAGTCATTGGTGTTTGGAGCCCTCTAGGACTGCACAAAAGAATGTTCTGATGATATGATGCCAAGGATTAAACTGGACTTCACCACATGCAAGAAATGCGCTGCAATCACTGTATTATATGCTGTGTCCTTCTGCATTCATGCATTATAAATAAATTTGTGAAGATTGTGTTGGAGGATGTGATAATATTTTATTTTATACCTAGAAATCAAAGTTGGGACCTAAAAGAGTATTCTGGCAGTGCTGAAGGAGACACACAATGCTATGAATCAACCCTGGGCTTCACGCAGATGCAGGACATGTTCTCTTCCACTGGAGCTACTTCCATTGCCAGATTTTGTTTTATATTTGCTCCTTTATGAACTTTTTTGAATAAACTATAGCTTGTGCCACAATCAGTATAGAACAAAAGGCATGTCCTAGCATTTCAGATAATTAGTACAATGATATTTTAAGATATCTAAGATTTGTGTCTTCACAATGTTTAGTGCACATGTAGTGGAAAAGGATGGGCAGGGGAGATAGTACAGTTGGGAGAGGGCTTGTCTTGAATGTGGTTCTTTCAGTTTCTATCCTCCACACTGCAAATGGTCCTACAGGCACAGCCGGGAGTGATCCTTAAGAGCAGACCCAGGAGTAGGCCTTGAGTATTGCCAGACACAGCCCAGAAATAAATATAAAAAAAGGAAGGGAGAAAGAATGAGAAAAAACAACCCAAATTACATCTATTTTGTATAAATGATGAGGTAAATTTTAATCTGTATTGTTCCTTAATAAACTTCCAGAAAGGGCATTTTCCCCAACCAAACATAAAGAGATAGATTTTTAAATCTCCTCTTTCAAAAATGAAAGTGCTTAATACGGAAACAAGTTTGTACATCAGAAAAGTTTTAATTTGAGGATCTAAGTGTAGAAACTATGTAAATATAGTCTTTTCCTTGGCAACTCTCCATGCAGATACTAGCTAGGTTACAGAGACAAATGTTGAAGATCCACCGTCAGCTCATTTTCACTATAAGTCAATTCGATGTAATGTTTTTACTGACCTTTATTATGTTTGAAGACTGTTAATGTTTGCAGGAAAAGGACAAAGGTGCATGTCTTGATCTCAAGGATCTATATAATCTTTTGTGTAGTAACTACTGACCAAAAGGTTCCCCAGCATGTCTTAGTGGTAAGGTTTGTCGAGACATCTCTTCTACCCTTCATCTTACTCCCTGTGTGCCACGTGCTTATCTCAATATAATTTCCTTCATCTTTTATCCGAAAGCTTTAGGAAAATACAATTTAAAGGTTTCAAAAAATGTAAAAAAAAGATACAAAATTTGATCAAGGATGATATATCAGTGCCTATATTACCCAGTCTAACATACAATCTGAAAGTAGACTGAAAGTATCTGATTACATTCCATTGAGACTTAGAAAAAATGAGGTTTCCTTTTTCTCATGTCATTGACCATTGTTTATTCTCTCCTTATTACAAGAAGTGTGGTTTTATCTATTACCTAAAATTTTTGCACCATCATTGTATTAATTTCAGTTTAAACAAATTAAAAACTTTAGATATAGGTAGACAGTGGAAGTGAAGCATTCTATAACTTACAACAGAATGGAATTGGCTTTCTGTTCATTTCACTTCAAAGACAAAATTATTGTTATCATTTTGATTTTGTGTTTTTTCTCCTTTATTACTTATAGCCTGTTGTGCATAAACAATAGGTAACATTCTTTGAAGTTATTTGTAGAGGAATAATCACGTTTTTACTGGTAATTACTGTTCAAATGTAATTACATTCAGCTCAAGTACCCAATCTTTCTCTAAAGATGCATATATGTAGAACTTCCAGTATTGATCATTTACTGTGGCAAGAGACAAATATTTTACTGTCTATGTGGCTACGCACAGCTTGGTGGTACTTACATAATCCCCTAAATGATCCCTTTGCCTCAGCAGCTTGTATCCCTATAGTTGGAAACTTCTTGTGCCCCAAAGCATAATGCCTAATTTAAGTAATAAAATCCAGGGGTGCTTAATCTGTTGTTTTCCGCCTATGCTAGCTTAAATTTTCTATCCCTGAAAACTCTCCAAAGTATGATGCAAGCAGATTTAAACCTTGGGAATAATTTTTTCATTTCACTTTTGGAGATGAGACAATTTTTTTCTAGATTTTCCTAATGAACAACTTAAAATAATACATAGATTAATTCCTCAGTAGATTATCTGCGTACATTAAAATTTCAATAAATCACCTTCCTGTGCTTAAAAGTACAATTTGTAACATCTATTGATTTTAGGATGGAGTCTTGGGATTCAGAGTGTTCAGGGATGGTAAAAAAGAATGAGCCACGACTCTGCATGGTTAGTGAGTTGCATGTTAAGTGTATTGCATGAAAAGAAGAAAGCCATGATCGAAGATTGGAAAGCTGAGAGGCAAGACAGAAGTGTTTAAAAACACAGCTTTAACAATTTCACACACTGGTTTGCTATAATCTCCATTAATCCCTCTTTAGCCCAATAATGTAATTAGAGAACATGGTTGAAAAGGAAGTTCCAAAATAAGTCCTAATTCTATTTAAAGAGCATTTGTAACACACTATTTAATTACCTTAAAGAAATATAGGCTATTTCTATGCTGCCAGAATTAAGTAGAAGGATTTACAGTTCTAACATCTACTGTATTCCTTGTGAATCCAGTAAATTTCATGGCCTAAACAGGATTTTTGAAGAAAGTATAAAAGTACAGCTAAATATTATAAATAAACCAATATATCAATTGGTTATAATTAAAATTATTTAGCATTACCTACTGGGTGAGATTTAATCTCTCTTGGGTTCTCATTGAACCTGACTATGAAATTATAACTAAACCTGCAGTAGAAGTATCTGCTAACATAAAATATAAGAGGCTTACCCTCTGCTAAATTGTGATAATTTGCTATTTTCTCTATAAATAATTTTGGAACTATTTTAATGTCATTATTTTTATGTAGCCTAACTCTACTCATTTCAATGACTTTAAGAATTAAAAGTTATATTTTCTCTGGTGTAAATCTCAGTGTTGCCCAGTGTAGCCCACTGGCACGTTATAGGGTCAAATGGAACTGTTACTGCCGCCCAAGAGCAAATCGATGAATAACGGAATGTCAAGTGATCAAGTGATCAAGTAAATTTCAGATCATCTTATTTGTGTAAATAATCTCCTTGGCATTTTAGAATCAATAGTCCTGTTAATTGTGAAAATAACTGGAGGTCTCAAAGGCTTAGAATTAAGAAAGCAAGGCGAAGGGTGAAAAATATATTTAAGGCTAAGAGGGTGGTGACTATGTGATCTATACTTTAACTTCTTCAAAATGAAAATATATAAATAGGATGTGAATACTGTAGCATAAAAATAGTAAAGTGGGAACTCACTAGAGATCCTATACTCTAATAGCTTTCGGGATCCCTGGGTTCTAGCTAGAGCTCAGTAATAAGTAGATGGAAGTGACCTTTTGAGTCATTTATCCTGCATGGATTGCAGTTTCTCGAGTATAAAATGTGAAGTTACTGTAGATTCCGCTTAAGGTTCCTAAAAGTCTGTAATCCTTTGACATACACTGTGTCCTATGGCTTCCTATCAGAATCAGATCAGAAGTGAAATCTGTTTTAACTTTGGCAGTTACACATGTATTTCCTGCTATAGTTCTATGGAATGCTACTGTAGCTTGAAACAAGGGCGAACAAAAGTAGGATGATTCTAGCAGAGAAGTTTTCCTAGGGAATTATTAATTGGGAGTTAGAAGGAACACTTAGAACAAAAAGGAGTGAAAGGATGAAGGAAGAAGGTTGTCTTTAAGGGTGACTGGTGTATGTCCTTGGGCATCTAATAAATCTTTCAAATGGCACATTATAAAAGTTAAGCATCCCACACAGATTCTCTTCTATGATTTTACTCAGGCAATGAGAATCTATTCCTTTTAATTTCCAGGTGAAATGTCCCAGAGTCTTGCTTGATGTCAAGATTACTCTCATATATCACATATGATTTTATTTTCAGCATACGTCCACTGAGCAGTCACTTTCCATTGCTCTCATGTTGATCAAAGCCATCATCATCCTTCACTGCACTCACACCAGCCTCTGAACCATAATCCCAGCGCAATCCTGTCTCATCTGACTTACCCTGTCAACGAGTTTGATCATGTTGCTTCTCATCGGTGCCGTACAAGCACACCCATGTTTTCCCTCTAGTATAATCTGAGATCTTTATCAGATAAAGTAATAGTCATGGGTGCAGGTGCTCCTTCCCTGTCACTCTTCCTGGTTTTTTTTTTTTTTTTTTTTGCTGTTCCGTAATGTTTTCCAGAAGGAAACCTAACAGTAAATTGAGACAATTTTGAATCCAAATTTACCCGGAGAAAAGCTTCGAGAAGGGGAATAGATGAACTTTCAAGGGAAAGTTACGGTCAGATTGGAAGAGACATTATGCCTTATGATAGAGTAAATTGAGACGATGTCAGAGAGAAACATTGTTAGAAACAAAAAATAGAAAAGTTGGAAATAACTCCAAGACCTTACTATAGTTCACAGTTGACATTGTAGATAGAGGTATGAAAGGAACCATTTACAGGTATAAAAATATGGTGACATTATGACAAAACCAATACAAAACTCACAGCCATTCTCTTTGTATCTTGTTTTGAGATAGGAAGAAAGGTGCTAACTATATTGAGAGTACTAATTGTTAGTGTCAGTTTATGAGAAGTGTCATCAGTTAAGAATTCACTTCTGGGGCCAGAGCGATAGCCCAGCGGGTAGGGCGTTTGCCTTGAATGCAGCCGGCCCATGCCGGCCCGGGTTCGATCCCGGCATCCCATATGGTCCCCGAGCACTGCCAGGAGTAATTCCTGAGTACAGAGCCAGGAGAAACCCCTGAGAATTGCCAGGTGTGACCCAAAAAAGCAAAAAAAAAAATTCACTTCTGTGCATGGTGTTAGACAGAGGTCCAAATACATATTTTTACATGTGGCTGCCCAGTTTTCCTCTGGGAAAACTGTTGAGAGGCTTTCCTTGCACATTCAAACCTTTTGCTCCTTTATCAAATATTAAATGATCATGTGTTTGAGGATGGCTGTCAGGATACTCAACTCTATTCCATAGGTCTACGGGTCTGTTTTTATTCCAATACCATGCTGTTATAATTACTACTGCTTTGTAGTACATTTTCAAATTGGGAAAGGTGATGCATCCCATCTTCTTTTTCCCAGGGATTGCTTTAGCTATACATGGGGGTTTATTATTCCATACAAATTTCGTGAGTTTTTGTTCAATTTATTTGAAGAATGTCATGGGTATCCTTATAGGGGCCACATTGAATCTGTACAAAGGTCTAGGGACTATTACCATTTTGACAATTTTGATTCTTCCCATTCATGAGCAGGGAATGTGTTTCCATCCTCTTTTCCTCTTTTATTTCTGGAAGTAGTGTCCTGTAGTTTTCTTTTGTACAAGTCCTTTACACACTTGGTTTAGCTGATTCCTAGGTATTTTATTTTCTGTGGCACCATTGTGAATGTAATTGTTTTCTTAATATCCCTTTCTTCTTTTGGTATTTGTGTATAGGAAAGCCACTGACTTTTGGTATTGATTTTTTACCCTGCCACTCTACTATAAGTATCTATTGTTCCTAGGAGTTTGTGGTAGAGAGTTTAGGGTTCTCTAGGTATAATATGTCATCTGCAAATAGTGATAGCTTGACTTCTTCCTCAATATCAGACCTGAATCTATAAAGTTCATCAAATAAAATATAGGAAAAACCCTCCACAGCATTGAAGTTAAAGACATCTTCAAAGGTGAAACACCAAAAACAAAGCAACTAGAAGCAAAGATAAACATATGGGACTACATGAAATTAAGAAGCTTCTGCTCCTCAAAAGAAAGAGTGACCAGGATACAAAGACAGTCCACAAAATGGGAAAGAATAAAAAAAATGGGAAAGAATATTCACCCAATACCCATCAGATAAGGGGTTAATATCCAGGATATATTAGGCACTGGTAGAACTTTACAAGAAGAAAACAGCCAACCCCATTAAAAAAATGGGGAGAAGCAATGAACAGTAACTTTGACAAGGAAGAAATTCGGAATGGTCTAAAGGCATATAAAAATGTTCATCATCACTATTCACCAGAAAGATGCAAATCAAAGCAACAATGAGATATCAACTCACACCACATAGACTGGCACATATCCAAAGAGCAAGGACCAAAATGCTCACATAGATGCGGGGAGAAAGGGACTCTCATACATTGTTGGTGGGAATGTTGAATGGTACAGCCTTTTTAGAAAACAATATGGACTTTCCTCTAAAACCTAGATATTGAACTCCCATTTGACCCAGCCATACAACTTCTGGGAATATACTCTCAGAAGCCAAAACACACAGCAGAAGCACCATCTGCAATTTTAGTTTCATAGCAGCACTATTCACAATAGCCAGAATCTGGAAATAACCAGAGTGCTCCAGAACTGATGACTGGATAAAGAAACTTTGACACATCTATACAATGGAATAATATGCAACTTTCAGGAAAATGAAGTTATTAAATTTGCCTATAAATGGATAGATATGGAGAGAATCATGTTGAGTGAAATTTGCCAGAAGGAAAAAGACAAATATAGAATGACAACATTTACTTGCATGATATAAATTGCATACATACATACATACATACATACATACATACATACATATTATGAAACCAATATCCAAGGTCAGGCAAAACATGGATCGGGAGGTCTCGTCAATGGTGGGATCTACCACAAATGTGTGGCAATCAAAGGTTAGGTAAGACAGAGAAGGGAACAGTGTGCTTATAATTGTTGAAAGTGATGATAATACCGGCCTAGAACTTAGCATTGAATACAGGCAAAAAGATACACACAATAACTTCTAAATGTATGTATATGTGTGTGTATGTGTATTGTAATCCACAGTGTGTAAGGGAAGGAAGAGAGAGAGAGAGAGAGAGAGAGAGAGAGAGAAGAAAAAAAAAAACCTGTCATAGAGGCAGGCTAGGGAAGGTGGGTGAGAATTGGGGACATTGGTGGTGGGAAATGGGGACTGGTGGAGGGATGGGTGCTGGAACACTGTAAGACAGAAACCCAAATATGAACTTCTTTGTAATTATATATCTTATAGTAGTATAATAAAATATATAAAAATAAAAAATAGAATTCACTTTTAGAGGTAGGCGACAGGAATTCTAGGCCAGTTAAAGAGTCAGGATCCTGTCAGACAGTAGTAATCCAGGAGATTTTTTACTGGGTTAGACCCTGAGGGACTAAGATAACTGGAAGGCCAGGCACAACACTCATCTAAGGCCAGAGCATCTGTTCCTATTTCAGCCTCTAATAAGAGAGGACAGAAGATGCAGAGATGTGTTTGCCTTTATTGTAGCCAAGGGTTTAGTCAATGTCCTAAACAATCCTGCCTTTTCCTGATTAAGGTGAGGTCAGAGGTGCTGAGCCTTTTGGGAATAAATGCAGAGATGAGAAAAAATACTGGCGGTCAGTTGTACAATTGCTTAATACTTTCTGATGTGTGTGGATAAGGTTATAGAAAAGAAGGAAATGGAAAATGCACCTACAAGAAAAGATAAATGATTTTTTTTCAAACAAGAAACACATATTCTAAGCAGTTTGTATGGATAATAGCAATATAAATCTGCAGTGAAGGTGAAGAACCATATGTGTTTTAATTAGTTTTATTTTATTTTTATTATTATTTTTCATTATGGCAATTTTATTTTTCTAATTTTTATTTTTTTATTTATTTGGATTATTTTATTATACCACCATGAGATATACACTTACAAGATGTTTATGTTTGAGTTTCAGTCATACAGTGTTCCAGCACCCATCCTTCCACTCGTGCCCTTCCCACCATCAGTGTCCCCACTTCCCTCCCTCTTCCCCCAGGCTGCCTCCGTGGCAGATGCTTTATCTCCTTTCTCTCTCTCTCTCTCTCTCTCTCTCTCTCTCTCTCTCTCACTTGTTTGCTCGCTCACTCTCTCTCTCTCTTCCTCTCTCTCTCCTCGCTTCCCTTTCTTACACATTGCGGATTGTAATACATATACTTAGAGGTTTTGCTCAAGCGGTCACCAAGTGACAAGTGACACTTAGAGGTTATCATGTGATGGTTTTGCCTATATTCAATGCTCAGTTTTCAGATGGTATTATTAATTTCAAGGATTATCAGCACACCGTTCCCTCCTCTGTTACCTAGCCTCCTGACTCTCTCACGTTTGTGGTATACCTGGTTTTGAGATATAATGCGGGCTCAGAGTACCCGCATGCTATGGGAATTGGGCTGTGTCCAGCTGTGGAGTCCAGACCAGAGGATGATCGTGGCTGTGTTGCACGAGGTTTTCTGACTTCTGGGATCCTGGTAGAGGACAGGTCAAGGAGCAGAAACCTGCCCCCCCACCCCAAGACTCCCCATCAGTCTAGCACAGAGCAGGCAAGCAGAGACTCCGCCTTGCACCTAAACACCTAATGTCTGGCGAGAGACCCAGCAGCAGTTTTGGGCAGGGCCACCAGGCCTTGTGGATGGAGCCGAGGTGGGGGGGTACATTGACAATTTATAAATATAATTAGAATAAATTTTAGTGTAGAACTTCATACACAGTTTAAAAAATAAAAATCATGTTTAAATTTTTATTAAATTCTACATTTTATTTTAGGTTAATAAAGTTTAAAATAACTTTATTATTTTAAATAATAAAATATTTTTATAAAATCATATATATTACTATATAACATATATAAATATATATCATATAATATATTATAATATATAATATTTATATATCAATATATGTTATAACATATAATATATTATCATCACGATCACGATCTCGATCACCATCTTCCCGTTGATCATCTATTGGCTAGAGCGGTCACCAGTAATATCTCCATATGTCCTGTCTCACGCCAGTAGAGCCAGGGGCATCGGCTTGCTACAGGAACATAAAGAGCCTCAAACCATTATATTAGGTCATGGGAATGACCTAATATAATTGTTACTGGAATTTGGCATATCAAATATAACACGAGAAGCTTGCCAGGCTTGCCGAGTGGGAGGCAAACTCTTTTAAGCACCTCCAAATAAAGCACTTATTGATGAACCACGCGGCCGCAAGCCAGGCTGTGATGGGCTGGTCTGCTGGGTGGAGTTCTGACGAGAGGGAAGTCCAAATGTGGAAAATGGCGGCGCCCGTGAAGTGAGGCGGGGTAGTCTGGCTTGTTGTGAGGCTCTGCCGAGGTGGTGGGCCAGGGCTAGAACCCGCCATGCCTCCCGACTGCCTCATGAACGGCTGTGCACAGGGAGAGCAAGGAACAGCTCTGCCCCATGTCTGAGAGGCTCTGGACCAGCATACCTGGGCCAGATTGAGGAAAAAGCTGCTGCAGGGTGGGTGTCGATGATCCGGGCTGTGATGGACTGGTCTGCTAGGTGGAGTTCTGACGAGATGAAAGTCCAAATGTGGAAAATGGTGGCGCCCGTGAAGTGAGGCAGGGTGGTCTGGCTTGTTGTGAGGCTCTGCCGAGGTGGTGGGCCAGGCTAGAACCCGCCATGCCTCCCGACTGCTTCATGAATATTAATATTAATATATTATATAATATATCAATAATATATATTAATACTATGTATTAATATATAAAATAATAATATAAACTAAAATTTAGTACAACTTAAAATTACTACTCTGATATTAATTTTAAATGTTTAAAGAAGGAAGACGATCTTTTAACCATTCTTATCAGCAAGTTGAACAATATGTTTTTATTCACAAATGATTTTATTAGACAGTTGTGGATTAAAGAATACATGATTCCAACTAGCAACCACTGCAGGAAATTACAGCATTCCATGGAAAAGTTAGTTTAAAAGATCCTTGAGTTGTTTTGACTGTCCACACACAGGTTAACCTGTATAAGGAGCTTGTTCTGACAGTCAAGAAAACTTGTAGAGTCCACTACAATTTTGGAGGTCGAGAACCAATGTGATGGTTTCTTTAGTATATCTCTGTCTATCTGAATTTATGTTCTTTCTCATGTCATTTTTTGCATTGAATCTTAATCTCCAAAATTAAGAGGTCAATTTCTGTCCTAAACATAAATTTTGTTACTAAGGATTTAGAGTGCTGCCTGAGTATTTTCAACGCATCATAGCTAACTTTATGTCTTTAATATATTATCTTTAATGATCCCCTTTCAGGTGAGGCAAGCAAATTCATCAATTTGGAAATATCTGAGATTGGAAAATCAGGGGTTCCTTACCTCTGTGGGACCAAAGTCAGAAAGTATAAATGGAACAAGTAGTGGGATTATGGAATCAAAGGAATTAGAGGAGGGATTTGACTCTAGTCATCCCTGTGCATACAGGTCATACAGAAACTGAAGACAAATGTATCGGTAGTTCAGGGTTACATGGTTGGCTCCCTGTATTGAAATTAGGCACCAACAAACAAAGATCATTGTACATTGCCATCAGCATCTCCGTCAGGATCACCAATTTTGTACTTAGTTTTTAAGTTTCAAACGTTCATCATGTTCTGTCATGGTCTTCTTAGCAGGATTTAGTACTGTTTTGTTATGTTAATTATATTATTGCAGGTGTATAGGATCTTCAGTAAAATACCTTTCACATTCTTGAAACCTATAATACAACAATCAGTGTAAATGTGGAAAATTTGCACTTTGGAATTTGAGTGATAGCTCTTTATGTACCTCCAAATCCATTCATATTAATACCTCAAATGCATTTGCATTTACCCATGGAATCCATACACTTCTCAAATCCATGTACCTCACCAATCCAAATACCTTTGGGAGAAAATTGTAAATATTTTTTCCTCCCAAATTCGGAGTGAAAGATAAGCACTCTAGTGCTGCCTTTCCTATCCCTGGAGCTGTAATAAAGTTATGGGGAGATGGTAGAGAGAGGTCAGCAGTCACAGAAAAATGGCGTAATAGTTTAGTGTTAACTTTATGGCTTGAAATTTCCCTTAACTATTCTTTCATTTATTATGAGAAAAATTAACTAAATTTCTTTAAAAATCTGAGTCTGTGCCATGATTCTGTTGTTCTGATTATTATTTCCTGTTTAATTATGTTAATTCATCTTTTTTCCCACCTCTCTTCCTTATCCCTTGCCTCCTTTTACATCTACTGCTTAGAAAAAGAGATAATACATGTTAAACACTTTAAAATGTAAAAAATGTTACATAATGGCACAGCATTATTACAGTTTCTAAGAGAGATGAACTGCAATAAAATTGAAGCTATGTACCAAGCATAGGGCTGTGTGTTTATGTTCCATGAGCACATATGAATAGTAAATCTGTAAGGTGGTTATCACATCCTTGTTACTGATGAGACATCTGTGATTGCAGGAGATAAAGGAATATATCTAAGGTCAAAATATAAATAGCACATTTGAATTCGAATCCAGGTGCTTCTGTTGCTATACTCTGCCATGCTTATTTTCTGTGGCTCTAAGAGAAGCAAAGTCCTGTGAACCAAAATATCAAGGGGCAAGGGGTTGTCTGTGGGATGTTATTTCTGTTCTGACAGTATATAATGGCCACTCTTATGTCATATTTTTTAAAAAGAAAAGACTTTGAATAGCTACATCTGTGGTAGAGCTGGGAGATAGTTTTGAAATGGTGCTTTCCCATTATAAGGTTTTACATTACTGTACTATCCCATTACTAGAATCCTTAAGTTTTAATATTTTTCCTAAACAGGTGTTGAGAAGTAAGTGTCCATGTGGAATTTCAGGACATGAATAATTCACAAAAGCCCAACAGAATGATTTAAACTGGCTTTTCTCCCAATGAGTACTTTTATGGCTAATGCACTTAAAAAGAGAAGACAAATTTCCTTACAGACTGTTTGAAGTGGCATTACCTATGGAGTTATCATTACTGTATAAATATTATTTACCTTTTAGCAGAAAACACAGATTAAGATTGTCAGTGTAAGAAAATAGTGTCCAGTTAATTTTACAATCGTTTGTAAAAGGAACAAATAGCAGTAAGGGTACAATTTGAATCTTTCTCTTTCATTTGCCCTATCAAGGTGACTAGGGCAGAACTGCCATCTGTCCTGACAAATATCTGCTTTAAAGGTTTATGTTCCTTTGGGATCTTTGTTGCCAGAGTGTAAAAAGGTCCGGGATGGTTGTTTCATTTGATACTAATTTAGTTGGGCACTCCATAACCAGGAGTGGCGCATCTAAATGTCTGGATACACTGCTCATCTTCTGTTGTGATTGGACTCAGACAATAGTACTACGTCAGGATTTGATTGGTTCAAGAATTTCTGCTTTAACCTTTCACTAACTCCAGTGAAAGTACTTTCCAGAATGTAAAGACTGAGGATTTCTTAGCCTTTAATTATTTTATTAGATTTCCCTGAATTTCTCTTGTGAATCCCGAGAGAAGTTTGCTTACTATGTTAAAATTGTTCAGTGCTACTTGAGAGCAGGCTAGAGAGTTATGCATCACTGTATCACTTGTCTTTCCGTTCATCATCGATTTGCTCAAGTGGGCACCAGTAACATATCCATATGTCCTGTCACATGCTAGTAGAGCCCAAGGGCATCTGCTCGCTACAGGAGCAAAAGATCCTCAAACCATGCCATCAGGTCATGGGAATTAGGTCTATAATTGTTACTGGTATTTGGCATATCAAATATGACATGAGGTAGCTTGCCGGGCTCTGCCGTGAGGGTGGGGTATTCTTGTAGTCACCTCTGATCTCCAGTATTTATTGATGAATCACGTGACTGCCTGTGGCCTCACGAGCAAAACCTGGATCAGCTCTTCTGCTGGGTGGAGTTCTTATGAAAGGGGAATCCGGATGAGGAAAATGGCGGCCCACATGGAGTGAGTGGTCCTCTGGCTTCTTATGAGACTCTGTTGGGGTGGTGGGCTAGAGCTAGAACTGGCCATCCCTCCCGGGCGCCTCATGATCAACTGCACACAGGGAGAGTCAGTAGTATTATTCTGCCCCTATGTATGTGAGTCTCTGGATCAGCATACCTGGGCTGGGCTTGAAAAAGTAAGAGTTATACATAAAGTTATACATAAAGTTAGTATAGCTTTAGGGGTTTATAGTAAGTCTAATGTGTAAAAGTATTTCTTCAGAGAGAGTATATGTGTGGAAGTCGAAAAGTTACATTGAGAGAAACCAAATCATGTATCCTAGGTTTAAGTATTAAAATATATTTCAATCACTCTTAGCAAGGATCAGGTCCTTCCCAGTATCTTTCACATTTATACATTGTATACAGTTCTAGGCATGTTCTAGCCATGACCTGCCATCCCAGTGAGCATAGCAAGAAGCCAGAAGAACCCCCACACCATGAGGTCAATCATTCTCAGCATCCAGACTCTACTGCTCCTCAGTGCTCCACCCAAGAGAAAACCTGATCTTTCCCCATTGAGTTTCATCAGTAAATACTCAAGATGAGAGCCTTTTACTGAGAGTATTCCACCTACATGCCAGATCTTGGCAAGCTATACACGTTTTATTTGATATGCAAAAACCAGTAACAATTATGGACCTCATTCTCCTGACCTGAAGGAATGGTTTGAGGTTCTTCCTGTTCCAGGAGCAAGCAGATGCCCTTGGGCTACACTTGCTTGCAGCAGTACTTATGAAGATGTTACTGGTGCCCACCCACGCAAGTCAATGAACAACTGGAAGAGGAATGAAACAAGTGATACTCTTATCAAGGTCAGAGTGATAGCACAGCAAAGGCACACCATCCTTTCTATGCTGCCTCCAAACCTTCCTCTTCCCCCGACCCCCACCTCCAAGAGTGATCCTTGAACATAAAGAGTAGATCCTAAACCATCAGTTTGTGGCACAGCCCCTTCCCAGCAACAGTATATCTTTGTGAATATGAAAATGACCACTTATTTTTTTAATTTTAAATGCTATTTTCTTGCCAGTAGAAATCTGATTATAAGTTTAAGAATATTCAAGAGTATTTTTATTTCTAGTAAAATTTATGAAATGGTTTTGTCCCAAAGTGTGTAAGTTCTCTTCTCGTTGTATTTAAATTCTCAGGAGCATTCAGTTTTATAAATTTTCTTTTATCATTTTCAGTTTGCCTAATAATATGAAGGTATTTATAGGAAATTTGAATGTAAGCCAAAGTTCTTGGAAATAATTATTGGTTTCCATTAAGAATTTAAAAATTGAAAAGGGGAAGAGAGCTATAATAAAGAAAGAGAAGCCTTTCAGGGAAGATGAAGGACAGCGCTTAATTAAAGAGGGCACTGGAAAATTGAAACCACTGTTTCACCTCAGACACTTTTACTTGATCAGATTTTAGCTATTCACTATCCTTAAAAGATAGTACATGCTGTGAAAAACTTGCAGCTGTTAATTTTCCGGACTAAACCGAGGCTATTGATTGGACATACCTGAGGATGTTGGAAGCTATTGCAGAAGAGATGGTATTTCGTGTTGGTTTTATTATCATTGATTATCCACCTTTGACTTGAAACCTGACAGTTAATTGAGGACTGGGGGAGTTGAGGAATTTGCTGCAGATAGGCATTTAGAGAAGCATGAAGAATATCAAATTCTTCTTTGTGTTAACTGAAAGTATGCATATGCCCCCTCCACTTTGTTGCTTTTTCAAAAACAAAAACAAAAAACCCAAACCCGCAGAGCATGTGACTAATTAGTTCTCTTTTATAATTTTCCCGAGTTCCTCAGTTTATTTTCAGCCCTGTGAAGTTAGAAAGATGTCATACCGGTGACTTGTTTTATGAGGAAAAAGTGGCACTGTTTTAATCTTCAAAAAACAACAGCTTGCGGGGGTCAATCCTTTAAAGTATATGCTTCACTGGTTGTAATTATTAATAAGTTTCCTTCAGGAGATATATGAGATTAAATATTAAGGTACACTTCTAAACAGTGCTACAGTCTTAGGACTTCTGAAAGCACGGTTTCCTTATTAGCCCGAAATAACTGACCTTCTTCAATCCAAAATAGAATGTGTATGAACACGAAATCCCGCATTCTGTCTCCAGACCTCATTTGGGCTTTGTTTAACAGTTAGCACTTTATCTTTTTAATTAGGCACAGTTTCTTAGAAGTTAACTTTCCATGATGACATAGTTAACAGCTAAATTAAGGTTTGTTTATGAAATGGAAACTTACACATTATGCTCAGTTGTTGCTTCTCTCAGCCAGCAGTATTTACTTATGACCTGTCATGTACTAGGCACTTCTTTACTTGTTTTTTAACCACTGCAGAAAACAATGGGTCCTACCCTCTGGAAGTTTCCCTTTCTTTGACAGGAAACAGTGAGCTTGTGTCATAGCAAATTACATAGAATGTTAGTAGGTGATAAATGCTATGGCAAAATAAAAGTTCAGACAAGAGTAAAGGGAATTCTAAGTGCCTAGGGTGTGTGTGTGTGTGTGTGTGTGTGGCTTGTGTGTATGGTGTGTGTTTGTGTGTATGTGTGTATGTGTGTTTGTGTATGTGTGTGTTTGTGTGTGTGTGTGTGTGTATCCATGCGAGCTTGAGGAAGAGGGACCTTCAGCGGAGAGTTGTTGGTTTTAAAGCATGGCTCCCAGGGCTGGAGCTATAGCCCAGCGGGTAGGGCGTTTGCCTTGCACGCGGCCGGGCTGTGCCGGCCTGGGTTCGATCCCGGCATCCCAAATGGTCCCCCGAGCACCGCCAGGAGTGATTCCTGAGTGCAGAGCCAGGAGTAACCCCTGAGCATCGCCGGGTGTGGCCCAAAAAAGCAAAAAAAAATAAATAAATAAATAAATAAATAAAGCATGGCTCCCTTGCCTTATGATGAAATTGCCATTTAGACCAAGTCAATTAGGGAAGTTAGAAATTTACGAACCTAGATACTTCCTCTGCTGGAAGAATAGCATTATCTATAGGAGGAGGAGAGCCACACAGACTATTTAGTACAAGGTTTTCCTGAAGCACTAAGGAAGAGCAGAAGGCTGTTTGCCTAGAATAGGGAGAGCAAGAAAGTCTTTGTGAGATGGGATTAAAGAGGGCCGTGAAGGGTGTGGACCTGTGCAAAACTTAGAGGCCGCAATCAACATAGTGAAGATATTGTTTGCTTTAAGAAAAATGGGACATTTTAAGCACTGTAGCAATAATACCTGATTTTCTTTTAGTCAGATTGTGTGACGGTTTTGTTTTCTTATGTGTTAGAATCAAGTTTAGAACAATGAAAAATTGGATGCATAAGTAAACTATGGAAACAATAGATATTCTTTAGGTAATGCTTATAGAAATAGTACTTACAATTTTCATACTAAATATTAAAATTATTGCTCTGGTTTATGTATTGTAACTAATTAGTCCTCAAAACCTTTGGTGGAGGCTACACTATTAT
Organism: Cryptotis parvus; assembly: GCA_021461705.1. Taxonomy (NCBI): domain Eukaryota; kingdom Metazoa; phylum Chordata; class Mammalia; order Eulipotyphla; family Soricidae; genus Cryptotis; species Cryptotis parvus. The sequence continues at coordinate 186,756 of JAJIBD010001336.1, read as the reverse complement.
TATTGTCTTATCACAGAACAGGGATGAAAGGCACAGAAATTAAGTTCCTTGGGTTTGGGCGGTAGCTTAATGGCAGATTGTATGTCTTATATGTGGTGAATCTGGGTTCCATCCCCAGAACTGCCAAGAATTAAATTAAAATGGAATTTTAAAAAGATTCAGTGGCAGAAAATTAAGTTCCTTGACCCAAGATCACTTAGCTACAAAGGAGCAGAATCAGATGTTAATCTGAGCATTGCAAAATGTGCTCATAAACTCAAGGTTTAGGTACCGAAGCAAAGGAAAACCCCCTTTTTTAATCCAGGAAAAACTGAAATAGGAAATGGTTAAGCATAGCTCTTATTCTAGAATAACTCTTATTTTGCTTCTCTACAAGGAAAAGATAACAAATCTGGCAAGTGCTGACAGTCTGAAGGGGAGTGATTACTTCAGCAGTAATATCTTATGTTTATGTTGTGAGAACAACCGCAATCTCTCTATAAAGGTTAATTTCTCTCTAGTGTTACAAGTCTCAAGGGCTCTATGCAGCTTTTCTTTTCTTCATTCTGGGATACAAGCCTATGGAGCAGCCTTTTACTGGGTATGTGTATATCGTAAGTTATGGGAAAGAAAATGTGCCAAATCATATACAGTCTCTAAAAATCTCTTCAGTAAAAACTCAAATTGTGTTATCAGTTTTTGTTTTACTGACAGTGTTTGGCAAACAGAAATTAGTCACAATGAATGAGTAGAATGAATTCCTAACTTCAAGGTAGGTGAATTCATTTCATCAAGTTGCCCTGAAAGCAAGTGATATGCCTGTGTTTTTGCTTTTTTGCACTTTGATCCAGAAAATCTTCATGAATGGATCAATAGGATTTATTTTCTGTACTGAGGAGAAACGCATTCTGAGAGGACTTCAGTGGGAGCATTTTTTTTTCTGAAATCAGCCACTCTCATATGATCTAAAAAGAAGTTTTTATTCAGAGAACATATGGGTATGTTGCTTGTTTTGCTTTATTCTCTCTTCAGAGATTCAGGTATTGTTTCTTCTGTGTGGTACAAGCTCCATGGTAGATATTTTCTTTAGAATCAGGCTGCAATCTTCTGATTTTCTCAATATGATTATTTCTTGAAGTGCTTGTTTTGCTAAAGACTCTTCAGTATCCGAGATATTGCTCTCATTTCTTATAGACCAAATGTGCCCATATATTCTTTGTTTCTCTTACTATCAGAAATTGCTATAAATTAGTTCATCTAAAAAAATCAGAAAATGTAGAATTCTTTTATGAATTAATACTTGTTCTCTAATTTAATACTACTGCTTTTTCCCATATGTAATTAGCTGTTTTATAAAATTTAATTTATTTTTTGTTAAAGAATTGATGTGTGTTTATGTATGCACACATGTAAGCAAACTGTTGTTTTGTATTTGATTTTTGAGTTTAAAACATTTGTATATCAAAAAGTATTTACAATTTGGGACTTGAGCATTGTAACTAAGAAAGTATTAAAATGCAGACCCATCTCATATAACAGCATTCATTTCTTTTTCTTTTGAAATTAATTCTAGAACTTTCGCTCAAATAAAAGTATAATTAGAAGTTTTTCTTTTTGTTTTAATGATAAACTACTTTCCTGACAGGTGAATTTTACCCCATAGATAACAGAACTGCTAAATTTAGCAATGTCAAATGCTCTGGGATCAAAGCTCTCTGCTGAGCCTCCAAAATGGAATAGCTGCCACTGGGCTTTCAACTTCAAGTCTTTATGAATCTGGACTTTTTGGACCTAAGTTAGAAGTCTGTCAGTTGAATTTCCTTTTTTAAAGTTTTACTTCACATTGGTGCCCTCGGCTTCACTTCCCCTCAGGGATCTTTTACCTTCACTTCCCTAGGATATTATTTGGGAAATGATACCCTTCAATGATTTGTGCCAGAACCTTTTTGGAATTTTTCTATTAGTTACCAAAGTTATAGTTTCTTTCCTTCTATATTTAACTAGTTATGAAATTTAGAAGATCATTTCTTTATCTTTATAGATACTATTCTAATTTCATTTATTTTTTTCTCATTTTTTGCTTTCCTTAAATTTAGCATTAAATTTATTTTAGAATAACATAGAATGTTTACTCTATTTTTAGAATAAATACAATTTAATTATAGAATAAACTCATTTATTTCCTTTTCTCCTATAAAGGATAGAAATCTAGTAATGTGTATTTTTTGCTATTTGGAAAATTGGTCCTGCTCCTAGTTCCCATTTTCTTTCCTCACAGGCAAAAATTTAGCCCAGAGGAGCGAATGCACATTTGCTATCTCATATTACAAAGCAGGAATATATAAAATATTGTGCATATGTAAATATGAGTGTCCCTTCACTTCCTTCTTAGAATTGATTTAGCTTTCATTGTTTATGCTTGATAATAATAAATGTGAAAAACTCATAAGAAATTGATGATCTTGGACCAGAGGGATAGTATATAGGATAGCATTTGCCTTCATGCATCCAAGCCTATTTGAGCTTTGGCACCATATAAGGTGCCCCAAGTGTCACTAGAAGTGATCTTCGCACGGACTTAGGAGTAAGCTTTGAGCACCACCATGTGTGTCTCAAAAAGAAAACGAAAGAATGTCACCTCTCGTCTGGCAATATCTGTAGTACTGTATGGTTTTAGAATTTGTTCAAGTGTTTTGCACGAAAGAAAATGTTATAACTCTAAGCCCATGTAGTTTTAAATATTCAGCCCTCAAGATTTAATATTTCTGCAATTTGAACATACCTATTCATGGATAGATTAGTTAGTGCTATGTTATTTATTTTTGACATAACTGGCAATACTCAGGAGTTGCTCTTGTCTCTGCATTCAGGAATTACACTTTGCGGTTCAGGTCACCTATCTGGGATGTCAGGGATTGAACCAGGTCAGCAGAATATGAGGCAAACATCCTACCGACTGTTCTATCTCTCAATCCTTGAGATTAGGTAGTAATTTAAAAGACCATATTTACAAAACTTGTTGAGGATTTCCCTTATTTAAATTTTTTCCATAATTTTTTTTTCAATAACGGGTATTATTGGGGAGGGAAAATATATTTCCCTATACCTTCCTAAGGCTCTTGATTAAAACGTGCTTTCTACGTATGTAATAAACTATAGGTAACAAAGAAAAGCAAGAAAATTTACTAACATGTGTATTTTCTAAATACTTAGGAATATCCAAGAAAATATGAGCAACTCCAAAAAATACTGAAGCTGTCACCTTAAGTCCATTGTCCACTAAAAACAAATGGTGATGTTGCCATAGAATGGTATGTTTCAGGGACACAGTTAGTGGGAACCAATTTTCAGGCACAGTCCACTAAATAAGGGTATAACTGTTTCAGAGTTTTAAGTACATGCTTTTGTTATTAATAAGATTTCTGATATTTCATAACCTTCCAAAACTTAATACAGAAAAGAAAATATCCTTAAAATGAAAATGTTCATTATAAATGTTAAGGTCCCTAAAAATGTGTAACGCTTACTTCAATTTCAGAGATTCTCCTGTGTCCACTGCTGCTTACAAATAGATGATATAAGTTAATCCTTATGCCAAAGAAAGATATTTTGAAGTAAAACTTTCTGATAGCATTCAGTGTTCACTTTGTACTCCGAAAATTAACAGTAAATTTTCTTACACTTTTTGGATCTACATTAAAATATAAAGCTAGTGAAATTCAGTTTACACATGTTTGAAATATTTATATCTTCATTATGAGTTTTTCAAAATAAGACTTGACTTTCCGTGGTAATTACATAGGAGTTTTTAATATTCAGTCAATGAATATTTTTCTGGCTTGTTAATAGAAAAATAAATGTTTGACATGTTTAATCATACTACTATCTTATTTGTATTTTCAAAAGTAGTTTTGAAAATGTAAGAATGCAATTCAGCAATTGAACACTTACCTTTCATGTGTGAATACATTGTTTGATCCCTGACATCAAACACAAATAATTTTTTTAAAGTTGTATAATTAGTAGTTGTATAATTAGTGTAACTGTTGAAATTACAGATTGAAAGTATTGAATAAGATTAACAGTTGAAAATACAGATTGAAAGAGTCACATAAAACTGCCTCTTCTAAAGATTTTTTATTATTTTATTGTTCTAGAAATTTTTGGGGGGTCACACCCGGTAATACTCAGGGGTTACTCCTGGCTGTCACTCAGGAATTAGTCCTGGAGGTGCCGAGGGGACAATATGGGATGTGGAGTATTGAACTCTGGTCAGCTGTGTGCAAGGCAAATGCCCTACCTGCTGTGCTCAGGCCCAGCTAGAGTCAGAGTTTAGGTAAGACAGAGAAGGGAAACAGTGTGCTAATAATTGTCAAAAGTGCTAATACCAACCTAGAACTGTGCATTAAATACAGGCAAAAAGATATACATGATAACCTCTAAGTGTATGTATTCCAATACACAATATGTAAGAGAAGGAAAAGAGAAAGAGGGAGAGAGAAAGAGAAAGAACCTGCCATAGAGGCAGACCAGGGCAGGGGGGGGAGGGTATTTGGGACATTGGTGGTGGGAAATGGGCACTAGTGGAGGGATGGTGCTGGAACACTGTATGACCAAAACCCAAACATGAACATCTTTTTAATTGTATATCTTATGGTGGTATAATAAAATATTAAAAAAGGAAAATAAAGAAAAATAAAGCTTTAGCTAAAGATAAGCTTATCCGTTTGGGCCAGGAATTAAAGTATGTGCATTTTTTTACATGTAGCTGCCCAGTTTTCCCAGCACCATTTGTTGAAGAGGCTTTCTTGACTCCACTTAATAAATAGCTAGAATCTGGAAACAACCTAAATGCCCGAGAACAGAGGACTGGCTAAAGAAACTGTGGTTCATCTACACTATGGAATACTATGCGGCTATCAGAAAAGATGAAATTATGAAATTTACCTGCAAATGGATGGACATGGAGACTATCATGCTGAGTGAAATTAGTCAGAAGGAAAAGGACAGATAAAGAATGACTGCATTCATTAATAGGACATAAATAGATACCAGTGTTTTACTACATGTGGGAAATGGAAATGGCAGATTAAAACTCACCATTGAATATACACAAAGAGACTTAAGGGATAAACTCTAAATATCTGCAAGGCTAGCCACAATGTGTAAAATAAGAGGGAGAGAGATGCAGAGACAGAGAGATAGAGACAGAGAGAGAAAGAGAGGAAACTGGGGTACCTGCTATTAAGGCAGCATGGGGGTGGGCGGGAGGGGTGGGGTACATTGGTGGTGGAAATGGGGCACTGGTGGAGGGATGGGTGCTGGTATACTGTATTACCAAGAAACAATTATGAACACCTTTGCAATTGTATGTTTCAAGGTGGTATAATAAAAAATTTTAAAAAAAAAAAAAAAAAGGAAAAAAAAAAAAAGAAAATAAATAAATAAAGTATGTGCATTTTGATATATATGACGTTTAATATTTTGATTATGATTGTTTAAATTTTATGTGTTCATCTTTACAATAAAGTTTACTCTTAGGTATATATTCAAGTAACAGATATTTGAACACAATTTTAAAGGAAATGATAGATTTGTTAACTCACATATGGTAATTGGAATTAGCTTTTTATAATTTGTTGTTTACTTCTTTCTACAACATGGCTTCTTGGGGAGGTAAATTTGAGCTAAAGGTGATTCAATTACTTATATATTTATGACTGTTTTCAGATATTTCTTTGTTGAATTACTGTAGGTTTCTCCATATAAGTCTCTTTTTTTTCCTTGCCCTGCATCAGTTTTATTTCCAAATTTCCAGTAAATTAATCTTCTTAATATATGCTTGGATTTAATTGAAAGTCTTTTATTAAATGTTGATATAAATTTAGAATATTTCACAAAGCTTGTTCTTTTTCAAAGTCTCCACCTTTAAAAAATAATTAACTGTGTGATAGCTCTAACTTACTGAAGAATTATTGCAAAACTTACTTTGTCCTTTAATAATTTTCATACTTTATGTACTGTATTTCTTATACCTTAGTATGTACTACTTCATTTCCAAACGACCTACTGTATTTAGTGTATTTGTTCAGGATGCGTGTTATGATAGTATTTCTTCTGATAACCTCCATTAAGCTTCATATATTGGCCAAATAATTAACATTTCTCAGTATTTATGAGAACCTTTGACCTTTTAGGACTAGGAATTTATAGTTTCTGTCAGCTTTGAAATCGTATTATATATTGGAACTTGAGAATGGAACTTGAGTCTGTTTAAAAGTCACTTGTTCAGCTACAATGTGTAAGAGTAGGGAAGAGAGAGATAAAGACAGAGAGAGAGAGAGAGAGAGAGAGAGAGAGAGAGAGAGGAGAATAAGAAGCAAAGTACCTGCTATGAGGCAGGCTGTGGTTTGGGGGAAGGAACCTTGGGACATTGGTAGTGGGAAATGGGCAATGGTGGAGGGATGGGTGCTGGAACATTGTATGACTGAAACCCAATCATGAACACCATTGTAAATGTCTATCTCACAGTGTTATAATAAATAAATAAAAATAAAATGCCCTTTAAATTTAAAAAAAGGTCACTTACTTCAATTCTAGCATTAGGCATAGTGATGGAGCCCTTTAGGTTCTAACATGATTTTTTGTCTTAAAAATTATAATGGTTTATTAATGTTAAATATCTAGATTAAAATCTATATTAGGGGTGGTACTTATGATTAGTGTTGATGTTTTAGTGAAACTAATTTTTAAATAAGTAATTGGCAGCTTTTTGTTCATTTTTATAAAACTCTATTGAAATAACAACTTATTAAGAAGCTACTGAAAACTCTTGTCCATGCCACCTGTCTCAAGAATATACTTGGAAATTAAGATTTCCTTTCATCTTCTCTGTGTAAATGGTGCATAGCATAATGCTTACTACATACCATGCAAAGTCTTTTTAGATTGAAGAATCATTGTTCAGTTCTATTTCTTGTCAGTTTAAATGTACCATAACAATGGAAATATGCCTTTTCAATATGCTACATGAATTTGTATCAACGCTTGATAACCAAACTGTCAGAAGTCCTAAATTCATCAGAGACTGCATTATTTCTATGTAGATAAAAAGATATGGTTCTCCATTCTATTACATGAATTGTCATCATAATATTACAGTTAAAGCTAATGAACCATTCTCTGGCATTTGAAAAGCCAGTTAACGTAGCATTTTCCTGACGAAGCTCAAGTTTATAAATGAATTAAGTCTGTTTGTGTGAGAGTTGTAATGATCATGAAATTATTTCTCAACATTTAAAATAACCCCTTTCTGCTCCCAATTAGAGTAAGCCTGTCCTACAAAAGGAAACTAGTCATATTCATTTAATCAAAATAAGATATTGAGGGCTTTGAGGAAAAAAATCCTATAAGGAAAATTAGTTGTCAGAGCAAATATTTTATATTTAAATACTAATTACATATTTGGTTTAAAACAAAATGTGTTCTTTTATCATTGATTTAACCTTGTTTAGACTTACCTTGATAAATTTCTAGTATCATTGCTGAAAGATCTTTCTTGGGAACTAATTAATAAAAAATTGGCTTTATAACAGAATTTCTGATACCTTTTAAAATTTATGTAAATGGGACAGAGAGAGTTTCAGGGATATGGTACATGCCTTACATTGGTCTACCTGGGTTTGATCTTAGCCTACCAGGATTGATCCTTCAGTGCTGCTGAGAAGTAAGCCCTGAGCATGCATCACTGAATGTGGCCCAAAATAAACAAAGGAAATTAAATTAGTATTCGTTTTTGCATTAAATTTCATTGGATTTTGGAATTCCAATGATCATAAAACAGATTTTCCTTTCTTCCTTCTCTTTCTTCCTCTTTTTTCTTTCTTCCTGTTTTCTCTTTCTTTCTCTCTTTCTCTCTTTCTTTCTTTCTTTCTTTCTTTCTTTCTTTCTTTCTTTCTTTCTTTCTTTCTTTCTTTCTTTCTCTCTCTCTCTCTTTCTTTCTTTATTTCTTTCTTTCCTCTCTTCTTTCTTTCCCCTTATGTATAATTATAAAATATGAAATAATTAAGGACTTAACTATATAAAACAAATGATACTATATATGCACATATGTAAATATGTGGCAAGAGATAATACAGGGATTGAGTTTTGTGTCTCACATGTGGCCAACCCTGGTTCGTTTCTGAGCATACATGGACTCCCAAGTATCACTAAATGTAGCCCTGGAGATCTCATAGCAACATCCTAGGACTCTTTTCATGTTGGGTGAAAGTAGGAACTGTTTGCCCTTTTGGGTGAAAATAGGCATTTGTGGTCTCGGGCTGCCTCCTTAGTCCCAGGGTAGGGGGTCCTCTCTTACAAATAGGTAAATATATACTTACATTCATTTGACCATCTTGATCTAAATCATCTTTGAAAAAATAAGCTTAATGAACTTCGACACAAACACTATAACATTATATAATATATACATCTTTTATAGTATAAAATTATATATATATATGCCTTTCATTTCAAATTTCTAGCTGTACTACCTTTCAAAAATTGTGGAACACCTTAAAGTCTATCAGTATTATCTCAGATGCATGTTTGTATGTTGTGCTATATGATATCATTAAACAATTATCGACATTGACTTTCTTTTTTTTAAATTTCTACATGCTTATTAGCTCCTATAAAGCTTTGAGATGATGTGCTAAATTTTTTATTTTTTGCTCAGCTGTTCTGGTATTATATTGGCAGAATCCTTAGTTCAGTTGTTCCTCATATTGAAGACGGGATTTTTTAGTGTATGTTTTCTATTCACATGGTATCTTTTAATGTTTGACTCAACTTGAAGGTAGGGTGTTTTGAAATTAAAATTAGACATTTTCTTTAGCGTTGAAGAAAATGCTATAATTAGAACCAAAAAAATTGGGTTCAAATTCTTACTCTGCAAAATATCAGCTATGTGTTTTTAGCTATTTAATTTCTATAGTACAAGTTTTGAACTGCAAAAAACTGAAAGTAATTATATTTACGAAATCTCCTCTGAGAAATTTAGAAGCATCTGAAAAATATAAGTCAAGGATTTAATTTTAAAACTAATTTTGATATGTATTTTAAGCATTTATCTCAGATTACCATATCATTAATTAAGTTGATGCTTAAGAATGGATCCAGAGAAAGCACACAAGTAGAAGTCTGATAAGGTCAAGATTTGAAAATTTGAACAACTAGTGCTAGGATTATTATTATTTTATTCTTTCCCCCAACTAGCTTTCCCAAATACTGTCTATTGAATTTGCCAAAACCAAAGAGTAGTTTTTATTATCACTTGTGTCACCTGTCTTCCCGTTCATCATCAGTTTGCTCGAGTGGGCAACCGTAACATCTCCATACGTCCTGTCGCATGCTAGTAGAGCCAAAGGGCATCTGCTTGCTCCAGGAACATAAAGAGTCTCAAACCATTCCATCAGGTCATGGGAATGAGGTCTATAATTGTTATTGGTATTTGGCATATCAAATAGTACACAGTAGCTTGCCAGGCTTTGCCATGTGGGTGGGATGCTCTTGTAGTCACCTATAATCTCGAGCAATCTTGAGCATTTAGCGACCATGCGAGCGTGACTGTGATCAGCTCTTCTGCTGGGTGGAGTTCTGACCAGAGGGGAGTCGGATGTGGAAAATGGTGGCCCCTCATGGCCCTCTGGTTTCTCAGTTTTTCTTATGTGACAGAAGTTTTAGACTATAACTTTATACATGTATTTTTCCCCACTCCCCTATCCTAATAAAAAATGAAGATGTAAGTGCGTAGGAATGATTTGAATAGTCAAACAAACATAAGTATATACCCAGGCTTGCTACTTAGATTCATGAACTGCTGTCTTTATTTGTAATACTGGTTTTAAAAATGTTTATTTTGTACTATCCCTCTTCTTATTTTGTGTGATTTGGGGTTACACTTGGTGGTGCACAGGAGCTACTCCAGGCTCAGCTCTCAGTGTCACTACTAGTGGTGCTCAGAGGACCTTGTGTTGCTAGGAATAGAAGTCATGTAAGGTAAGTTCTCTAGTAATGTGTTCTATCCTCAGCCCGGAAAGCTCTCTCCCTCCCTCCCTCCCACCTCCTCTCTCTCACTCCCTTCCTTTGCTGGAGATGAACCCAGGACTTTGTATAAGCATGCCAGAAATGCTGCACCACGGAGTTACATCCCTCAACCCTGTACTATTATTTTAAATGGCAAATGTGCTCAGAAACTAACAGTGTTCTGTTATTTTTCTTTGGTTCTGTTCCAGATTTTTGACTTGAAATTGAAAGGTTTACAAATATTCTTCATTTTAGTCAGATCAACAAAAGTGGAACTTTTTCCCCTTGAAAAGTTTAATAGGAACTAGGAATAAGCTACACTATTCCTTTCATTGCCACAGTATTTCCTACAGTGACACATAGGGGACTGGAAGTGAGTATAATAGTTTAACTGAATGCTTATGATACAGAACCACAATTTTCTTGTTAAATAACCACGATATTTAAAATTTTATGATTCTATTATGAGACAAAGCGATACACATTGTTGATTCTCTAAAATGCCATTTTTTCTGTATTGCTTATCTATATGCAAAACTTGTTCATTTATTGGGTGCTGAGTATTGAATCCAGAGCACCACACCGGCAAGCCTTAAATGTTCCATTGAGCATATATTCAATCTTTATCTAGTTAAATCTTCAGTGATAATTTGTGTTTTTAATACACTTTAAATAGCCATAGTTTGAAATTCAGTAGGGGCCACATGAAAAATTGGAAGACATTTAGAAAGTTATCTTGAATTATTTGCCTTTTGATTTGAATGTTTTAGAAAACACAGAAATGAGGGCCAAAGGGTGATAAATCTTAGTTGTTATCACTTCAGTAAATGGTGCTTTTTTAACTATGCTGGAAATTTTTTGACCAAGAGGGTGATAAAATTTTTTATTTTTAAAAAAAAGGAGGTTGCGGGCCGTGCCCCCCCACCGCCGCCCCCCCCCCACCTCTCATGGTTCTGATTTCTTTCATTCTCTCACTGTTAATACAGAACAAACATAAAGGGTTGTCATGTTATCTTTTGCCTCTATTTAATCTATGCTGGAAATTTATATGCATGTTTAAAAGGAGAACTGAGTTGTAACTGAAAATACAATAAAATTGAAATAAGCAGCCAGAAAAATTTAACAGTAATTTGAAAGCAAACAGATTACCTCCCAAGCAAAGTTTTAATAAAAGACATGTTTAATGAGCTTTTTCTTCAAGTTGAAATCTTTCTTAAGAATGAAATAGGGATGGTCTTGATGCACACTTAACGTAACATAAGCAAGTATGCTAGTGAGATGTTTACTTATATTATTAAGCATGGGATTTCTATTCTTTGCCATGTAGTTAAGAGAAATTTGACAATACCACACATTAAGTATTTTGGTTATTGGCACGTAGCCATAAAAGAATGCCCTTATCCATATGTAATAACATATGTCATGAAAACATTAGTGACTACTGAATAATTGGCATTACTATTTTTTTTTGTTGATGGAATGATGACGCAGAAAAAAATAGACAACCTGGAATGTTTTCTATTCACATTAGGCCAATTTCAGTTTAAACTTCAAACCCTAATTCTTCTGCCAGCTTATGGTATTTTTAAAAATGGGTTTATTAAATATGATCTTTCGAAAAAAGGAAAAATACACAAATATCTGTGGGTGTCTGCTAGGGAAATTTTTATTTTTTCTTTTCTTAAAAATTTTTTACAGTCCTTATAAAGACATCCCCTTTCTGTCTGTGATCTGGAAATTGAAATTATTTGCTTCTTATTCTTTGTTCTCAGTTACACATAAAGTAGACTTTCCAAAAGTCTTGAGTTATTCAGACTACATAAAGTTCTTCTCAAGGAATGTGATCATAGGAGAATGTGTGACATCAGGACACAGGAAGGGCGACCTTGGGTGACCTTTTCCCTGTTATCTCATTTCACTCTGCAGCCAATTCTGCACATTGAAATTCCTTTTTACATTTTTTGAGGCACATAGATGCTTAAAATATCATATCTACTAAATGAAACTATAAATTTATAAGAAAACAAAATAACAATCATTATATTGCTAGTTAAATTTGTAGATAATTTCCTAAAATGCCTACTGAACAAAACCAACAGACACCCCCCAAAAAAAAAACACATTGATAATCATAAATATATGTTTGTTTAGGTTATTTGTTTTTTGTTTTGGAGACCACACCCAGCTAAGCTTAAAGTCACACTTTTGGCTCTGTATTTAGGGATTGCTCTTAGCACTCTGGTTCAGTATGGCATTTTCAGGGAACTATATTTGGTACCAGGGCTCAAAATCAGTTCAGTACAAACATGGCAAGTACCTTATTTGATGTACTCTTTCTGACCTGCTAGTCTTAATATTTTATGTGAAAATATTGTAAAAGCTTTTTTCATACTTACAAGCACATCATTAATAGTTTTTAAAACACAGCAAATAAATATATTTATATGGCTTTCTGTCTTGGGGAATGGCATTGTCTTTGTTCATTCATCTGTGACTTCTTTCTCTCCATTTCTAAAACATTACACTTTGCTGAAGTGAGTCAGGTGTCTAGGTCAGGGAGAAAAGGGCTGATGAAAATTGAAGCTTGACAATTCAAGACCTGTAGTGATTTCTGATGTCATAAATACTCACGTAATATGCCTTTTGGAAGTGACAAATATAAAATCAGGTATGATCATAAATTAAAGGCAAATGATAATATCTAATACAGTTAAATTTTTAAGTTCTGTGAGCATATTTTAGAGCTATAAATTTCATTATGGTGTCACATTATATGTTTGTGGGGTAGGGGAGCAGAGGATAATTCTGTTTGTAGGGTGCTTGCCTTGCATGCAGCAAGCCCTGGTTTAATTCCAGGCATCTCACGGCCAAAATAATTTCATAATGCAAAGCCAGGAGTAACCCCTTTGCATCACTGTGTGTGGCCTGAAAACCAAAATAAAACATAATTTTAAATGTTTGCATCAGGAAACTAGTTGTTGTATAGGTGTTGACTACTCTAAGGCAAACCTCAAGAATATATAGAAAGTTCTGATAAAGAAGTATATTTCTGAATTCTTTCCTCAAATCAACACTGAGACTTTATTCTGTATAGTAATACTTATAGAATTTAAGTGTTTACATATTTAGATGTTATTAACATTGTTTTATGTCTGTTCACCTCAAGAGCAATAAAAATTATAAACATTATTGAGTGAATTTCAGAAATTAATTTCTCTCTTTGGTTTGTTTTGTTTTGTTTTTTTGGGTCACACCCGGCAATTCTCAGGGGTTACTCCTGGTGTGGCACTCAGGAATTACTCCTGGTGGTGCTCCGGGTCCATATGGGATGCTGGAGATCAAATCCGAGTCAGCTGCGTGCAAGGCAAACGCCCTACTCACTGCGCTATCTCTGTGGCCCCAGAAATTAATTTCTTAAATGGTTGTCAAAATTCCAAAAATTTAAAAGTGCAAAGAATATTTATAGTCATAGTTTTCAGATTACATTGAGAATGAAATCAGATATAAAAATATTGTAAGTTGTATAAGTCTTATTTCCCAAAAGGTAATTATGCATTGCAATAATTTTGCATTAGAGGGAAGTATTTCATGTTTTAATTTAAGTTGCCTGGTACAAAATGAAGATTATACATTATTATATTAAATCAAATTCTTATAATTCTGATTTAATATAATAGAAAGGATAGAAGAAAGTCTGTTTTAATAATATGGAAAAAAACTAGTCATAGAAAACTAGTTATATAGCAGAAATACCTATAAGGATTTTCTAAAAGAGAGAAAAGTTAGAAATAAGAGAAAAATTAATTAAATTACTTGATCTTTGTCAATCTGAGGAAGGTGACAAATATCCTGATATAGAAAGCACAAAAGCTTCCAAACAAAATAACCTGAATAGACAAATACCAAGACAACTTGTACTTAAAATAACAAAAGCCAAAGAGATAAATCCTTAAAAGCAGCAGTCAGAGAAAATCAGACTTATATGTAAGAAAACTTTCATAAGACACAAGGCTGATTTATCAAAAAAAAAAACTTGATTGGCAATAGAATGGCATATAAAATGGGTTAAATCAAAGAATAACAAAGAATGATTAAGAGACACAGAATCTGTATAGAAAAGAGAATAATTAATTCTTTGTAATAAAGCAATAATTTTGGTAAACTTCATTGGTTGAATTCATCAATCACAAAGCACAAGAACAAGGCTAGATGAATCAGGAAACAAACAATAGCCAATCTGTTGCCCACACTTGAACTTCAGTGATAAACACAGGTTCAAAGGAGATTCGAAAATAATTCTAGAGAGAAAAATGGTAGTCTGAAAAACAACAGGGCCAGAAGTACTTACATTTGACTGAATGGATTTTAAACTAAGAACAATATTAAGACACAGGGATAGTCATATAATTATTAAGAGACCAGCACATTAGTTGACCTCAAATTTTCGCTCCAAATGAAGGAGCACCAAAATACATAAAACAATTACTAATGAGCCTGACTAGCTCTCTCAACAGTAACAAAGATTAGCAGCAATATTTAATACTCCTCATTATTTTAGTATGTGCAAACATAAAATCAATAAGGAAACAATAAAAGTAATGAAAGTTGCAATATAATTTAATACATGGCACCTATGTTTAGCTCAAGTATATATTTGTACATGCACACACATACACACAGACACATACTTGGAATAGATATAGAAATAATGAATACTTAGGGGAACCTAATCAATTTTATACCTGTTGTGATGATTCAGTTTCTTTCTAAAAAAGTTTTAGTACAGTACCACTTAAAGTGTGTATACTGTCAATTTTAGTGATGCATTTCTTGAATTCTATGTACATCTCTGAATATCCTATACCTAAATCCTTGCTGTGTACCCCAAAAAGTTTCTTAATAAATGTTAACTGAATGGGTTAATTTTTTGAGTTTTAAAATAATAAAGTTTATCATTAATTACATTTATCTCTAAGTAAAAAAAGGAGTGAGGCCAACGTGTTTGTACAGGGAATAAGACATTTTTGTTGCATGTAGCTGACCTGACTTTGATCTACATTATGTATGTTATCCTGAGCACTTCCAGGAATTATCCACAAGAAAAGAGCCAGGAATAAGCCCTCAGCATCACTGGGTGTGGTCCAAAAATGAAAAAATATATTAGCAAGTAAATGAGTGCAGCAAGAGGCTTTTTTTTCTTATTTGCCATTGGAAGATCACTCAGTTCTTCCAAATTCTTAGTCAACAAAGATGATAACTTATGCCACAAAACAAATAGCAAAGAAACCTTTCCCCATAGGATCATATGTTTTCATCTACAGACTCATTAATATTTTAGAAAAAAATTGAACTGTGAACCATGCCTTGCCAAAGGATACATTAAAGATTTTGAGGAAAGAGAAATATTCTTGGTATACATGGTTTTAGCTAAAATATACCAGTATTTTTGTGTGTTTCTCCTTCTCTTTATAATTATAGCTCAGTTGGCTTATGTGCTGGTTCCCAGTCACTTTGCATTGAGCTATTTTCATTCCAACATGTAGTTATTTTCAGTCTAAACTGGAAATGAATGCAGTGACCATCTGATACTCATTTCATCTAACCTTCTTTGTATTTTAAGATTGAGAACACATTATTTTTGGTTTGACACTCCTTTGTATTGATCCTAAGAATTCAGTGTGAGGCTCACTTTTCCTGGTTAGCCTCAGGAGTCTGTCAGAATGCCGAATCTATTAAAATGGAGGATTGACAGAGGGACAGACAAAATCAGAAGCATTTGTACCTTGTTTACTTCAGGAGTCATTCTGCCCTGATTTTAACTTGAAAGAAGACACTAGAATATTTCAGGATGTGCAAACTCAGTAAACAAAAATTATGTTTTTATTTTTACACTTATGCAACATCTGTTTGTGATGTCTGTATTATGTGACTATATGTACTCCTGCATGGTAAGATTATTGATTTCTCATCCTAAGATCTTTCTCATCTGTCTGATACATCTCTGTCCTCTTTTTTCAGTGGCTCTTTAGAGCCCAGTGTTACCTTGGAAATAATCAAGAATTTCAGAGGTCACCCAGACTACCAGAGATGGCCCTGAATAAATCAGAAGTTAGGTAAGACAGAGAAGGGAACAGAACGCTAATAATTGTCGAAAGTGCTAATACCAACCTAAATCTGAGCATTAAATACAGCCAGTAAGATACAGATGATGACCTCTAAATGTATGTATTGCAATCTGCAATGTGTAAGAGAGAGAGAGAAAGAGAAAGAGAAAGAGAAAGAGAAAGAGAAAGAGAAAGAGAAAGAGAAAGAGAAAGAGAAAGAGAAAGATAATAAACCGGGGCCATAGAGGCAGGCCATGGTAGGGGGTAGGGAATCTGGGACATTGATGGTGGGAAATGGGCACTGGTGGAGGGATGGGTGCTGGAACACTGTAAGACATAACCCAAATATGAACATCTTTGTGATTGTATATCTCACAGTGGTATAATAAAATATTAATTTTTATAAAATTCCTTAAATATAGCAGATAGTATAGTTCCAGATGTTGCTTGGTAGTCAGCGATCTCTCTTTAGAAAACAGGATTTATAATTGAAACATTCTTTCAATATTTTTAGTGCAGGTGCTTGTCTCCTTGTCTTAGTATTTTTAATCTAATAGATAAAAAATTACATTTAGATTCCACCACAAATTTCATTTCCCACAAATTTCACTGTTGTCTGAAATATTTGACCATTCTTTAACTCCTGTTTGTTATCCTAATATTCCTTGTGTGTAAGTTATTTTAAAGAATATTTTAAAAGGGAATGGAAGGCACAATTTTGGCATATTGTTTTATTGTTAATATTTGCAAGAAAATATGACAATAATTGTAAGACATTTCTAAGATCACCAACTTCATTCTTTGTTCCTTGTAATTTTTTTTGTGTGTTGCCATTGTAAACTACATTAACAAGCCCATCAATGCCAATTTTATTTTTGGGCACTCATCATTTTCTAAAGCATGCTATATGCTTTATTTGTTATCTAATTATCTTTCTTTTCCCACTGAAAGATAAGCTTCCTAAGATAGGCACATTTAATATGTTTTGATTGCTACAGAAGTCCCAGCAGCTAAAATGGTATCTGCTAGATAACAGACTCTCAGTAAGTATTTATTATATAAATGATTAAGTGGCATACTGAATGAATGCACATGTGACAGCCCTTTAAAATGCCAGGCTACTTATAATATTTTCTAAGTTATTGTCAAAATATTTAAGTGTAAATCAAGGACTGTAGACTTGATTTTTTCCTGCTAAAGGACATAGAGATGATGATTGGGGAAAAGTCACCCCTAATAGAAAAATCTGTTTTGCTTTACCTTTCTAACGATTAAGTGAAAAGTATTCCAAAGTAGTTTCTGCAATTGAGTGGCTATATTTTCCCTATATGTTATAAATAAATGGATTTGTACTAGATTTTTAAGCCAATGTTATTCCTTATATTTATACCTCTTATTTTGACTCTTATGGAAGCTATTAATAAAGCAGCAGGAATTCCACATCATGTTTTATAAATTGATTAAGAAAATAACCTTTCAGAATGTCCTTTTGAATGACAGAGGGAAACTCTGATTAGCAAAGGTTTTTGTTTTTTGCTTTTTGGGTCACACTCGGTAATGCTCAGGGGTTACTCCTGTCTTTGCACTCAGGAATCACTCCTGGAGGTGCTAAGGGGACCATATGGGATGCCGAGGATTGAACATGGGTTGGCTGCATGCAAGGCAAATGCCCTACTCACTGTACTACCACTCCTGTTCCAGATTAGCCAATGCTTTGATTGAATGGATATTCTCTGTAAATTTTTTTTCTCTACCTTTTGAAGATTTGTTGCTTGTAGTAAACAGCAGAAATTCTATTTTTTGTAAATTTCATTCTGCAAACTCAAACCTCTTCTGAATTTAGCCCTTCCATGAATTTAATTATACCTTATTAAGTTCTGGATAATCTACCAGTTACTTATGTACTATAATGTAGCCACTTAATTAATTACTCCAAATCATTTAGTTTGTATGAAACTTTTTACAGATAAGCATATATCTGTATATATAGAGGTAGGTAGGTAGATAGTATATAGATGTTAAGTAATGATCATATATAACTGTACACCTAGTTGGAAGATAAGGTACAAGTATATCTGAGAAGCTTATATTATGGTGCTCATAGAAAACATGAATATTAGTTTAGTTTCTTTTGTCTAATTAGTGCTGAACATATTCCCAAATCATCTTCAATTAGATAGCATTGGGGAGAGAATTTCTTAGTATCATCTAGAAACACATTTGTTCTTTTGCTCTTTTACCAGATGAAAAACATAGAAATTATTCTTAAAATTTTGGAATGCTGTTCGAAATATAGTACGTTTTATTCATTTTCTAGCATACATTAATTTATTACATGATAATTGATTATACTAATGTATAATGATTTAAAGCTTAGAAATCTTAAGACTACTTATAGATTCTTTTATTTTTCTATATTGTGCATTCCTTTTATTAGGATAACAATATTTTTCAGTTTATTCTATGAATATACAGAGATTGCTTTTTAACAAATGCACAGAACCCCATTGTATTATCAACCATAGTTTGTTTCATGAATCGAATCCCCTATTGATGAACATTTACTTTTGTCCAATGTATTTTCTAAGATCAATGCTACATTGAATAAACAATATTGAGAATACATAATTTTATTGTGTGCAGGGATCTTTGATAGCTTTTTCAGGGAACAGTTTGTTTTATATAATGCTTATTTCAGTGCCTTATTGAAACATCTCAGATAAAGTAAATAAATGCACAGAGAGTGTAACCTATTACTTTCTGGTTCTAACAAAATTCCTTTTGAAAAATTTTTTTGCAATTCTATTGTATTAAGCAATCCAAAGCTATAAAATTTTCGTATATTTATAGATTTCAAAAAATGGTATAAATTTGAAAGGAAAGCAGTTATATCAGTATGTTTTAAAAGACATGGCTTTATAAGACAGAATGTGATAAATTAACATAAGCAGATAATATATTGTATTTTTAGGGTATAAATAATATTATTCATTAGTTATAAAGAATTTGTATTAGGGAAAATAACCAGAAATGGAAGGAACTTAGAGTGACTATCTGTTTGATTTCTCTGCTGTCAAGTCACCACTTAATGCATTTAAATCAAATGAATGTTCATTTATGCTTTAAGATTAATGGTTGCTTTTACCTGCCTTTGGCTGAGTAAAGGGAACATTTTTTTTCTAACTTTGCTGGAAGGAGGTAGATTATTCAGTGCCTATTTGGTTGTCAGAACCATGCTACTGTATGCCATTCAAGTTAATGATGTGAATTTAGAGATCCTATTATTGAAACTTAGTTGCCTATGATAACTTCTCATACCTTTAAATGATGGATACTTATCTACCCAGGGATTTAATCCTAATCATTCCAGTCTTATATACCAATGAGTGTGATTTTTTGCACGAGTGTAACAAGTGTAAATTCCTTTATTTTTTATTTTATTTATTCATTTATTTATTTTGCTTTTTGAGTCACACCCAGCGACACTCAGGGGTTACTCCTAGCTCTTTGCTCAGGAATTATTCCTGGTGTTAGTCAGGGGACCTTGTGAGATGCTGGGATTTGAAGCCAGGTTGATTGTGTGCAAGGCAAATGCCCTCCTCATTGGACTATGGCTCTGGCCCATCACTTCATTTTTAAGAGTAGCATCAGTGTATGTTGAAATTAAAGACTACACTTCACATTACTTACTTGTGTCAACATAGTAAGCATTTTTGGAATATTTCAGTGAGTAGTCTAATATTTACTTTCAAATAAAATATAGCTAATTAAAGAGTTAACTAGTACTATTTTTTGCATTTCTATGACCTTTTTATTTTCAAGGCAGATAGGGTACTTGCCTTGCATACAACCTGCCCTGGTTCAGTCCCCAGCACCAAGTATGGATCCAGAGCCATGTCAGGAGTTATTCCTGAGCACATAGCTGAGCATAAGCTCTGAGCACTGCTAGGTGTGTTCCAGAATCAAAACAAAGAGACTAGAACATTGACATTGATTTTCAAATTTGACTAATTCTTCCAAGTGACATAGGAATTATATTTTCACCTACCTCACTATCGTCACTAAGTTTTGGATGCTCCCTTTAAGCAGACTGCCTGTTTCCTTGAGGCTATCTTTTATATTTACTTTGAACTTTAACTGAGCAAATCCCAGAAGGTTAGCCACATATTGTGGTAAATAGATTACACAAATTCAATAGCTGCACTTTGAAATAAAGTCAAATTAATAGGTACAGTTACAGTCTAATCTGTCTACATGCTGGCAATTACTTACCTAATTTGAACTATGGTGATAACTAAGTTGGTCAATGTCAAACCCAATATTCATTATTTGAGCTAAATGTTCATTCTGTTGGTCAAATCAATCATAAGAACAACTTGTTTCATTACTAATTGTTGACGACATTATGAAAGGACTTTAGTGTGGAACTGTACAGAATCAAGTTTAGTGTCTCTACCAGTAACATCATGATTTATATCTTCAGGGTGAAGAAACATATTTATATTAACTATCCATTGCACCCTGCTCAGTTACCTGGAAAAGCTCCAAATGATTTTCTGTTTTCAACTGATTATAATAATTTTATTTTAATATCAAAATAGAGACTTAATAAACTTTGAATTTATAGTTCCATTGGTGTCTATACATTTGTTATATGGCTTTATATGTTTTTATCTGTAAATTCGTGTTATCATCTAAAACAATCTAACTTTTGACCAAGTCTAGTCTAGTGCAAGTGTTCAGTACTCATAATTGGTTTAACTTGTTGTGATGATATATGTGTTTGGTAAATAATATACCATAAATGATTTTTGGATGTTTAACATATGGGCAACATTGGTCATAGGATGACTAAATGAAAAAAGTAAGATATCTTAATTTATAACCCAGTGTCTTGACTATGTATATAGAACACTATTGGTTATTTTCTGTTGTTGTTTTACTGAATGAACGAATGATTTTTGCCACATAACTTTATTTTCTTTTCTCATCACAAACTTAGCACTTTCTCTAGTCTTTGGAATGCCACACTTATATTTGTTTTTAGTTTTCTTTGTTAATCTTGATTTCTTTCATTGCTTATTTTATATTTTTCTCAGCATATGTTTAAATTATTGTATATAAGTACCTTATACCTCTATGAACATATTTTCTATAAAATGAATAATGAATAGTAGAGTAACTTTCAGTCTGATGAAATAAAGTAAAGGTCAGTATAACGGTTCATATTTTAACACGTAAAATTAGCAAATTCAGAATCTCTCTAGTTTTCTCATTAAACTCATTCACTAAGTAAAAAATCACTTGTATCATTTGTATCACTTGTATTCCCGTTGATCATCAATTTGCTCGAGCAGGCACCAGTAAGTAACATCCCCATACATCCTGTCACATGCTAGTGTAGCCCTGGGGCATTTGTCTTGCTCCAGGAACATAAAGAGTCTCAAACCATTCCATCAGGTCATGGGAATGAGGTCTATAATTGTTACTGGTATTTGACATATCAAATACAACACGGGTAGCTTGCCAGGCTCTGCCAAAGTAAAAAATGTCATATTAATATATTTTAAGCATATCCAAAATATTGCCATGGCACCTGAAACGTATGGATTCATATTTTGTATAAATGATTTAGCAATGACAACAGGCAGATGGGGCTATAGTTGCCAATGTCGTGGATGTCTTCCTTCTTGAACAGTAGAACTGTCCTGCTGGTTTTCCATTGGGAGGGCACCTTGCATTTAGACAGGGAGCATGTGAAGAACCGAGCCAGTGTATTGATGAGTACTGAAGGCAGATTCTTCAGGTGTTCAGGTCTGACTTTGTCTGGGCCTGGTGCTGCTCCCTTCTTTACCAATGAAATCCATGTCAGATTCCAGAAGGGAGAACGTTGGGAACGACATATCCATCCTGCAGAATTTGGTATGTGGGCAGGTGGACGAGGCTATCAAAGAGATCTGAGTAGAAGTCATGGATAATCTTCTCCATTGCCTTTCTGGAAGTTGTGATAGATCCATCAGGACGTTGTAGGGCAGTCATCTTGGTCTTACAGTTGGTGAAGAACAGGCAGGTGGTGCGAATGTTTTTCCCAGCTTCTGCTGCATCTTCCAGTACTTCTGCTCTTCTCTCTTTGAGGTCTTTCTTTATCGCTTCTCTGCACTGCTGATGATGAGTGAGATGGGCTAGACATGTAATGCAAGTTTGAGACGACCGCTGGACTAGAGCCTTTATCGACTGGATCCCACGGGATGTCAAAAGATCACGTGGCCGCCCACCTACAAGGTGGTCAGACTTCTTAGTCAAGACCCTGAGAGAATGGTTTGAGCCTCTTCGTATTCCTGAAGCAAGCAGATGCCATTGGGCTACACTGGCACGTGATAGGGCCAAATGGAAATGTTACTGGTGCCTGCTAGAGCAAATCGATGAATATCGGAATGTCAAGTGATCAAGTGATCAAGTGATCAAATGATTGAGCAGTTCATTTCCTAGTGTAGCAGTTGGCACTTCCTTCTCTTAGTCTCCTGATAGGGTCCTTTGTCCATAAACAAAGTAAAAATATCTAATATATACTTTCATTTTGTTTCTGTATAATGGTTCTTCCAAAGTTACCTGGTATGTTTTGGTTCTTTTATTTATTTTTGTTTTGGGGCCACACCTGGGGTTGCTCAGGTTTTACTTCAGACTTCGCACTCAGAAATTTTTTCCTCGCAGTGCACCATACAGAGCAATGGGAACTGTATTCAGTTCAAGTACATGCAAAGAAAGCCTCTTATCTGCTGTACTTTGCCCTGGCTCATAGGTCTATGGTTTATTTAAAGATGCACAATTTTAATTTTGTAAAGTTACTTGATTTTTCAGAGTTAAATAATACTCCTCAATGTCTAAAAAATTAATGACAAACTAGATTAATTAATGACCTAATTAAAGTACTAAATTTAGTTGATTTATTTGATTAATGAGTAATGACATACAGTCCACTGAAAATGAGTATATTTATATTTTTATTATATATAAATAAGTATACATACGTTTGTGTGTTGCAGTTTAGCATTTTTTTTAAATACTTAATTATTGTGTTCTAATGATTTTCGTTTTTAAGAACTTCAGATAATATAAAGTTTTATATTGTTTGCACTATTTTTCTGGTTGTTGCTTGCTTTGTAATGAAGAAACTGAGGCAATGAAAGATATTTATAGAAAATTAAAATATACAAATAGAAAAAACAATAATAAGATTTTTAGAATTCTATTAATTCAAAGAAACCTGATTATAGAAAGTTTAACAACCAATATCAATATTTGAGACAGTTGGATTGTTATTTGACAGAGTTTGCAAATAGGGAAATGTATTCACTGTATAAGGCATCCTATAGAGAATGACTTCTTTAATTTATTGTAGCAAATTGATGTGACTACCGAAGTCCTCATGAGATTCTGAGGAAAAAAATTATTTTCTGGATTATATTCAGGATAGTTTATGACAGTTGTTTTCATTGCAGTTGATTATCCTGCCAGCATTCCTTATTGTTTTATTGCCCTGCTAAAATCATAGTCAACTAACCTGCTAGCCGCCTTGACTGCTTGCTTGCCATATACAGAGCTACCTCCTTACCTCACCTTCCTTCCTACCAAATAAACTAACAAACTTTCATTACAAGGAGAATAATATATGAAAGCATTGTGTGATTTTTTATTACACAAAATGAAATAAAAATTCATTAGTGTGAATTTTATTCACTTTTTTTCAGTGCGATTTCCTACAGTTCTAAGGTCAACACGTCACCAGATATAAAGGAGCATTCACTTTTTGTATTTAGAACTTGCTAGCTACTTCTTTCCTGGATCTTTTTGCTCTTGCTACTTTTTAAAGGTACTGAAAATATTTTCCATTAGAGTAGTATACTCAGAGTTTAAAATCCAAGCCATCGCAGTTCTCTAACCATTTTCCCAATGCTTCCATAAATTTCCATAAACTTTCTAGATACAGTAGGTTACTTTGGCACTCCTCTGTAGAATAATTCAAAATCCACAAGTCCAGTAAAAGCATCTGGGTCACAAGTAAGGATAGTACAATATAGACCCTATGTTAGGCTCTTATCTGTAGGTAGTAAATGAATAAATTAATGTATGAATAAAATGGCATATTCATATTCTATTAACATATAATTACCTGAAGGCTCTCTTAAAATCAATTTGTATATCTATGATAATTTTATAATGTGATATTTTTTTAAACTTTTATATACACAGGATTGAGAAAATAGTAATCATTAAGAATATCCTCTTTAAATCATACAAAGCAAGCATGTGTTAGACAGTTTTACAACTTCCCAATGTTTATTGGATATTGTAATGATTCCTGAATGTCTACCCTTAGTATTTCCGTTTTTATAGTGGTAGTTATAGGATATATAGAAGGGAATAAAATGGATTTTCATTCTCCTTTTCATTTTTCCCTTTTATTAAATTATTCATCTGAGATAAGAGAAAATGTGAAGCATGACCTATTTCTTACAGCTTTTTATGGAATGGAAATCTTGCTGCTTATGTTTCTGCTCTAGTGACCTTATTGATTTTTAGCATCTAAACATAAATATATGGCACTTAAAAGTTTAAATTATTTTGTATTTTAATTTTAGTACTTATTTTATAAACTTTTATATTTCTGGCTTTTCCAGTGTTGCTCCTTTGAGATGTCTTTCCTGACTTTATAATGCATTAGTGTTAGTCAAAAGCCATTACTAGTATTTATAATGATTTGAAACACATTCATTTAGTAATATCTAACATTTCTTAAGATGATTATTTTTATACTTGATCTTAGCCAAAAGGCTAAGAAGCAATGAGATGATTTTTTATACTGTTAATCAGGATAGAAGCTTTTAACCTTAATCTTTATATAGTTGTGATAAGAGTTAAATAAGTAAATGACCTTATATAGAATTGAACATATTTCTAAAAACTGAATTGCTGCTTGGAAGAAAGCTTTAAAATGTATTTATGATACATTCATATAAACATACATATATATATATAGCTATATACAGTTATTTTTCCTGCTAACTATGTTTTAGAAGTAATTACAGCTCAAGCAGCTAGGTAAAAAGTCAATCATTTTCTGAAGACGAGTGTCTTGCAAGCAGTTCTGTGATAAATGTGTATACAGGTGTGTGTGTTTCCTTGAACATTAAAATAATGGTGGTGAACTAATAGAAATGTCATTGAAAGTGAACAATATAAAATTATGTAATGTAAAACTAGAAAAATGTGGACATTGATGTCTGTCCTGACAAAAATATGAAATGTCTGTGATCATTCATTAATTCATTCACTTTTAAAAAATTATTTCCTGAATTCTTAATATAATCCACTCACTATACTAGATTACTGGGTTGTAAAGGTCAGTAAACCAAGACCTCAGCACTTTGCATTAGATAGTAAGCTTAGATAATACAAATCTCTTTCTGTAAAAATATGACTTAAAGAGATGTCTGAACAGGGACTTGAGTGATAATAAAGCAGTTGGGTGCATGCTTTTCCCACGGCTGACCTGGGTTTGTTCCTCGTCTCTGTATGTTCCCCAAGCACCACCACGAGTAATTTCTGTCTAGGAAAAGGCCTGAGCACCACTGGGTGTGCCCCCAACCCCAAAAAAATACATGTTTACATAAATGCTAACTGAGGGGCTTGTAGGAGATTGATGGAGGCTTCATAATGAATATAATATCACTAAATATAGACATAAGATTCAAATTGCATATAAAAATACAGAAATGGAGTCTGAAGAAATAGTACAGGGTTTAAGAAATAGCTCTTTTACCTTGAAGGTAAGCTGTATGGATTGAATCCTGAGCATCACTAGGGTTCTCTCCGGAGAAGAGAACCAGGAATAGCATAGCTTCTGAGCACTGCCAGATTATGGCCTAAATGGAAAAATCAAACAAAGAACAGAAATGAGACAAGTAAATAGGCATTTGTGGGTTTTTTTTCTTTTGGCTTCAAATGAGAGAAAATTTATATTTGGAGTGTTTTTCTTTTTTCTTTTTTCAATTGTTGTTTGGTCTACAACTAGCTATGTTCAGGGTTTACCTCTGGCTCAGTGCTCAGTAACCATTCCTGCTCTTCTTGTGGCCTGGTTCAAATAGGGGTCAGCTGCATCAAGGCAACCACCTTATCTCCTTTACTTTCTTTAGCCCCTAAAATATGGAGTTTTCTTCCATTTTGATAAGTAGTTTAATAATTAGTAAAAGTGAGGCAAAAAGATTTCATATATGGGAGAGGAAGTAACTTCTTTAACATTTTTTCACACAATGGGCAGAAACAAGTGCTTAAACAAATGAACAATTCAGATAGCCATCATGAAAACTGCATCTGAGATGATGGATTTTGGTGCTAATTGCAGGGGCGGTGGAGAATATGGGTCCACGATTGTTAGGAACCCTTATTTACTGAACAAATTCTTTTTTTTTACTATTCATACCTGTATTCTATTGTGCTGTCCTCAACTAGGTCCCTGATTCTAATCCTCAGGTAAAGAGACTCTGTAGACCGATCAACAGTGCATATCTTTATTTAATGGACAATAATTTAGAGATATGAGAAATCAGAATTTTCATACTATTCTCATCTCAGAGTCATTGATAAATACTTTCTCCAGTTTTATCGAGAAATGATGAAATGAATCATCTTATATATTGGTAAGGTACAAAGCATGATGATTTGATTTGCACGTAATGCAAATTGCCTTCCAAATTAGACTCAGTTAAAAGTCCATTTCCTGGAATACTAGATAAATAGCCCAGTGTGGAGTATAGGGTGCTTGTCTTACACATAGCTGAACTAAGTTCAAGTTCAGTCTCTAGCACTTAAACACGAAGCGCTACCAGGAGTGATAATCGAGTGCATAGTCAGGAGTAAGCCCCACGCACCGAGCAGTGCCCTATATTGCCCCCAAATCAAAAACTGAGCACAAAGAAACAAAATATCCCCGTATATATGATATCTAAACCATATATTATATATATCGTATATAAAAATAAAAGTAAAACTTTTTATTGTGAGGATAACTCTTAAGAGTTTAGTTTATTAGCTGTTTTAATCATACTGTATTTGTTTTATAATTGTACATTTGACCACAATTTTCCTCTACTTCCCTTCTCCTCCAAATTGGATCTCTTTCTGCTAATTTGTATTTATTTGGGGGAAGGTGTTACAGACCACACCTTTAAGTGATTTTACAGTATTTGTCTTTGTGTTTTTCACTAATTATAATGTTTTCCAGATCTTACTATGTTGTAACAAATGGTATTTTATTAAGTTTTAATTAATACTCATTTTATATGTGCACATATATATTTACAAATATATATGAATCACAGCTTATATGCCCAATTATCAGTGTATAGTTAGGTTTTTATATATTGTCTATTGTCAATAATTCTCCTATGAACATGAAAGTGTGGCTATTTTTTGAGGCAGTATCACTGTATCACTGTCTCCCATTCATCATAGATTTGCTTGAGTGGGCACCAGTAACATCTCCATATGTCCTGTCTCATGCTAGTAGAGCCCAAGGGCATCTTCCTGCTCCAGGAACATAAAGAGCCTCAAACCATTTTGTTTAAATATATTCCCTCAAGTGGAATTGCTAGATATCATGATATTTCTAGTTTTAGTTATTAAAGCATCTTCCATACTTTTCTGGTATGAACATAAAAGACTTTAGTAGTTTGTTCATAGGCACTCTTCTAGGGAAATATATTCCATGCTTTTCATCTTTTTTTTTTGTGTTTTTAAAACAGTAAATACCTGGAGATCACTAGTGTCTCCGAATGTACTCTTCCTTGCTCACCCTATAAACACACACATTTTATTTGTAGGTCCAGTATGTAAGCTAGATGTACAGGGCAGGATGGAGGAAATACTTAGCTTTATGTCAGATTGATCTGGCTTGACATTGTAGGTAACGCTATGTGCTCTTGGCAAAATTACTTAACTTCTCATTACTTATAATTTATTTTTTAAGTATTTTATTATACACCGTGAGATATAAAATAAAAAGATATACAATAAAAAGTTCATGTTTGGGTTTGGTCATACAGTGTTCCAGCACCATCCCTCACAGTGCCATCTCCCACACAAAATCCCGGTTCCCTCCCCCCAGCCCTGCTCCATGGCAGGTTCTTTATTTCCCTTTCTTTCTTTCTTCCCTTCAGATATGGATTAAGAACATACATTAAAAGGTTGCTGTGTATCCTTTGCCTCTATTTAATTCGTTCTAGGTTGGCATTAGTCCTCGAAATTATTAGCACCGTTCCATTTCTGTCTTACCTAACCTCTGACCCCAACGGGATATTCCATTGAAATGATATAGTTTCACTCCTGATATTGGTATCAAATGTTATAATTCCATGCAAATAATGCAGTTTCCCCCTTGCTATTTCACTAAATAATCTTTCCAGTTTTTGGCAAATTTATAACTATTTTCTAACGCTCGTATCATTGGTAGATGTAAGCTTTTCCGCTGGGCACTGTGGATGGCTGTGAAACTGAAACAAAAGTAGGGATGGTGTTTCCGTGCTTATTTTGTTTCCCAGAGTAGATCAGGGTGGTTGGCTGGGTCTGGGAGTTCAATTCTAGTCTTTGGAGGAAAGTCAATTGTTTTCCAGAAAGGCTGTCCAGCGGCTTCCACCAACAATGGAGGTGTCCTTTCCCATCCACGAAGACTGTTTTCTTGATCTTTGAATATGTGCCAGTCTCGGGTGTAAGTGGTATCTCATGTTGTTTATGCATCCTACGTGGATTTTTATATTTTTTTGGCTCGGTTTCTCTTGTGAAGTTTCTGTTATTCCCATTTTGATGGGGTTGTTGTTCTATTTCTTGTAAAGTGCAGAGAGAAACTTCTCACTAAAATGTGGGGATTCTAAATAAGAATTTATTAGGCAGCACGTAGTAAAACGACTGATCAATAGTATGTACTCACAATAGATAGAGGTAATGAATGTTATTGTTGATATCGCTGCATTTACTAAATGACATTGTAAGACTTTTATCAGTTCTTGAAGCCTTCATCATTTTTAGGTATTCAAATTCAAATGGTTGTTCAATAAGGGAGAACGTTGGGAAAGTGAACAGCAATAATGTGTCCCTAGCTTTTTGCTAATAAGTCACACACAACTGGCATGCAATAAAGTAAACTCCTGTTTTCAAGTTACATAGCTGTCAAACTTTCCAGAATCACCAGAACATAGGGGT
The DNA here is from genome assembly GCA_021461705.1 of Cryptotis parvus. NCBI lineage: Eukaryota > Metazoa > Chordata > Mammalia > Eulipotyphla > Soricidae > Cryptotis > Cryptotis parvus. The sequence continues at coordinate 157,351 of JAJIBD010001336.1, read as the reverse complement.
AACCCTTTCATTTGCTTCTCAGAGCCCTCAGAAACAGATTAATAGTGCTTCTTAATCTATTTTAATCTTGTATTGACTTGTAAGTCTTCCCCACTGGAATTCAATATGCTTTTTCAAATCATCTTTATATGCTCAGAGCATGTCATGTACCTGGTACACAGAAAGGAAAAAAATGTGTTTAGTGAATCAGCCACTCTCACTATCACTATCTTCCCGTTGATCATCTATTTGCTAGAGCGGGCACCAGTAATATCTCCATATGTTCTGTCTCATGCTAGTAGAACCCAAAGGCATCCACTTGCTCCAGGAACAGCCAATCAGTAAAGAATGATTTACGTAGCTAAACAACTGCTGTGTTTTCCTAAATTCTATGATTTTAAGTTGCATTAAAATTAACTGCAAAACTCAGTTTTAAAGTGCAGGTTCCTTACTCCTGTCCACAATTTTTTACTAGATTAGTTATGCAGATTGGGAACATACAGCTTAAGAAATGCACCATCGTTACTTATTCAGGAACAAATACCACACTTTACAACATAGGCAGAGGTCTGAAAATATAGACACTACTGTAGTTAAGGCACTTTCCTTTCACATAATTGTCCTAGGTTTGATCCCTAGCACTCACCCTGTGAACTTCCTGGGCTGATCCCTGAATGCAGAGCTAGGAATAAGCCTTGAGCACCTATGGTGTGATTCCAAAACCAAAAGCAAGTGAATAAAATTATAGATAAAATTCTTCAAAAAATGAATATATAGCCCATTAGCATTTGCCTCCCAACACAGAATCTTAATTTGGAAGTATATATGGTCACTCGTGTTCATTGCTGCATTTAGCACAGTAATCATCATATAAATATAACCCAAATGTCCTAATACAAATGAATGGATTAAGTAGTTGTGAGATTTATATAATATATATATATATATACATATATGTGTGTGTACATATATATATGTGTGTCACTTGATCACTTGACATCTCGTTTTCATCGATTTGCTCGAGCGGGCACCAGTAATATTTCCATTTGACCCTATCACGTGCCAATGTAGCCCAATGGCATCTGCTTGCTTCAGGAATACGAAGAGGCTCAAACCATTTCTCTCAGGGTCTTGACTAAGAAGTCTGACCATCTTGTAGGTGGGCGGCCACGTGATCTTTTGACATCCTGTGGGATCCAGTCGAGTAAAGGCTCTAGTCCAGCGGTCGTCTCCAAATAGCATTACATGTTCAGCCCATCTGATTTTCGATGCCTTGGCAAACGAGAAAGAGTCCCTGACTCTGGAACAGTGACGGAAATCGGAACTCTGGATTCCTTCTCTCACTTGAGTGACGCATGATATTCCAAGCATAGCTCTTTCAATTCCTCTTTGGGAGACCCAAATAGCATTCTCATCCTGCTTTTGTAGGGCCCAGGTCTCTGAGGCATATGTTAATGCAGGGAAAACGATGGAGTTAAAGAGATGTGCATATATATATATATATATATATGTGTGTGTGTGTGTGTGTGTGTGTGCACATATATATAAATGGGATGTCATGCAAAAGACGAAATCATTCAATTTTCCACTGTGTGGTGGAGCTAAGGGGTATCATACTCAGTGAAATGACACAAAAGGGAATGGATAGATACAGCATTAACTCTCATATGTAATATCTAAAGATACACAGAAGGGAGCCTGAACCCACCGAAGACAGCATAACTGGAGAATTTGTTTACAAAACTAGTTAATGGAGTGAAAGGGAAGCACAAAGAGAGGAGAACTCCTCTTTGGTGAAGAGAAGCAGGCTCCCTGGTGGTCTGGTGTTGGAAAGATGTGTCCATGAAATTTAATTATAGCCTTGTAAATCATAATATTTCAATAAAATTTTTGAAAAGAATATGCATCATAGATATAATATACTGTGATGAAGTGTAATGGTTTAGGTCAGCATCAACAAAGCCATCGGGTGATTGTTCACTGATGGTAATTCAGATTGGAGTAAGGGCTGAAACTACTGTGAAAGAAGGCTCAAAGTAATCCTGAGGGAGCATTGGTGAAAATCTTTTGTTTTTAACCTTCTGCAGTATTGCCTGTTGTACTGTAGATATCTGTTTGAATAGAAGTTAAAATATAACAGTGTTGGCAGGATGTCCTGACAATGGATGACCTAAGGATGACATGTAAAATCCAATTTTTTTGTGGGGTTTGATAACAGAATAGCATCTCACGGTGCAGAAGCAGTCAGGCATATTGGATTCAGAAAATTCAGCACAATCTCTGTTAGCTGGCCAGATCTCTTCTTCCTTGGCTCCTGTTTTAAATGGACTTTCTCATTGTTTGCAGGTAGAAGCAAGCAATGTATGTGGTCCTCCAAGAGTGGAATATACATTTTAGGTACTGACTGTGTTTGAATTTCAGTCTAAAGCATTTATACTTTCATATAGACCACAGAATCTTTGGTAAGGAATGTTCATATTCTTGGTTTATAACCCATATTATTATGTTCAGGATCAGTATGTGGAAATCAATTTTTATAAGCACTGTAAGAGAGTAAAATTGCAAAGAGTAGGAGACAAGGATTGGGAAAGGCTTTATACATTATTTAATTAATGAAAACAAAGATGAATGTACTTATAAGGTGTCATATCTTACTTGTATTTTTTGCCTCCTTATTCTGCCTCTGAACACAACTTCTATCCTTATCTATCCCTTGAATAGGCTCCTCTCTAAAATTGTTCCGTCATCAATTTGCTTTTATAGAACTTTTTAATCCCCTAAACATTGTAGCGATTTTCTTTACTTCATTTTCACCAATTTCAGTCTAAAGGCTTACTTTTCTCTCCCTTTCTCTATACAAATATATCTTGAAGCATATTTAAATTGCTGTCATATTACATATACCCCTCCCATTATTTCAAGTATAATAGTGCAAGTTGTGTAGCTGTTATATTACATTTGTAAGAAAACAAACTGTAGGGTTCAGTAACTTCAGGCATATGAACAAATGAATAAAGGTTATTATTAATCCAAGACTTTAAGGGGAAAAATGACAGAGTTAGAGGCTTAAGAGTGGAAGACAGGCTCAAAATGGAGCAGGCCACCTAAGACATTTTATATCCTGACAAGTTTTAACAAGATTGTACTGCTTTGTAATTCATTTATAGAATGGTTATAGCCTCCCATTGGCCCAGTGCTCCCATTTATTCAGTGACTGTAAATAATAGCCATCAGCAAAGCTTTTGAAATCTCCAGATGAAAGGAACTAAATTAAGGAAGCTTCCCATGTGCATCTCTTTTGCACAAAATGCTCAGAAAGCAAGGGGCAGCAAGCTTCATAGGGCGATCATAGCAACCTGAAGCAGTCCCCGCTTTTGCAAAACATACATACTTATTTTCTATGAATGGGGAGTTAATTCTTTAAAAATAAGTATTGTTTTCACTTGAAGCAGGGTGTAATGTATCTTATTCTAAGATGCAAGACATAAAGGAAATGCAAGGTCTGTATTAGTTACGTTTTGTTGCATTTTCTTGCAGCAATAGATTCTTTCTTTGATTATTGCAAAACTTGTTGCTATTTTAAGAATATTGGTCACATGCTACAGTACCTGAGAGTGAAATTTTCATTACTGTCCAAAGATGATTCATTATGTTCCTTAAGAGGAAAATGTTTGATAAATAAATCCAAGCTTCTTTTTTTCATGTTTATCATGCTCCAAGACACTGAAAATGTATACCATTATAGGAACTATATGTATGTATGTATGTATTTATGTATGTATGTATGTATGTATATATCTATCTATCTATTTATCTATCTATCTATTTATCTATCTAAAATATGCATATGGTTTATCTTGTATATAGTTAATTTATAATATCTACATAACTAAAACTGCTTGACAAAATGAGCTCATAGTAAATGAATTTATAAATTTGATAAAGTGTTCTGAAATATAATGTTACTCTTGATTTATGAAAGCAGTGCTTACTGGGTGAGTTACTAAGTCACTGGTGTTTAATTGGAACAGGGACAAAAGTTAAGTTGGAACAGGGTATAACTTAAAATTCAGAATACATCTGTTAAATAGCAATAGAATAGCAACTTTAAAAAGTGCTAGAGGAGCCAGAGTGATAGTGTACTGGGTATGGCATTTGTCTTTTATGTGACTGATCGGGTTTGATCCTCCAACATCCCATAAGGTCCCCGAGCACCACCAGGAATAATTCCTGAGTACAGAACCAGGAATAACAGGAGTAACCTTTGAGGACTGACGGGTGTGACTCCAAAATAAAAAATGCATTAGTGCTCTGCAGCATTTAATCACTTTGTATAATTATTCCCTTTTCAATTAAGTATAAAACGTTAACCAAATAAGTAACCGATAAGCATTGTATCTGACATGAAATGTCTAGATGCCAGGGTTGGAGAGATAGTACAGGATTTAAGGTGTTTCCCTTGCATCCCACTGGCACCAGTTCAGTACCCAATATCACATACATTCTCTTTACACCATCAGGGGTCACTCTTGAGCACAGAGCCTGGCCTGAAATATCTCCTAAGCATTGCTGGGTATAGCTCAAGAGTGACTGGAGCAATAAAACAGCAGGTAGGATGCTTGCCTTGCTTGCAACCAACCCAGACTTGATTCCAAGCATCCTATATGATCTTCTGAGCACAGTTAGGAGTATTCCTGAGTGCAGAGCTAGGAGTAAGCCCTGAGCACTGCTGGGTGTGGCAACACCCACCCCCTAAAAGAACAACAACAATAACAAAAAACAGAAAGTAAAAAGGAGAATAGCAACGTCCTCCCCGATCTGAGTCACATGTGTTCAGACAGGGGGATATATGTATAAAAGGATATTTAAGATGCATTACAATATTTTTAGTAATCCACATCTTATATTTCTAATTTAATTTATTAGTTATTTATACCATGCACTGTCTTTATTTTGTGGCTTTAAACTAGCACTTAAATTTACAAGTATTTAAATTCAGAAAATAACTGGGGGAGGCATATTTCAAGTACAAAATTCAGAAAATAACTGGGGGGAAGCATATTTCAAGTATAAACTAGGTACGGTGGATAAGGTAAACTTTTAAAAGCCAAAAGGTTTATTTATTGTATTGTTAATTATTATTATACTAGCAAGTAAGGATATTTAAAATTCAGTGTTTATTTTATTGACTTATTAGAAGGAAATAAGAGCCATTATATGTTCACCAATTTGTTGTATTCTCAAAATGAAATAATCACAAGAGAATAAATATGATATAAATCCCTTTGTTTCCTGAGGAAAAAAATTATTATTGGTCTATTTTGTGTAACATAAAGTTACATGAATTAAGGCATAATTTCTGTAATTTAAAGATCTACTTTAAAGATCTACTTTATGTAAATGTGGGTGAGACAATTAGTGATTTTCTGAATCTTTGAAAATACAAGTGGATTGAAAGCTAAAATGCACCTCTTCCATGACCAATTTCAACTTATACCAAAGTATATCATCATTGGGGCCAGAATGATAATACAGTAGATAGAGTGCTTGCCATGCATGCCCTAACCTATCTTGATCCCCAGCATCCTGAACCTACCAGGAGTGACCCTGAACACAGAGCCCAGAGTAAGACTGAGTACTGCCCAGATATGGCCCCCAAACACACAAAACATATAAATACACTTTCTCTTTCTCTGCATATATATACTATATATACTTACATAAATATGGTATATATATACACACTATATATACTTTGTTATTATCAGTGATTCTGAGCTTGTTAGCTATCTTAAAGGGGATCTCAGAATTCCTCTTTGCCTGCATGAGGTTCACCCCATAATATTGCATATTCATTCACTCCTGTCTAGTGCTCACTTTGGGATTTTGTTCCCAATCTTAAAGGATGTTGCTTTGTTTGTACACTTTTGTAATTTTGCTATATAAATGAATTTGAGGACAAAAAGAGTGGATGGGAATTTATTTTAGTATTGAAAGTTTACCACAATTAGAAATTGCGTATCTAATCTTATAACAATAAAAATGAGTAGCTACTTGATAAGTGCAGGTTCTTTTAAGAGTCCTTGATAGATAAATTACAGTTTCATTTGTTTTACAAACATTAAGTAAACTATTATATTAATCTTCTACAATATTCATAAAAGTCTTTTAAAAACCCACAATTTGTTTACTAACTCTGTTTAAATGTCTAATGAAATTATTTTCTTTCAAATGCTAAGGCTCAATTTTGTGATTAGGACAGCTTTCTAAACTCTATGTACTCATTTGTAAAATACCCTTTTTTGTGTATGTGGTAAGTAGAGAAACATTCAGTCTACTCCTGACAACCAAAAAAGTATTATATCCTGATCTCTAGCACCTTTGATATCACATGGCAAAGAATCAATTTACTTTACATAGGGAAGAAAGAGTCAAGGTAAGAAGAAGACAAATGACATCTTGAGAAAGATTCAACTGGCATTTCTGTTTTGGTGTCAGAGGTGTCCATATAATCTAATCAATAAGGGAATCTTTTGGAAGCTGTAAAGATGATGTCTTCTAGAGTTTCAGAAAATACTGTAGTTTGGTGAAACCCATTCTGGATATCTGATCACTGAAAGTATAAGATGAAAAATAAGTATGTTTTAAATCACAAAATTTGTGGCTCTTAGTTACATCAGCCATAGGAACTTTGGACAGTGAATAGTGGATTCAGAGACATTTTTAGAATTTTCATAGAGCAAGTCAAGGAGTATTGCTGAATACCCATATATTTGTGAATGTATGAAGTATTTCTCTGAATCTCTGCATCATTCAATCTTTGGACAAAACCAATTGCTTCCTTTTCTGAAGATTAATGCATAGGCAGGATTGATGAATCTCTTCTGTACTGATGCATCAACATTTTATGCATTTCTTTTTAAAAATGAAATTATATACCTATATATCTTCTTATTTCCATATTATTGACTCTTCACATGTTATTAGACATCAAATTGGAATTCTTATAAATTTTTACTCTTACTGTAATGTCATTGCTACAGTATAATGCAGTGCTCTTCCTAGCTTAGGATTTCTGATATAGTATACAATTAAACAAGTAATGGTGCTTATTCTTGTTTTATATTATTGTATCATGATGGATTGCTTTGTGAACTGCAGTGCTTACAAACCTGTGATAATATTGATATATTTATGTTGTATAGTATATATACACTCTAGACAGATGTTAAGAAAAGTAATGCATAAAAGTTGCAACAGTGGGCTAAAGAGATAGTGCAGCAGGTCAGTTGCTAAACTTGCATTCAGATGATCTGAGTTTGATCTCAGGCACAACATACCTGAGCCCTTCCTGGGAAGGATCCCTCATTAAAGATGAGGAGTAAGCCCTGAGAACAGCCCATTGTCACCACCCTAACCAAATTAAATACTTAACAAAGATGTGCCAGTTAAAAGTGGGCCTTGCTTTCAAGAAACATAGTATCTCCCCAACCTGTATTCATATTTAAAACCACTTTACCTCTGTATATAATAACAATAAGGACTTTGAATTTAGAGAGTATGAATACGAATGTGTCTGTGCATTACTTAAATATTCTTCTGAGTTACTTTATTGGTTATATTGTGGTTCCTAATTTTGACACTGTTAAAGTGAAAGTCAAGTAAGTTTTGAGGTGGAGGTCATGGGATAGGGTTCTGTCCTGTCAGTTCGGGGTATTTAGAATTTCCATGGTCTCTGCCCACACAGTGTCATCATGCAGTGTTACTTACTTAACAACAGGATCATTCTATATGTTGACTAGTTTTAGTTGTTTTCCCAGGAGGGGCACAATCACCTATGATTATCACTGGTCCACTTTGGTACTTACAATTTCACATCAATTTTTACATTAATAATCCATAATATAATCCAATTTAGTAATTGATCTCTATTTTACTGAAGGTAAGAAAGCAAACATAATTACCTATGATTAAATTTTATTTGCCTCAGAAAAACATAGGAGGCGCTGGAGTGATAGTACTGTGTCTACCTTGCAAGCAGCCTACCTAATTCAATCTCTAGCATCCCATATGATCCCTTGAGCACCGCCAGGAGTAATTCCTGAGTGCCAACCCAGGAGTAACCACTGAGCATCACCATGTGTTACCCAAGAAAGCAAAAAACAAACAAAAAAAAGTAGAAGTGAAAAATTGGCAGAGAATATAGGAAATGAGACATGTACGGGGTGGCTTTCTCTCCTTCATTAGCCACATAGTACTGAGATATATATGTCTTAGTACTGAGACATATCAGTACTAAGACATATATACATGAGTATCTCAGTACTAAGACATACATATATATGAATATCTATCTCAGTACTAAGACATATATATCAGTACTAAGTACTGATACTCAGTACTAAGTACACATATTGAGATGTATATCTCAGTACTAAGACATATATATAAATATCTCAGTACTAAGACATATATATCTCAGTGCTAAGTACTGATACTCAGTACTCAGTACACAGTACTGAGATGTATATCTCAGTATTATAGGGCCCCAGGAGCTCCTGCAGCGCGCACGTTGTCCCCAATCTTCTGGCTCACCTCTTGGGCGTGGTGCACCATCTTGGCCCGCAGGTCTTCCAGCTCCTTCAGATCTCCTCCTTCATCTTCTCCGAGTCCTTGGTGAAGCGTTCGCGCAGGTTGATCGCAAAGGGTACCAGCTGCTTCTGCAGGTTGTGGGCATCTACTAGCTACGTGGAACTTCAGCTTGTTGCTTATTTCATGATGTCACTGACCATATACTTCCCATTCGTGCCACAAAAGTGATCAGTGAGCTCGCAGACTGCCTGAAGCTGAGGTGCCATGTCTAGATTCTACCACCCTCCCCTACTCCATGGGGCCCACCATTTTCCACATCGGGACTTCCCTCTCATCATTACTCCACCCAGCAGGCCAGACTATCACAGCCCGGATCATCCACAGCCACCCTGCAGCAATTTTTTTGTTTTCAATCTGGACCAGGTATGCTGAACCAGAGACTCTCAGACATGGGGCAGAGCTGCTACTTGCTCTCCCTGTGCCCAGCTGCTCGAGAGGTGCCCGGGAGGCATGGCGGGTTCTAGCCCTGGCCTGCCACCCCAGCATAGCCTCACAACAAGCCAGACCACCCTCCCTTACTCCATGGGGCCCGCCATTTTCCACATCCGGACTTCTCTCTCGTCATAATTCCACCCAGCAGACCAGACTATCACAGCCCGGCTCGCGCAGCTGCTAGCAGCCACGCGGTTCATCAATATATGCTTTATTTAGAAGTGACTACAACAGTATGCCCCTGCACGGCAAGCCTGGCAAGCTGCTTGTGTAGTATTTTATATGCCAAATACCAGTAACATTTATATTAGGTCATTCCCATGACCTAATATAATGGTTTGAGGCTCTTTATGTTCCTGGAGCAAGTGGATGCCTTTGTATTTTACTAGCATGAATCAGGACATATGGAGATATTACTGGTGCCCGCTCTAGCAAATAGATGGTTAACGGGAAGATAGTGATAGTGATAATATATATACTATATAATATATATCTATATACTATATATAGTATCACTTGTCACTTCATTTGTCTTCCCGTTGTTCATCGATTTGCTCAAGCAGGCACCAGTAACATGTGACATCCTGTCACATGCTAGTGAAGCTGAAGGGCAGCTGCTTGCTCCAGGAACATGAAGAGCCTCAAACCATTCCTTCAGGTCATGGGAATGAGGTCTATAATCATTCCTGCTTTTTGGCATATCGATACTACACGGTAGTTTGTCAGGCTCTGCTGTGCGGGTGGGATTCTCTTGTAGTAACCTCTTATCTCATGCATTTACGACCACGTGAGATGTGGAAAGATCAGCTTTTTCTGCTGGGTGGAGCTCTGACAAGCTATGGAGTCTGTATATTGAAAATGGTGTCCCTCATGGTGTGGGGGTTCATCTGGCGTCTTGCGAGGCTCTGCTGGGATGGCAGGCCAGGGCTAGAACTTGCCTTCCCTCCTGGTGCCTCATGTTCAGCTGGGCACTGGGAACTGGTGGCAGCTCTGCCCCTTGTATCTGAGTCTCTGGGTCAGGCATACCTGGGATTGAAATAGACTGCTGTAGGGTGGGATTCTGACAAGCAGGGCTTGTATTCAGCTCCATGAGCTGTGGAGTCGGATGCTTGTAGGGAAGACAGGTTCTAGCCCTGAACCGCCTTCCCAGCAGAGCCTTGCAAGAAGCCAGAGGAACCCCCCAAACCATGAGGGCCACCATTTTCAACATCTGGACTCCACAGCTCATCAGAGCTCCATATATACATATATATATTATATATGTATGTATATATGTATATATATACACACACATATATATATCAAACAAACTGTATAGTATATATGTATATATAATATATACATATATAGTAAACAAACTATATAGTATACATGTATATATACATATATATGTATATGTGTATATAGATGTATATATTATATACATATAGATGTATATAGATGTATATATTATATATACATATAATATACTTCATGATCATTCTGGTAGTCTGCATCTTTGGATCATGGCCGACAGTGCCTGAAGCAGTTTGTGGGCAGGCCCACTGGGCATTCTGGAGGGAACAAAGTTGGGGAAGGGGTCCCAGATTTATCTCCACGAAAACCTGGTGACTAGCCATGGAGACCTTAGTACCTCGGATTGAAATTGGCTTCTCACTTCTGTGGTGCTTTGACGTGTTGTGGGTGGTTCCGGGCATTGAAAATGGCTGTGGTTGTGGTGAGTGAGGTTTTTCTTGCTTCTGAGGCTCTATTGGGCAAGCAGGCCAGGAACACCCATCCCCTCACCCCCACTTCTGGTTGCCTCATGATCAGCCTAGCACAGGTAGAGTGCTAGGCTTACTAATGTTCTACAACACATTAGCTCATGTGTTGTAAGTTGTAATGAGCCTAAACTGGCTTTCCTTTCCAGATATTTAACCAAAATAAACATAATGTCTTAATCCCAACTCCTGAGTTCCTTAGAGAGAGCATTGATGGACATGGGCTTTTAAGGACAGGTTGAATTTCCAAAGATCCATAGGTTTCTTTAGAAAATTTACTCATATTTTGAACCATCAACATGGAATAGAGTTCTTAATTTTTTGGAAATATTAAGATTTGTTATTAAAAATGTCTATCTGGAGTGATAATAAGGAATTTGCCTTGCATGCTACTAACCCAAGTTCAATATTCTAGAAACCCTAGAACCCCTTTAGTCTGCTAAGAGTGATCCCTAGCTCAAGGAGTAAGCCCTAAGTCACACTGGATGTGGCTCTTCCCAAAAAAATTTCAAAGTGAAAAATTTAATTTTATGGAAGCAATAAAAATACTGCTTTCTTTAGGAGGAACATGTGATTCTACACTTTGAGCACATATATCGAAAAATTTCTCAGAAGTGGTTGTGTTAAGATAAACAGTAGCAGTGACTGTTGTCTGTTCAGGAAAACAAATTTAATTGTTCTTCTGCATGTAAACAAAGAAAAGTAAAAAAAATAGATTATTTGAGCAAATCATTGAACCCATTTTTCAAAATCTATTTCCAAATTATAAAGATAAGCATTTTTAAAAGTTACGATCATGATGACAACAATGATGATGATGATGATGATGATGATGATGATGATGATGATGATGATGATGATGATGATGATGATGATGATGATTTGGTATGGCTTGTTTGTCCATACTGTGCTTATTTAGTAGACAGGAGTTTTCAGTATGTTGAAGCAATGCCCCGGACGTTTGAACCTTTTATTTTCCTGATATGGACACTTTTTTTATTTCCTGGCAAGTTCACTGACAGAACCCCAGAGGTAATGTAACAGTATCCACATTTACCTGACAGCCAAGAATGAGTCACTCCTGAATTTACAAAAAATGACATAATCAACATAGCATACCAATGAAGTCTGAGGAGGATTTAAGATATTATACGGCTCCAGCACCTCTCATTAGTGCCATAGGTCTCATTAGTACATGTCTTCTCTCCACCCTTTAGAGCTTGGCTGGTAAAATACAGGAAACACTAAAAACCTCTATATCTATGACAATGTCATATTTTAGCTTTTAATAAAAATAAATGATTAAAAACTGAAAATAGCAAATGATGTCCTAGACATTAAACATCTTTTAGCTTTTAATAAAAATAAAGAGTTGTAGCACATTGAATTTTCTAACATGTTTTATAGATGATAAAATAGTATAAAATAAGGCTATTGGAAATATCCTTGAACCTTTTGGAAAAAGGAAATAAGTGTGTCACTACGTTAAGAGGGAAGATATGCTTATTCCCTGAGACGCAGTGTCCTATAGGAAAAGGAATTGAGGTTTGGGCTAGATTTCTAGACTCAGCTCTGTCAATGTAATTGTTAATGTAGTTGTATTACTCTTAGCATCTTGCATTTATTTTTTGATGTGTGTGACACAGAAATGCTGTTCCAGAATTTTGTTTTAGCTTAGCTTTTATTTAAAGGCTCCTTGTGAATGTTTCTGTTGCTGTGGGACACACTATCTTTCCTTCCTTCTTCTCTTTCATAATTGTTGACAGAACAAATAACAAAAGACATAATGATAGGAAAATCATGACTTCACTTAGACTGATAATCTGAGTATATGCAAGGTTTCTCTTTTTCCCGAACTCATATTTGACTGTGTAGCAGAACCCATTGATGATGAATGAATTAAAATTTCAGTGCTATTTATTTGATGTAAAGTAAATACTATTGCAGAGAAAAGTAGATTTGTGATTGGAATACTATCACAATTTTATAAATTGTCTTGATAAAGCAAAGGACTCACATATTTTTCAGAGGAATCCAGAAATAAAACTTTACAGGATGGCTATACTATTTTAAATGACTACATAGAAGATAAAGCATGTTAAAGTCTAGTACATCATTTGTTATTTTCAGTTTTTAAGTTGACTTTGCCGTTTGGTACTTCAAGCCAAGTTTACAAGGCCTGTCACTATTTATATCTAGTATAGTGAATCCCAAGTATATTGTTCTGACATTTCCTCCAATGACTGATAGTTGGGGAGATCCAAGTATACTGAGCTGTGTGGATTGATAATGATACAACAAAAGCGTATGAACTACAGGAGCTGGAATGATATCACAGTGTTAAGGCATTTGCTAGAATTCAGCTGACCCAGGTTCAATTCCTGGTACCACATTTAGTTCTCTGAGCACTACCAAAACTGATTTCCTGAGTACAAAGTCAGGAGGAAGCCCTGAGCACTGCAGAGTTTTGTCTAAAAACCGGGTTTAAAAAAAAAAGAAAAAGAAACTACAAAACGATCAAAATAAATCTTACTAAATATTGCTTTTTATTCTGATGGTTTGCCAAAGATATAATATGAATTTTATGTGAGATTAAAGTAATGACACATTTCTGTGTTTTTATGTAAATACTTCAAGTGAAAACGAGTAAATAAGCACTCAACTATATCATTCATATGCTCTCTATTATAAGGTTATATCTGCCAAGTGCATAACAATAAATGTCACCTCGAAATCAAAATTAAGAGAACAGATTAAAAGATCTGATTTGTCAGGTAGTTGCTGAACCGCTTGTCATCATATGACTAATTTGTCTTTCTAGAGGCACAGTCATGACAGATATTAAATGTAGAATGAAAGTAGGTGTATTCAGTACTTTTCAAGGTAGTGGTTTAGACATCAGGAAAGCTCCTGGGGAAATACCATATGCTAGAGAAGCTCTACATTGCATTGAGTGTTTATTGGTTTCTGTCATGGTATGGTAGGTATTGGTTAGTGGTAAAAACAAAGAAAAATTCATTTGTTTGTAGCTTTCATTTTTCATTTATGTGATTTCTGGTAGGTATATTTGTCATGCGGAGGTAGCAGAAAGAATCTACTTTTATTTCAATTCTAATCACAAACAGACTAAAATGTGTTTTATTTTTGTCTCAGTGGAATCAGAGAGGTATATAGAACTTGGTGATAGGATGGTGCATCAGCAGTTAATTGTAATGGCTGGGATTTGCATTTATATATTGACTACAGTACCTCTTTTTCCCTGTCAAGGATTAATTTTTCTAATTACAAGTAAAAGCTTTTTAAGATATGTATTATTTCTTCTAGGAATCTTCAAATCCACCTACTTTATGTAATATAAAATCTGTAAACTCTTTCATTGTTCATAATCACTTTCATTCCTTTAATATGGCAAAGTTTGTGGTTTTATCTAATCCCTCTGATATGTGTGTATTTATGTATTTGTAAATAAGTATATATCCTGCTTTTGATGTGAAATATGTAAGGTTTTTAAATCACATGCTTTTGATAACATGAAAAATGGAAAAAAAGTTATAACAAAGAGAAAAACAATATTAGAACTACCTGATAAATGTTTTTTCTAGGGAAAGACTAAGATGTCATGCTAAAAGCAATCACTGCCATACATCATAATCAAAATCAGATTCCAGCAAATTGCTGGGAGACAATGTGACATGGTGGGATGTTGTATTTAAATTCTGAAGGTCTCTGTAGAGCGTTGCTCTTTTGTGTGCATGTGTCTGGGGGAATGGAGGGCAGTGAAGGAATTTAGACAACATGTTCTTTGTTTTTAAAGTATTTGCGTAATTATTATTAAGTCAAATAAGTGTCATACATTTGTCTATAAGTGTTATTCTTTTGGAAATTATCTCATTTTATAATCCCCTTATAGCTGTTTTTGTAAGTTTTGAAGAAGAAAGTCTTTTATTTTACTGTTTCTGTCTATTTGTCACACTGTTATTTATAGAAAATACAAAAAATACAATTTTTATGTAATCATATTTTTCACTTTGTTGAAATAAAACACAAATAAATTTTGAATGAATTATTCTCTTTCTGTTAAGATGCCTACCTTTTTTCCCATATGCCTTTTGGTCATTCAGATTTCTTTTTTGAGGAAGGTTCTGTTCATTTATTCTCCCCATTTTTGGATGGGGTTGGCTGTTTTCTTTTTGTAAAGTTATACTAGTGCCTTATGTATCTTGGATATAAACCCCTTATCAGATGGTAATTGGGTGAATAGTCTTTGTAAGAAATACGAGGACACCATGGGCCATCTTTGTATCTTGGTCAGCTTTTTAGTTTCATGTAGTCCCAGATGTTTATCTTTGTTTCCAGTTGCCTTGTTAGTGGTGTCTATCTTGTAGACGCCTTTAGCTTCAATGTCATGGAGAGTTTTGTCTATATTTTCTTCGATGTACTTTATGAATCCAGGTCTGATATTGAAATCTTTAATTGATTTTGATCTGAATTTTCTACTTGGCATTAGACTGAGTTTATTTTTTTAACACATATTTGCCCAGTTTTCTCAGCAACACTCTTAGAGGAGGTTTTCCTTGCTCCACTTCGCATTTTTTGCTCCTTTATCAAAGATTAAATGATTTTATATTTGAGGATGTATTTCAGGATATTCAACTCTATTCCATAGGTCCACAGGTCTGATTTTATTCCAATGTCATACTGTTTTAATTATTACCACTTTGTGGTATACTTTGAAGTTCAGAAAGGTGATGCCTCCCATCTTCTTTGTTCCAAGCATAACTTTGGCTATTCATGGAGGTTTATCGTTCCATATGAATTTCAAGATGTTTGGTTAATTTCTTTGAAAAATGTCATGAGTATCCTTATAGTGACTGCATGGAATCTGTATAATGCTTTAAGGTGTATTGCCATTTTGACAATGTTTATATTCCCAAGATTAAGAGGGATGTGTTTCCATTTCCTTGTATCCTCTCAGATTGAAGCAGCATTTTGTAGTTTTCTTTGTACAGGTCCTTTACCTCCTTAGGTTAAGCTAATTCCAAGGTGCTTGATTTTCAGAGATAAAATTTTGAATGGGAATGTTTTTTAATATCACTTTCTTCTCCTTCATTATTTACACATAGGAATGCCACGGACTTTTGGGTATTGAATTTGTTACCTGCCACTCTCCAATACCTGTCTATTGTTTCTAGGAGTTTGTCGGTAGAGATTTTAGGGTCTTCTAAATATAGTATTGTGTCATCTGCAAGTAGTGAGAACTTGGCTTCTTATTTTCCATCTGAATGGCCTTAATATTTTTTTCTCTCCATTCCTAGGGCAAGTACTTCCAGGACTATGTTGAATAGAAGTGGTGATAGTGGGCAACCTTGTCCCTGATCTTAGGGGGAGGCTTATGATTTTTCACCACTAGAATAATGCTTGCTGTGGTCTTGCAGTACATGGTTTAGACTATATTGAGGAAAGTTCCTTCAAATTCTCATTTTGTGGGTAGTTTTTATCATGAACAGGTGCTGGATTTTGTCAAACACTTTCTTTGCATCTATTGAAGTGATCACTTGACAGTGATCAACTTTTTAATTTTTTAATAGATCACATCTATTGAAGTGATCACTTAATCACTTGAAAGTGATAACTTTTTATTTTTCTTTTATTGATATGATGTATTATGTTGATTGACTTGGAAATGTTCAACCATCCTTGCATCCTTGGGAGGAATTCTACTTGCTCATGATGTATGATCTTTTGGATGAGTCTTTGGATTCTGTTTGCTAAGATTTTGTTGAAGGTCTTTGCATCTATGTTTGTCAGGGATATTGGCCTATAATTTTCTTTTTTTTTTTGAAGCCTCTTTCAGCTTTGGGTGATATCAGGTTGACATATGCCTCATACAGCCAGAATATGGAAATAACCTGAGTGCCTGAGAACAGATGACTGGACAAAGAAACTATGGCATATCTATACAATGGAATACTATGCAGTTGTTAGAAAAAAATGAAGTTATGAAATTTGCCTATAAGTGGATGGACATGGAGAGCATCCTGATGAGTGTAATTAGCCAGAGGGAAAAGGACAGATGTAGAATAACTGCATTCGTTTGTGTGATAAGATAAAATGTTTATCTTCCCAACCCTGAAAGAGCCATTAATACAGTAGCACTAAGAAGGACAAACTAGGAGTGCCTGATAAAAATTCAGGGCCAAACTAGGCTGCCAAAATGAAGAAGGACTAAAATGACTGTCTGTACTTTTACAAGATGGTCAGACTTCTTCGTCAAGACCCTGAACTAACGGTTTGAGGCCCTTCCTTCATATTCCTGAAGCAACCAGATGCCATTGGGCTACACTGGCATATGATAGGGTCAAATGGAAATGTTACTGGCGCCCGCTCGAGGAAATCGATGAATAACAGGATGCAAGTGATCAAGTGATTTGTGTGATATAAAAAATAGATACTAATATCCGACACTAAGAAAAACATGATGTAGGAGGACTTGTCAGTGGTTGGAATCTACTACAAGTATGTGGGAGTCAGAGCTTAGGTAAGATAGAAAGGGACTAGTGTACTAAATATTGTGGGAATGGTAATACCAGACTAGAACTGAGCATTAAGCCTAGGCAAAGGGGTATGCATAATAACTCAATTTAGGGTTTGTATGTATTGCAAGCCACAATGTGTAACAGAAGGTAAAGAGAGAAAGAAAGAAAAATGAGAGAGAGAAAGAAAGAAAAAGAAAGAAAGAAAAAAGAAAGAAAGAAAGAAAGAAAGAAAGAAAGAAAGAAAGAAAGAAAGAAAGAAAGAAAAAAGAAAGAAAGAAAGAAAGAAAGAAAGAAAGAAAGAAAGAAAGAAAGAAAGAAAGAAAGAGAGAGAGAAGAGAGAGAACGTGAGAGAGAAATTGAGAGAGAAAGAAGGGGAGGAATTCGGTGATATTGGTGATGGAAATATGCATTGGTGGAGGGTTGGATGCTGGAATATTGTATGACTGAAGCCCAACCATGAACAGTTTTGTAAGTGTGTATATCACAGTGGTATAATAAAAATATTAAAAATAATAAAATGAAATAGAAAATAAGATAACAACCTTTAAAAGTTTTACTATTTTTCCCTTTCTAACAGCATAGTAAATTTTAAATAAAATAAGTATTTTACTTAAAATAAATTTAAGTATCTTTTTTTTAAAATAAAATAGTGTAAGTATTTCAGTTTTATTAGTTAAAATCCGTTTAGCTTTTAAGGGAAGCTTGTTCTTCCAGTTAAATTTTAG
The DNA here is from genome assembly GCA_021461705.1 of Cryptotis parvus. Lineage (NCBI taxonomy): Eukaryota > Metazoa > Chordata > Mammalia > Eulipotyphla > Soricidae > Cryptotis > Cryptotis parvus. Next base: position 139,267 of record JAJIBD010001336.1, on the reverse strand, counting down.
AATGTTTAGGCGGAGCGATAGTTCAGTGGGTAGGCATTTGCCTTGCATTCGGCCAGCCCTTGCTGGCCTGGGTTCGATCCCCAGCATCCCATATGGTCCCCGAGCACCGCCAAGAGTAATTTCTGAGTGCAGAGCCAGGAGTGACCCTGAGCATTGATGGGTGTGACCCAAAAAGCAAAAAAAAAAAAAAAAATAAAATTTTTTTTTTTCAGTTAAAAGTCTAAATTTAAGACTGGAAACTTGATATTACAATTAAAAGGGTATATAAAGAAGCTTTAGATATTGTGGGAAATATTGGCATCAGAATATTTTTTACTTGTGTATCTTATATCTGGACACTTATTGTTTGTTTTACTCCCTCAGCAATGTTCTGCATTTTATAAAGTAAACATCTTGACTATATATTGATAAGATCATTTTATGCACTCCACATTTTTATTTTTTATTTTTTTTGCTTTTTTGGGGGTCACATTGACAATGCTCAAGGGTTTCTCCTGGCTCTGCACTCAGGAATTATTCCTGGCGGTGCTCGGGAGACCATATGGGATACCGGGATCGAACCCTGGCCAGCATTTTTAATCAAAAACTTTTATTGTCCATTGTCCTTAAATATTGCAAAGACAGTGTCCATAAAACAATATCTTTCAACTTTACTTGATATCCATTTAGATGTTTAATAACAGCCTACTTTTTACTTTTACTATTTTCAAATTTTTCATTTCAGATCAAAGTATTAATTACTCCAAAGCATCCTTTTTTATATGAAATTAATAATACTTCAGTCTAAAAGTAAAGCTTTCAAAGTTAGAAGGAAAAAGACAGATATAGAATGACTGTATTCATGAATGGGGTATAAATATATACCAGTGTTTTACTGAGTGTGGAAAATGGTAATATCAGACATGAACTCACCATTGAATATACACAAAGAGACTTACATGATAACCCTAAATGTCTGCAGGGCTAGCTGCAATGTGTAAAAGAAGTGGGAGAGCGATGCAAAGACAGAGAGAGAGAGAGAGAAAGAGAGAGAGAGGAAACAGGGTTACCTGCTACTGAGGCAGCCTGGGGGTGGGTAGGAGGGGTGTGGGTACACTGGTGGTGCGGATGGGGCACTGGTGGAGAGATGGGTGCTGGAGTACTGTATTACCAAGAACCGATTATGAACACCTTTGTAACTGTATGTTTCACTGTGGTATAACAATTTTTTTAAATTTTCTGTTAAAATTTTTTGTAAAAGCTTTCTGTTTCAAAATAAATTATGGCCATGAATATAAAGCTTTCTCTCCTAAAGTAAATTAAGGGAAATGAATTGGAAGATAGGTAATCTAGATCCTTTCTCTGGGTGTAACTTTGTATATGCGTGACAGAAGTGAAAATACAGAAATATCCTATAACATGAGAAAATAAATGTGAGACACATAGGAGTTATATAAAAATAAATGACCAAGAAAGTGATATTTATTTTTTAAATCAGAAAATTGACAGTAAGTTCTGAATTATCAAATAATGTACTGATTATATTACCACTTTAGAGATGAAGGAACTGAATATTGGAAAGGCAGTGTATTTATGAATTTATGTATTTCTTAATATTTTTGGAAATAATTCACAAGCATTTTATAAAGTATATATCTTTAAATTAGAGTACTAATTATACTCAATTATTTAAGTAGAACTACTGAAATTCATATCATGAATTACATCTTTCAATAAGTATTAGTGGCATGCTTTACCATGTAGTAGTACCATGTAGTAGCCAAATGCTATTATGTAAATATTAATTTTATTATTCTTTATGTTATATTACTATAGTACTTATTACTTTACTAACAATGTCAAACAAACTGAAATTTATTTATGTAAATTTTAAAACTTGTATTTAATTTTGACACCAAAATCATCTTAAAAATATTTCATTAGTTTACTCTATCATAAACAACACACAATAAATTAGTGTAACTAAGTGAATTAGAAAGCACAAATTTAAATCAAATAAATAAGCATTTAATGTAGAATTTTAAATTGCTTTAACACCCCCCGCTATTTGGAAACGATAATGATTGTCCTGTGATTGTGTTGTCCCTGGTTAACCACCACTGTTTTCTTTTTTTTACCTCTGTTTTCAAAGTCTTGGTATACCATTTCCTTTTTAAGCTTTGCAGATAAAAGTATAAAACTCCTAACAAAACCAATGTCTTGCTAAGTTTTCTTTCAGGGAATCTATTTATGAAGGTTTGGCTTTAGTTATTAATTTGATTTCACCCATTATTTTCTCTTTTTATTTTATTATATGTAAAAGTATTTACATATAATAAATGTATGTATTAATATGTAAACATATTTACATATAATAAATGTACTGTAACAATACTGTTCTTTCTGTTCTGAAAAAGCTTCCCTTTCATATTTCTTTTTCTTCTCTTCTAAGTCTAAATATTACTCAGTAAGCAATGCTCCTCTACCACTGAGATCTTCACCATGTATCGTCACTGAGTCTTTAGAAAATACTTTTGTTTTTAATACCAGTATTTCTTGAAGCTATTGTATTTGAGATATTTTCCAAATGCTTTTTACATACAGTGTTTGGTAGCTGTTAATTTTCTTAGGAAATAATTTTTTGCTTTATAGCAAATATTGAAGAATATTACCAACTCAACCTCAAGTTTCCATTTTATGTTTTTCAGGTCACGCTAAAGTAGCAGCCCTGGAAATATTTGATAAAAGATTTATAAAACAACTTTTATAAAAGCTTTATTCATACTTTTTTCTGCATCGTCATTTGTTCTGATTTATTTTGACATGAAACTCTCTCTTTTCACCATTTTCAGAATCATGACCAATGACATGAATTAAAATTGCTATAAAATAGACTTGATGAAACTTATATAGTAGAATTTATGACTAATGTCTATTTCAAACATTGTGATTATGAAGAATCCTTGTTGAAGAACAACCATATAGGGACTAAAGAAGAATACAAGAGGTAAAGCATTTGCTGCTTTGCATGCAACAACATATGGCCCCTGGAGCATCCCCTGAGCACAAAGCCAGGAATAGTCTCTGAGTATCTTTGGGTGTAACCCAATGCATCCCACACCTTCTGCACAAGAACCAGAATATATATAAGATGACTAGACTCATTGGCATTGGTGTGACTGTTAGTGACTAGCAAATTCTTTGAACAATTCATTATTCAATTCAACAAAACTGTAAAGTACTAATAGGCAATAATAAAAATTTCAGGAATTATTGAAAACTATAGTTATGCTATATGTAGTAGTATCAGATTTTCATTTCATTTATTTTTTTTTTACAATTAAAAAGTTCATGTTTGGGTTTTGGTCATACAGTGTTCCAGCACCCGTCCCTCCACCAGTGCCCATCTCCCACCACCAACATCCCGGTTCCCTCCCCCTTCCCCAGCCCACCTCCATGGCAGGTTCTTTATTTCTTTCCCTTTCTCTCTCTTTCTCTTTTCCTTCCCTTCCAGACTATGGATTACAGAACATACATTAAAAGTTTGTCATGTGTATCCTTTTGCCTCTATTTAATGCTCAGTTCTAGGTTGGCATTAGTACCCTCGACTATTATTAGCACCCTGTTCCATTTTCTGTCTTACCTAACCTCTGACTCCCACACGTTTGTGATAATTTCCACCTTTGACAAGACCTCCTGATATATGTTTCACTTGACCTTGGATATTGTTATCATAATATGTACATATATATTTATGCCATGCAAATAAATGCAGTCATTCTGTATCTGTCTCTCTCCTTCTGGCTAATTTCGCTCAACATAATCTTCTCCATGTCCATCCATTTATAGGCAAATTTTATAACTTCATTTTTCCTAACAGCTGCATAGTATTCCATTGTGTAGATGTACCAAAGCTTCTTTATCCAGTCATCGATTTTCAGGCACTCTGGTTGCTTCCAGATTCTGGCTATTGTGAATAATGCTGCTATGAACATAAAAGTAGGGATGGTGTTTCCGCTGCGTATTTTTGGTTTCCCAGAGTAGATTCCCAGGAGTGGTATGGCTGGGTCAAATGGGAGTTCAATTTCTAGTCTTTGGAGGAAATTCCATATTGTTTTCCAGAAAGGCTGTACCAGCCGGCATTCTCACCAACAATGGATGAGTGTCCCCTTTTCCCCACATCCACACCAGCACTTGTTGTTCTTGCTCTTTTGAATATGTGCCAGTCTCTGTGGTGTAAAGTGGTATCTCATTGTTGTTTTGATTTGCATCTCTCTGATGATTAGTGATGATGAGCATTTTTCATATGTTTTTATATAACTTACTTTTCACATGGAAAATTATACTTATCAAGGAATAAAATCATTCTGAGTTAATTTGCTGTGCATAGATAGCATATTATTAGAGAAATGTATATTTAATGTTCACGTCCTTTCATATATCAGTAACTCTTCAGTCACACACATATGTTTTGAGAAAGAGTAATAAAAAACTATTCAGTAAAACAAATCTAAGCTGTTGTTTTTGCAAAGGTCCACTCTTCATTTAAATGTGAATTTTCTGGTGCGTATATGCTGCCCTAGCCCATGTACTGCTTTAACCTATGTGGCTGAGCGTATGTGGAACATCTCTCCTCCTGTGCACTCGATCTCACTTTCCTCCTTCCCCTTCCTAAAAGCCTCCAAAGAAAAATCTGTTTATATTTTTAAGTGAATTATCCTTGGAATTCTGAAGCAGAATTATATTATAGTTTATAATAAAACTTTATATAAAAGTTCAAAGAAAAATATAGTTCTTCAAATAATATCTGCACATATTAATTTGTAATGATACAGACCTGAACCATACATAGTTATAATGTAATATTATTTTAATTTAAAAAATCATGTTACTGCCAATAGTTGACACTTTGTCTCTGAATATTTTAGTGCATGCCTCATGTTAGGTGATTAACATTGACTAGCTACTAGCTAGGGATGTTTTTCTATAGAAGATATAGATAAATCAATGAATCCAAGATGTTTTTGCTTTACAATATATAGCACTATTTTATTCCTTAAACTGATTTATTATGTTTCAGATATTTCCTAAGGCAATTTCCTTTTTTTTTCCAGAGCATGTGCAGTAAGTTAATCTATTAGACTGAAGTTCAATTTTTTCCTCTGTGTTAAATCTGATGATGAGGTTATAATTCTCTTCTGAAAGAAAAGAAATAGATAATACAGAATAAAAGCATTTATTTATGGAAAACATCTTCACCCTTCATCATTTTGATATTTTCTTTTTCACTTTTAGAATGTTCTTATTGTGCTATACTTTAAAAAATTAACAGAATTTCCTAATAGTTCATTTAAGATATATATATATATAGATTTATATCTATCTATCTATCTATCTATCTATCTATCTATCTATCTATCTATCTATCTATCTATCTATCTATCTATCTATCTATCTATCTATCTATCTATCTATCTATCTATCTATCTACATTTTTTTAAAGTTTTAAGGGAATTTTGTCCTGCCACCCTTGATCAAAAATCATTTTCGATTATTTCAGAGTTTCTCTTCAACCAGCACAATATATTTATCAATTTCATAATTTGGTATTATCTCTTTGGGATTATATTTGCTACAATGAAATAGTTAACCCTAAACTTCTAAGCAGCATTTTAGGCAAATTCATATCTATGTTCTGTATTTATTCTTCAAATCTCTCATTATCTTCCTCAAATCACTAGTTTAAGCACTTACATTGGCAGTACAGCTTTTATTTTTGAAGTCTGAGCTGCCCCATATGCTTTTCCACTCTTCATTGTCACCTCCCTTTCCTTCATGCTTCTCTCATAATGCTCCTTTCATTTATTAGATTAATTGTTGAAATATCTTCATATGACCATTGTTCCTCCCTGTCCTGACATCTGGCATAAACATTTCAGTATCATGGGTCTTATTTTATTTATTTCTTGCTCCATCATTTATATTTATGTTCCTTCTTAACTAGCTTAAATTGCACAGATCATCATGTTGGTAAAGTTACAGTAAATATCAATAATTCTTTGTCCTACTGGCTTTGACCTTCTGATCAGGAAAATCATCAATCCCTGATGGAAGCCAACTATTTGCTTTATCTGGCTTTCATCTGTGCAGCTGGACTTAACTAGATATAATAACAGTGCACATCAAACCAGTGCCACCATAATTATTGTTTATTTATTAGTCACTGCTGGATTATCACTGCCCTTCATTCCAATCACATTTTGCTCTTATTTTTTTGAAAAGATAATTTCAAGTCTTTTTTCAGTTCTTTGCAAAAATTTCACCATCCCCAGTATTCACTTCATTGCTCTAGCTGACCAAGTCTAGAAACAACAAAACCTTAACTGTGAAAGTTCTTAATTTAATATGGTTGGCAGAGAAACAAAAAGTAATGTAAATATATAGTTAATAGTAATTTTCTCAAAGCATTGTAGTTGTATTCCATCTACATTTGATATAGTTAATAGTAATTTTCTCAAAGTATTGTAGTTGTATTCCACTTGCATTTGACCAACTATTCTTTATCCTGGCATGTAACTGAATTAAATCAAAGTTGTCTGGCATTCTGCTTAGTTAACCATAACATTCCTGCTAAACGATTTTTAATAAACCAAAATATTTTTGCTTTATTTTTCCTCCTACCTCTTTGTATCTACCTTCTCTGTGTCCTTTGCTTGCTCATTTTCCTCTACTTATAAAAATAGATTTATATTATTACACTCTTGGAGCCTCTGGGCTGTAGTTTATGGCCATTTCTCTCTTTTTATTCTGTATTCCATTCCACGCTAATTGACCGAGTCAGTTGCTTCAGTTTAAGATCAGCTTTTCATGTCAATGTCTGCAGTGTTATTTCCTGTCCAATTCTCTCTTAACCTCTAGGGGAATATATATTTAGCTGTCTTCTGTTATCACGAAGTAGATGTTCAGAAGCACATCCAATCCAATAGATCTAATGTTACACAATATTGTACTCTTGTTGTTCTCCATTCTTTAAAGTGATACAGAGCCATCCACCAATTCCCAAAGCTAGAAAATAAGGAGTCATTTGCAACAATCTTCCTTAATTCTTCATCCAGTTCATAACCAAGCCTTGCTAATGTTGCCACAAATATGAGTCACTCCCTTTATCAACATCACCACTATTATCAAACCCAAGTACAAGTGGCATCTTTTCTTGCTTAGGCTGCTTCACTTGGGTCCTATTTATCCTGCTAGCATATTCTCTTTCTAATGTAACAGACAGAAAGTTGGAAAGGCAACTTGTTAATAAATAATTATTAATCTGTTTTTGAAATTAAAACAGTTCAGTCCCTCAGGGCTGGAGTGATAGGACCCCAGATAAGTTACTTGCCTCATATACGGATGACTTGGGTTCATTTCCCAGCATCCCATATAGTCTCCTGGCCACCTCCAGGAGTAAGCCCTGAGTTCCCCGGATGTGGCCCCAAAACAAAACCAGAACAACAACAAAAAGCCAAACTGTTTTGTCCTAGTGTACTACAGTAGCAATAATCTGTGCCAGTTTCATTGGTTTAACCACACTCCTCCATCTACCACATGGCATTGCTTATAACAATTCACTCTTCTGCCTCCACATACATGTATCTCTGCCACTCCTGTCTTTGAAAATTCATTTTTTTGATGTTGACTCAAATATCATTTTGTATAACTGACACACCAAGTTAGTATAGTCTCCTGCATTAATTTCACAGAATCCTGTAAAATGTTTTTAATCAAAGCTGATTTAAAATTAAGTATGTACAAGGGTCTGGAGAGATAGCCGAGTGGAAAAAGTACTTTCCTAGTGTGCAGATACCTTATGTTTGATCCCTAGCACCCCACTGGGTTCCCTGAGCAGAATTTTGAAGTGTGAACCAAGAGTGATTGAGCATAGAGCCAAGAAGAAGCCGTGAGCACAACTGTGTTGAGGTACCTTAAAAACACCTCTCAAAAATTCTAGAGGTAACAAATAATGCAATTGAATGGGAAACACGTTCAAATCAACAAGCATTTAATGAGTTCCTATTATATGACCAATCCAGTTCTAATAGATTGTGTGAAAATCTTGCCATCACTCAAAGAAGTCATCAACACTCTAAAAAGGCAATATTATACTTTCAATGACTAATTCATCCCGTATTTCAAGTGTATGATTACTGCTTCAGATTACTGTTTCAACACCTTCCATGTGCTAGCACAGAGAAAGAAAAAAAACAAACCTTGCACTGGTCAGGCACATAGACTGGCAGTGTTAACAGGCAGCACTGTAAAACAATGCTAGAACCTGCTATATATAATGTGGTTATTTAGAAAGTTTGCTAATGGGAGGCAAGGGAGAAGGTTAGTGCAACCTAAAAAGTATTTTAATATAAATACCTGCCTGATAGAGAGGGCAAGGTATACCAGAATCCATGTTATCACACAAACACACAAAAATGATTGTCCCTCAGGCAGAAAAATGTTTAGTCTGCAGAAATGAAATTTCAAAGAGAGTTACACAAAATCACACATTTGGTTTTCCTGGTGTTAGAATAAATCTGAGCTTATTATGCCCCACCCCCTCGACTCTGTGCTTTTTTTCTTCTTCTTTTTCGCTTTTTTCTCTTTTTTTCACATGACTGAAAAGATTTATTGAGACCTTACGGCTGTTCACTCCCTAATAAAGTTCTCCCTCAGTCATCCTGCTAATTTGGTTGACTGGTCTATTTTTTAAAAATTAGCAGTTTTCAGAAACAGCCTCCAGTATTGTGGCTGTGAAAAATCTGTTGAGAAAAAATAAAAGCTAAAACAAAATCTAATACTGTAAGCAAGTATAAATTTTTTTGGAGTGATATACGATCCTGTGTTGTGCCAGTTTAGTCCCTGAGGCAGGAAAGAAAGCAATCTGGTTTTCTGAAACATTCAAATTTCTCACCTAAGCTCAGCTAAGAATACATCGTTATGGGAAGCAGAGTGGAAAGTCACCACTTCAATCCTTTAATTTACAATGTCAGTGGGAACAGCACAACACAGAATTCAAAGTTCAAAGACAGGAAAAATACCTGATTTACGGTGGATAGAAATTTAATTTCTTAGAACAGGTATGTAGGCCTGCTATGTAGATTTAACACTGGGCATTCCAGACTTCTTTAAATAGTTTTTTGTGAATTCATGAAATATAGTCACTTAAAAGAAATCATTAAATAGCCGCTTGGTAAATACCATTGCAAAAAAAAAGAATTTGGGTTAGATTAGGAAGTGTTTTACCTATATTATTATTTAAAGATTGTCCTCCATTTAATATGAAAGGTCAGTTTTACTTTCTTCCTAAATTGTGATATTAATCTCTGTTTCCTTCTAAATCCTATTAAGAGAGAGTAGAAGGTTAACTTTATCATCTTAATGCCAAGATCTCAGCAAACATTTATCTAGAGACAAACAAGGATACCTTTTAGAAGGTTATATCCTCAGTGTGATAATGAAAAAAGGGTTTATACATTAATTTCCATGATTTCACAAAATGGTCTATTTGGTAAGATTTATAACCACCTTTCCTTGCTTTCCCAGTGTTATAGGCTAGAAAATTCCAGAAGTTTTCTTACAAAAAAAAATTTAGCTGTAGAATTTTACTACTTCTACTTTAAAGTAGATGAAAGAACATCTACTTTCAGGAGCCAAGATCTACCTTTAACCCATTAAATACATTAATGGATTTCAATGCAAGCCGTTAATTAGAATCTATCTAGACAGGAAAATGGATTGTATTTAGTAATACCCATTTCTCAAATTATTGTCCTTAATCCCATTTCTCAAATTATTGTCCTTAATCCCCAGTTTACATATGCACAATGAATGTAATAATGTTGGTGTGAGATAGAGTCTGAATATGGGTAAAACTGTTTCAGAAACAGTTTTAATCGAATCACCATGAATCATAAAGTTTCAAAGCTATTTATGGTTGATATTTCAGGCGTACAATGTTTCAATACCGATCCCTTCACCAGTGTCCACTTCCCTCCACCATGCTCAATTTACCTTCTACACCCCCCCAGCTGCCTTTATGACAGACACTTTTTAATTTTACTTTTCTTCCTTTTTTCCCTCCCTTGAAGGCACTGTGGTTTACAATGTTCTTACCCATATACATGCTTGTCGCTTTACCTCTTTACGCACCTAGTCCTAGTCAAGAGTGACCACTTACTTTTATTATTGTTATAATGGCCTCTTCCATTTTTCTTTACTACTTTTCCAAACGATGTTTGCATTCATCCAATCTTTACTGAATTGTTGATCCTAACTACCACTGATTAGTGAAGGTAAGAACTGTATTTAGAACTGTATAAGAAATAATTCACTGTATCAGAAACTCAAATCTAACTTTGTCTAATTCCTCCCATACCTTCCTTACTTAAGTAGTTGCACATGTTTTTTTTTCCTTTTCATTGTCCTAACAGATTAATTGCTTCAGTATTCTAAACATTACTAAAATGAGGCATTAATTTATTCAAGCAGGCAGGAAATTCGGTGAGAAAAACACCATGAATTAAATCACTTCCTTGGCTAAATCGACACTTCTGCTCTGCTGAATATTCAGTCAGAGAGCCCTTCCCCAAATCCTCTTGGTGAAATAATTCATCACTGTTCTACTGAATCTCTCTGCCTTTTTAAAAAATATATAATTGGATATGAGTGAATCCTTGCATTATATTTTCTTCTAAAAAAGTTCTGTTCCTGTTGTCAAATTGGAACATATTGTACTTCCTATATATATCACCACAGTCATTTTTAAAGCTGGTTCACTGTCTATCCTGAAATAAAAGATCTACTATTAGGGAGGGCAACTTTCTCCTCCTGCATAGCTCCAGGCTTCAGTTTTCCATCTGCTCCATATTGCTGAAGGGGCGACCCATGAATTTCTGTGGTGTTTGTGTTTTTTAGGAAACAAGTGATTTCTGTGAAATATAAGGATATTTAGAATGTAGATGAATTTCCTTTGTCCTGGCAAAATGTTAGAGGCATTTGCATATTCAAAGGAAATTTTCCTTAATCTAGTTGAGTAAGCAATAGGAATTCAGTCAGAGGTCTCTTATTTCCCCCTTTTTGAGTCACACCAAGCAATGTTCAGGGGTTACTCCTAGCTGTGTACTCAGGAATTACTCCTGGTGGTGCTCAGGAAACCATATGGGATGCCGGGGATCGAACCCAGGTCAGCCGCATACAAGGCAAATGCCCTACCCACTCGGCTATCGCACTGGCCCCAGTTAGAGGTCTCTTGAAGCTGATTAAAAACAGGGTCCTAGTTAATGGAGAACCTCAGTTCACAATGTGAGGAATTACAGCAGTGGGAGATTGCATTCATGCATGTAGGTGTTTTCTATATCTGTAGCTATGACCTGTTTCTGTGCCTATATTTGTACCTGTCCCTGTTCCTATACTCTATATCTATATCTTCTATCTCTCTGCCCCTTTATTCATGTATCTGACTCCAGCTCAGCTTAGTCCTCTGTGGGAAGTAGGAAAGGTTGAAAATCCAAGATGGTGATCACAATTCATGACCATGATCTAAGAATCAATTCCACTAATCATCAGTCTTTTGGAGCTGGATTTTTTTAAAGAAAGAAACATGGCTAACATAAATAACTTCACTCTCTCTATTCTTCATTGCCTGAAATAAAATTTAAAAAGATATTCCTTTCCTACACCGGACCCAGATGGGAGCGAAGAATATAAGCATCATATTTTGCTTTATGGTTTTGGTTTGGGGCCCACACCCAGCAGCTCTGAACTCAGGGGTCTCTCCTGCCAGAGCTCAGGAGACCATAGAGAATACAGGATATCAAACTCAAATAGACTTCATTCAAAGCAGTTGCTCTACCTGCTGTGCTAATACTCTAGTTCCCAATATGACAGTTTTTTTTAGTTTGAGAAAGGGCTTTCCAGGGATGCCTGATAATTGATTGCTAGGTTGTTGCTGGACCCTGTGGTGCTGGTGGAAGACCTCCAGAACTACCCCCCAAAGATGTACAGTGAGACTTGCAGGAAGGAGGATGAAGACCTGTCCTCCTAAGCCCTGTGCTCTCTCTGTGATGCAATACCCATCAGTTTTGCATTATGTTTCAGAGCAGTTTCTGAATTGGAGTTCTGATTCTGTCAGGTGCTTCTTGTTGACCTTAAAAATTTAAGAATCTCTCTAAATCTGTTTCTTTATTTAAAAACCAAGGCAAGATCTACATTAGTATTGTTATGAGAACTATATACTATTAATCTATGCAAAGCCTTTAGTTAGTGCCTAGCATAGAATAATTACTGTATAATTAGTAATGATTAATACTGCATCACGAGGAAGGTATTTTTATAAGTAGATATTATACCCATTTTATTTTTATATCGTATCCAAAACTAAAAGTTACAGAAAACGGAGGAAAACAACAAATTTACAAACATGATCCCACTGCTTTGTACAGTCAGTATGCTTTATAGAAGAGGTTCAATATAACATTACATGATTGGGGGATGGGAGGGGGGCTCAACAACAGCTATTTGCTGAACTAGTAAAAGATGATCATGATAGGAAGGGAAGGGGAAAAAGAGAAACTTGCCAGTGGTGCCTCTTGAAAGAGCAGTTTCTCAGGTACTTAATGAGCTCAGCTTCGGATAACTAGTTGGAAGACAATCGTACTTAGACCATCAGGAATACAATGCTTTCTTAGCAGTCAAGGACAACTGCAATAATGAGGTGCTTATCCATCTGGAGTGGGGAAAGAGAGAAGTGTCTAAAAACGGCATCCGATCAACCTGCAAGTATATAGTGAAAGAAAATCCATAATCTTGTCATCTTGTCTCTTGATGACTAAGGAGACCAGAATAATTTTCATTATCTGAGTATAGGTAGGAAGAAAAAAGCCTGAATTTAAATTAAAATAAAAACTATAAAAACCAAAGAGAATAACATCTTCAAGATGATTGCTGGCGAATCTGCATCTCTGAAAACTATTAACATAGGAATCAAGCACTTACTGTATTATTTGTCATACATAAAATCAGGAGCCAGGTAAGACAACAGCATAAATTTGTAAGTGATCAAGTTGGAGTACTATACCAATAACAATATATTGCTATAATTATTGTAGTAATATTTTATAACTAGAATATTAATGTGACAGGTATTAAATGCTATCAAACATAAAATGCATATGTTTTATACATGCCATCTAAACACATTTTAAATTATGAACTCATCCTTGACATTGTTAGATCCCTCATTATCATATGCAATTCAAGTAGCTGGCCTTTGAGTTAATGTCAGGTATGGCTGAGAGGTGATGCTCAGCCATCAAGAACAACAATAATGTCAGTGTGCTTTATATGTGAATTAACTACTACTATCACAATTGTTATGGTAATTCTAAATGTAGATAATGACTTTGGTTCTAGAGACAGGAAACTCTAGCATGGTTATGTAATTTGCCTACAGATAAAAGCACAGGATATAGTCCTTCCAAAGAGCATTTTCCGTGAATTGACTTGCCAGCTGAAATTGTTTTCTATTTTAAATTATGGAAACCCAGGTGTATTCATCATAGCACTGTTTCGTTAAAAAGTGCTGTGAAAGTCTATTAAACTTTTTGCCTTGTGATTCACTCAGGGTCTGCGATAATGTAGGTATTTTTAAATATCTGTTATTGTTTGCTCATTTGTAACCATTTATTATAGACTATAACCACTTGTTAATACATGAGGTTCTAAAATGCTGATAAATTTATTATAGACCATAACCACTTCCTAATACATGAGTAATTATTGGTACTCATGGACTTCAGTTTATATAGTGGTTCATTTTAGCTATGATCATTCACATACCTGTCATCTTTTAGGAATTCATTTTCTTTTTTTGAAGGTGGTAAACTTTGGATTACTAGGCTATTTAATTACAGTCCAGTAAACAAGACAGAATCACTCCATTCCTTAACTTCATACCTACATCTGCTTCCCACCAGGTAAGTGATTTTTGCTACTGTTCCTGGACCACTTCTTAGAGCATTGTGTGTAGTGAGTTGGGGGTGAGATAGGGACTCTAGATTACACATTAGGAACCTGACTGCTGGGCAATTATCAGCATACAGCCAGTAGAGCCACAAGAGTGCAGAAAGCCACTGTTCAGTACATCATTCTTACGGAATCTTTATAAAGGAAAATTACTAAGTTTATGAAATACTAAATGTGGAACAAAGAATGAAGCGGGGTAGATTGTCTCATATGGTCTTAACATATGTAGCATGGTTCAAATGTGCACGATCTGATTCAGATATCACGAAAAAATCGCCCTCCCTTTGTTGTTTAAGGGATCTAAATATCTTCAAGAGCTTCACCAATCTGGGTTGTAAAAATGGTGATGAAGTCCCCTTTGTTCTTAAAATCTTTTTGTTATTTAAAACATTTTAAGACAGTGTCAAGAACATATGTAATCAGTTTAAATCCGAAATCCCAGACAAAACTATGATTCATTTTCTCCCTACTGTGCCTGTGCAGTTCTCCTGAACTCAAGGTCCCTTTTTCCTAAGGCTGTCTTCTGGGTTTATGCTGGTCCCACCTGGCGTGCCCTTGGTGTGCCACGTGCTCGGTGTACATCTGTCATTAGACAATACTGACACTTACTTTCTGATTTTTAAATATGCAAAGCAGGTTTTTCTCCTAGCAAGGGTTAAAACAGTGCTTGGAAGAAAGCACCCATTCATAAGGGTAGGGTTGCAGGCTTTTCCTGAAGCAGTTTTGGCCCCCGTATGTTGGGTACTCTCAGTCAGCTGTGCCTGTTGTTGAAACCATTTACTGAGCAGAACCAGATATGCCCGCTCTGCACATTTGGTTCTCTGCGCTCCACTTCTTTTTCCCTAGATGCTGCAAGACTTAAGATTAGACCTTTCCCTGTTCAATCTTCTGCTATGGGCTCCCTGGCCCCTGTCAATGACTTGATTATTCCCCTGGATATGAACTGGTTCGATGGCAGCTCTTTGACCTTCATTCAGTGCAGTCTTTCCCCCAATCTTCAGTGGAACTTGGCCTTTTAAGAAGTTTCTTCTGGCAAGCTGCCCGTGTCATATTTGATATGCCAAATACCAGTAACAATTATATTAGGTAATTCCCATGACCTAATATAATGGTTTGAGGCTCTTTATGTTTCTGGAGCAAGCAGATGCCCTTGGGCTCTACTAGCATATGGAGATGCTACTGGTGCCCGCTCAAGCAAATTGATGATGAACGGGAAGATAGTGATAGTGATAGTGATAGGAGTGATAACTAAATCAAGTAAAGCACCGTCCTGCCATTTTCCATGTGCTCAGGATGTTTCATACATGCAAGTGTGGTTGTGCAAGGCACACTCTGCCAGCAACCTCATGTATTTATTCTTTTCCTCACAACTATTGATCTCTACCAATTGGGTTAGTGCTCTGATGAATGTGGGACTTCTCTCCAAAATCTGTGGTCATTGTGGATTACCCCTGGAGGCAAAAAAAGGAAGCAAATTCCCTGCACTGAGACTTAAACTCCTCTACTCTGTTATTACCACTTTTTGTTTTGATCCCTCATGTTGGCATGTAAAGTCTGATTTGACTTCTCTGTTCCTCAGCTATTCACTTCCCCTGGACCAAATATACCTTCATTAACTTGCCTCCCAAATTAGAAAATTTTCCCTAACGGTCTCCTTGCCTTCCCTAACATAGTATGCCTGTAGTCCTTTCTAACCAGGGTCATACCTTAGAAAGAATTGAAAGTGACTGTGATATATTTGTCTGCTCAAATACTATCTAAAAGGCTTTCTTTTTTACATTAGATCCAATTCAAGAATCTACGGATGGCAGTTCTGTGGATTTGTAAGAAGTAAATGGGCAGAACATACCTTTACTTTATTGCAAAAAAAGTAAGAGCCTATTGCTCCCTTAAAGACCTTCCTCATAGATCATCAAAATTGATCCTTATTTGTTTCTCCCATAAACCTGCTTCCAGAGTCTCCCTATGATCTCAACAAGAGTACCCACCTGTTTAAGATGGGGCAGAGCTGGAACTAGACTAACTTGTCTTGCTTTGCCCTGCATGACAGGCAGGAAGTATTTCTCTCTGTGGAAGAGCCCATTACACTCATGCAGCATTACTAGCTCTTATAACAAAATGATACATTTTATTGCCTTGTTTACTAACCCTTCCTGTTCTGGTACACATGGCTGGTATTTTAAAATTTGGCTCTCTATCAGAAAGAAACTGCTTCTTTCAGTGTTTCTACTCTTGATTTTCTGTCGGAGCATTTATTTCCAACTTCAAGGAAATAACGTACAATAGTTCTGGTTATATCAAATCTGACAACCTTTGTAAGACCAATTCACTTGTTTCATATTAGGTTTAACGTGCTCCTAATTCTTACTACCTGATAATATTTATAAAGTAGATTTAAGAGTTATAACTACAAATAGTTATTGGCTACTTTGTATTTCCTGGCTGTAACAGTGACATTAAAAAAAACTGTCAAACTTGTGCTAATTTTGATAGCAAATTTGATACTTTAACACAATCTTCACAGATTCAAGCCCAGTTTTTCCACAGTTGTGCTGGTTATCCTATACATAATAATAATGATGTTTCCTAGGTTATACCCAAATTCACATGCTTTTTACTTCTTGGCAGAACTTGAATGAAAGCTACATGAGATAAACTCTGTAAAGCATAGGGTTAAGAACACTGTAAAGAGGATGTTCTCTAAAGGTTTGTCATATACAATATTTAAGGACTAATTCTGATGAAGTCAGAATTTCCATGCAAACTGCAAACCAGTTGCAACAAATTAAACTGGTAGCCAAGAACAAACTACATAAAAGGAAAGATTTTTCTTCCTATAATTTAAAGTCTACAGTTTCTTGCATTGTCTTCTCAGATAGATCCTTTGTAAAATAAACACCACCTTCCTGTAGATAAATTTGATCTCTCGTTTACTTCAAAAGCAGAGCTCCCAAATCAGCCTCATGTCAGAATTCTGAACCTTACTACTAAAGAAAATATTAGGAGGCATCAAAGTAAATTAAATTGCTAGCTTACTTGACAGAAAATGTGAAGTCTAGTTTAATCTACCCCTTAGAGGTAAATTAGTGTTGGACTTTTTTTTTGTCTCCACGGCTCTGAGGAAGAACTAAATATATTTATGCCTTAGCATAACATTAATTTCATTGGTTGCCTTCCATAGTTAATACCTGCCATTTTCCCTGAACAGTTTTTAAAGGCAAAGTTTACTGAAAGGTGATACAAATCCATTCCATATTTATAGAAGTTTTGGAATTGTTTTTCTTTTTTCCCCAGTCTTTTTCAAAGGTGTACATAATTGTCTTTGTATTGCATATGTGTGTATTTTTCTCTTTGCTCTTCCTTATGTCTTCTCTGCTATGTTTATATTTAACAGTTGCAAACAGAGTATATAATGGAGTGAAAATGCAATAATAAACAGTAATTTTTAACTCACCCCTCCATTAATAGAAACTCATCTTGTCCTGCACCATTTCCATTTTCATAATATTCAGTACTTAAAAGATTCCTAGAATAAAAATATACTCTCACTGTGCTTGTTCTCCATTACTCCCTCTCACTCCCTAGTGCATGGACATGTGTTCTCCCATGTACATTATCATACACACACAGAGACACACTTGCATATAGGTGATATGTCCCTGAAACACTGTTACCTGACATTTTTGAAAAAAAATTTTCTAATGATACAATGATTTTTTAAAGTAAGAGAATCTACAACATGGGACATATAGTGCTGAAATCTATTGACTAAACACAAATTCTGCCTTCATGGTGACCCAAGCTTCAGCATCACATATTTAATTTGATCCTGCCAATATTCTACATTCTACTGGCCTTTGTACTATTTCCATTTAGTTTCAACTCTGC
This sequence comes from Cryptotis parvus, assembly GCA_021461705.1. NCBI lineage: Eukaryota > Metazoa > Chordata > Mammalia > Eulipotyphla > Soricidae > Cryptotis > Cryptotis parvus. Next base: position 121,336 of record JAJIBD010001336.1, on the reverse strand, counting down.
TCTTCCCTTGCAGTATTTTCACCATAATTCAATTTGCTTAAATTCTTGCCATCGTTATTAGCATGGCATTGTTGAGCTGTGAATGTGCTGGAAAGTTGCAGTCACTGAGTTTCAATTGTACCTCACACTAAAGTGTTAGTTTACATACTGTACTGGAAACATATTAATCCTAACCCTAGTGTCATAAAAATTCTGTTCTTAGGTGATCTCAGAACACTCTCATGTAAGTTCATTTCTGTAGATAAAATCTCCAGTTTGAATAACTTTGGCCTTTTGTTCAGAATTCCCTTACTATGCTATATCTTTATATCCCACGCATGAGAGTTATCTATTTTTTTCTTTTTTGAGGTGACACCTACATGCGTATAGTTGAATAAAGCTGATCCTCTGAAATTGCATTTAATTGTATGTCAATGATAAGTTGATAAAGAAAACAAACCTTTCCTATATATATATATATATATATATAAAACCTCTCTTCTCCATGTGAGAATTTGATATGTCTGCAAATCTTTCAAGTCTACATATTTTATAGCAACATTTTATACAATATTTTATATAATATAATAGCAGTACTCTACCATTTCAGAAAAGAATGTTGTGTATTGTAGAAAAAAAATCTGGCAAATTCAGAATAATTCCGTTGCTTAACATCTTACTTAAAAAGTACAGGAATGGAAACAATTCCCATTAAATTCTTAGAGTTCATGTTTCTCAACGTAAGTATTGTGAACACTTGAACATAAGACACGAGAAAAAAGAAAATATTTCATATTTCCTAGTTTTTTTAATTTTATTAAATTTTATTAAAATTTATTTTCTGCTTTTGGACCATAGCTAACTGTACTTAGCTAACTGTACTTAGCTGTACTGTACTCCTGGCTTTGTGCTCAGGGGTCACTCTGATTTTATTCAGGGGACAAAATGCAATGCCACTATCATACCTGGTTTGGCTACATGCAAGGCATGTACTTTACTAAATGTACTTGTATACTACCCTTTGTTTTGTTTACTTTTATACTGTATATTTCAATTCATAAAAAACCCTTTCAACTAAACATCCACAAAACCAAGTCACTAGGAGAGTGCACCAGTTGAAAGCCACTAACAATATTTGCTTTCACGTTGTTTAAGCTCTAACAGGTACCATATGTGATGGAAAAATCAATTCCAATATACCATAATAAATTCTATGATAAAAGAGGTACAGATGCTCTGGAAGCAGAATTGGACAATGATGAAGTGTTACCTAAGGTGAAACCATAGCATGTCTGAGTGGAAATGCATATTAGGAGGGGGAAAAGTCACCCAGAGGTGATTACTAAGATTTGGAGATTATCTAACTGTATCAAGAAACTTTGTTTAGTTGTAATAAATGATGAGACTCATCTATACAAAGTAAAAATAGAAATAATTAAACTATGGGAGGTAATTTTTACATTAAAATGAGGGGAGGGGGAAAAGCACAAAAATGTTGTAAATAAATTACTAAACTCTGCCTCTAGAGAGAGGAATAAATTGAGTTAATCCAAGATTAGTAGAGTTCATAACATTTAGATGGTTATTGAAATAACCTGATTGTGATATATTTTCTAAACCAGGAGCAATAGTGATAAATTTTCAATAGAAGGAAAAAAATCAGTATTAGACATGATTCCTTTAATTCTGGACTCTGAGAAGAACATACACACCATTACGGTATTTTTAAAGATCCCTGTTTTTTCTCTATGATAATTACCTACCATTCTTATTTTCCATTACAATACTTAAGAATTAAGATTATCTGGGGCCGGGAGCGATAGCCCAGCGGGTAGGGTGGTTGCCTTGCATGCAGCTGGCCTATGCCGGCCTGGGTTAGATCCCCGGCATCCCATATGGTCCCCCAAGCACCGCCAGGACTAATTCCTGAGCAAAGAGCCAGGAGTATCCCCTGAGCATAGCTGGGTGTGACCCAAAAAAGCAAAAAAAAAAAAAAAAAAGAATTAAGATTATCCTAGCAAGGATGCATTATTAATAGGTGCATGCTTGTACCGACCAATGAAATGGAAAGAGATAAGAGATTTCTTTTGAGATTTAATAAATAACCTGGTGTTGAGTCTTGTTTGTTAGGTTTCCCTAGAATAACTAGAATCATGTAGTGATCCACAAATGCTAGGGTTCTTCAGGCCATTTCTGTTAATCCATGAACAATTTAGTTTTCAGATATAATAAATATTTAAAAGATATAATGTAGAATTTTCTTATTTGCACTGTTGCTATTTGTCATAGATAGTGCAAAGCATTGTTAAGTTTTTAAAAAATTCTTGGAGTTAGCAGTAATCATTAGTCATACTCTTCCTAGCTAAATAAACTTTTAAAAGACAGCTCACAGAAATGTTATTGATAAAGCAGTAAATTCTAGTTTTTAATCAAATGTGAATTCTTAAGTCCTAATACTTGTAAATAATCTTGTATGTTTGCACTAAGTATGTACACATATATACATTATGTCCAGGAAATATATAGGAAGGAAAATTCCCTGTGTGATTATTAGTGGTTTTGAGCTGATCTAAAAGTACAACTGATAAACAATGATCGTTTTGATTTGGGTAACTAGCTGACATTTCCAATGAAATGAGTTTTTCACTTCAAGAAAAGTATTGACAGGATTTATTGGCAACAATAAAATGCAAGTTTTAAAGTAAATATGTTAGCAACTTGTTAAGCATGTGACTGCCACTATTAGTTTGGATTTTGTTTTATTTTATTTTATTTTTTCTTTTTTTGGGGTCACACCCGGCTATGCTCAGGGGTTACTCCTGGCTCTGCACTCAGGAATTACTCCTGGCGGTGCTCAGGGGACCATATGGGATGCTGGGGGATCGAACCAGGGCGGCATGGGCCAGCCGCGTACAAGGCAAACACCTACCTGCTGGGCTATCGCTCCGGCCCCTAGTTTGGATTTTAATAGAGATATTGTTGATTATACTAAGATATTATTATAAAATATTATTTTATTCTATAACAATGAAATATGGCATATGGAAAATGTATATACCATAATGAGTATTTCACAAGTGACCTATATTTGATTTATTTTTATTATATTTATTTATTTATTTATTTTGCTTTTTGAGTCATACCCGGCAATGCTCAGGTGTTACTCCTGGCTCTGCACTCAGGAATTACTCCTGGCGGTGCTCAGTGGACCATATGGGATGCCGGGATCGAACCCAGGCCGACACAGGCCGGCCACATGCAAGGCAAACACCCTACCCTGAACTATCGCTCCGGCCCCCTATTTTGATTTTTTAAGTGCACATAGATATAAGTTCCAGGCAAAAGAATACTAGCCACAGGGTTTTAACAGTGCAGACGATTATTATTATTATCAAACTATTATTGTTACATGCTTGCTAGGACCACTGTTGCAAAACATCCATGACTGGAAATCTTCAACAGCATAAAATCAGTATTTCACAGCTTTGATGGGTGAAGGCTTAAGAACAAGATGCTCACAGATTTTCTTTCTCCGAGAAACTCTTTTTGTGTTTCAAAAAGAGCCTTCTCTGAGTCCTGCCAGAGTCCTTCCATGACCTTTTCTATATGCTCATACATCTCTTGGATTTCTTTGTTTCTTATAAGGACAAAAGTCATTTTGGATCAGGGCCATGCCTTTATGACTTTATTTAATCTTAATTGCTTCTTCAAAAGCTTCACCTCTAAATATAGTCACATTGGGGTTAGGCTTTTAACATGATTTCAAGGGACACAAATTCATTGATAACAACCTCTTAAGAATGCATATTGAAATGAATTTTAAATATCTATCACTAGCCAAGTGTTGGTGTAGTAGCAGAGAAGAATATTCATAATTACCTGATAAGACTATTGAAATACAAGTTCATTTCCAAACTGTGTTTTTGTAGTCAGATTTTCTTCATATTTCTCAACCAGAACAGCTTATTATAACATATTGAATAGCTAGCAGTATTCAGCTGTCTTCTATTAAGCCATATATTTTTTAAAGTGTACAGTTTGCCATTCTACAAATCCTTTTACTAAAGTTATTTCTTCTAAAATAAAATACTAGCTAAATTTTAAGGGCATTTTTACTAATTTTCTTTTTTATTTTGCTTTTGGGGTAACACCTGGCAATGCTCAGGGATTACTCCTGGGTCTGCACTCAGGAATAACTCTGGCAGCGCTCAAGAGAACCGAGAACCGTATGGGATGTCAGGGATCAAACCTGGGGCAACTGTGTGCAAGGCAAACATCCCAAGCACTGTATCATCCCTGCGGTCCTTAATTTCCTTTATGAGGAATTCATTTTAATGCTATTTGATGAATAGATTGTGCTGTTAATTTTAATGAATCCATAATTTTATGACCTCATTTATAACATGGTATCAATAAATGTGACTCATTTAAACAATAATTTCACGGTCCTCATTCATATCTAAGAGTCTAAAGGGTTCCCAAGAAAAATTGAACATCATCAGATTTAGAATATCAGCTTGTGGTCATCTTAATGATGTTTCATCCATTCATCACAGCTGAAGTAAAAGCAAGAAAAAACAGGAACTTATACATTAAAAAAAACCTTAAAACTATAATACATGAAGTACAAGTAGATGAGAATAACAGTATAAATAAGAGAAGAGAAAAAGAAGGTCTGGCTTGTTTTCAGATTTTTTTTTGGTCATTGTTTTTGTACTCATTGTTAGTTATCTGCTGCTCTTTAAGTGCACAGAAATAGAAAGGGCCATGGCTTCTCCCTTCACTGAACTTACAGTCCCAATACTGATGCAAGGATGGTGGTATTTGGTTGTTTTTTCCTAGCGCTTTCTCTTTCTCTGTCTAGACATTCTCAATTCTCAATTTTACTGAGAACTTGGATAAGTGCAATTGCAGAATGTCTTTTACTCGGGACAGTAGCAGAAACCCTGACTGATCAGTTTCATTCCGAAAATGCATGGCCTTAGGGTAAATCTACACTAACTTTACCCGGTTTGTGCTCGTTCATCCTTTAGATGTCTTCTAACAAAACTGAATATTTTCACTGTCAGACATTCAGATATTTGAAGATACTCATTGATTGCCCACAAATGTAAATATCACAACTCTCACACACCTCTAAGGTAAGATTTGCATTGCCTCATCCATCCCGCTTGCTCCCATCAAGACATTTCCCAGTGCACTAATGCCTGTAATCGAGATTGTCAGAATTGTCTATCGTGTCTTCAGATATCTTGGAGTCATATATGCATTTGAAACTATTATACCTCTTTACAATGTATATTTCTCTTAGTTTCCTTAGAAAACATCACATTGACATACATTTATATGGTAACATAGCATAGATAATGGATGGTTTCAGAATAGCATGTAGAAAAAGGGAGTAATAGTCATACATATCTATATGTTACATGCATATCTATTTTTCAAAAATATTTTTTAGAAGGAAGCCTAAAAATATCTTTAAGGAAAATATAGTTGTAACATGTTAGGGAGCCAGTTTATCCATGTAATTTTATAGAGAAACATTTTAACAAATGGAAAACCCTCCGTACTTGCATTGGTTTGAAAACCCTGTCTTGTCAGTGGAGATTCCGTTCGTTTCATGAGCACTTCCTTCCTTGTCAGTCTGTCTGCTGCATTACTCTCAGACCAGTTCCTTTATCTCACTTTAATCATTTCACTTCAATTCTTCAAAATCCTTCATGTTTCCCGATCAATTGCGAGGCCAGTATCCTACTGTCAATTTTAAAATAATTCTGATCTTTTTGCTTTTCCATCTTCATCCGTTGACACTGCAAATATTGCTCCAAGTTTTTTCTCATACAGTGTAAAGAGGGTCTCATCATTTTAGCTGATAAATAAATGAACCAAAGCAGTTTGTTTCATTTAATTAAAGAGATCTGGTTAAATGATCAAAGACAGGTCTAATATAGCTTGAGACCTATGCCCTTAGGTCTCCCGTTTCATTCTAAGGGAAGTTGTGAGGCCAAGCCTTTGGGGAGAGGTCTTTCAGTGTGAATATGGCAGTATATTGTTTACTTGTTTTTTATTATATATTTGTTTGTGGTGTGGGTGAAATTGTTAAAGGAACAAAAGAAGATGTTTTAAAGCCTAGTTTTCCGTTTCTGAATTTGCCAATGTGGTTTTCATAGAGTCCAAGAGCAGCATCAGAATCAAGTCTTTACTTGTGGTTATACACATCATATCTCCTAGGCAGACCTTGTTTTGTTTGAATCAGATCAGAAACTAGTTTTAATAAATGTCATGTTTTTTTGTTTCTCTTTTCAGTCTGACATTGTCTTGATCCCAATATACAGTACTTTCCTTCCCTTAATCAATGTCTAGATTCAAATGAAATGAAATACAATGGAAGATATTTTTGAAAGTCAAAATGGTTAAATCCGGAGCTCCTATTCTGGTTGGAGTTTATTGCTTGTTTGCCTTTGGACAGTGGCCTCTTGTGGGGACACAGCTCAGAGAGATCATCAAAGCTCATGGGTCCCAATGTGATGCTTTGACCTAATTAGTTTATTTTCACTGCTGTGTAAAAAGATCCTAGAGAAAAAAATAGACCTTTCCAGGTGTGAGCTATTACCCTGAAATAGCATTTCCCACCTGCACTAGTCTGTGATCATTGTCCATTAGTAGATGTCAGAGGACACATTGTCTTCAATCCAGGACTCACAGGACTTGCAGCCTTTTATTTTTTAAGAGAATGCAATATATTTGCATAGTAGGAAATTATTCACATCTAATCTACAGGGAGAACATGAATAATTTATCTTACAAATATTAAAGTACATGTAGAATATTAAAAAAAATCTTTAATCTAGCAATCCCTTCCAGTCTTTCAATGTATTTGAGTCAGTGTTTCTTAAAATTTCAAGGTAATCAGATACAACATAAAGAATTTCTCTCTCTCCCCTCTCTCTCTATTTAGCTATCTTTCTCTCCTCTCTCTCTCTCCTCTCCTCTCTCTTTTATTTTTTGTGGTTTGTTTTCTGGTTTCTGGGACACACCCGGCAGTGCACAGGGCTTCCTCCTGCTCTGTGCTCAGGGAATCACTCCTAGCTGATTCAGGAGACTATATGGGATTTCAAGGTTCAAATCAGGTTCGACCATGTGCATGGCAAATGTCTGACCCACTGTAATATCTCTACAACCCCCAAATCATCTTTTTTTAAATAAAATCTAAAAGGCATATTGTGATGTTATTTATCACACATAAACTTTTGAAAAATTAGTTGTCCATATATAAAATTCAGATCCAATCAAAATTAGACTAGAAATTAATAATAGCACAATCATAATAATAGTAATATAAAGGACTAAATACAAAGAAAGTATATATATGAATACTTCATATATATCCATATATATGTATATATATATGAATACTTCACTGTAATTCTTTTTAGTATTTTAAGCACTTTATACATTTTAGCTGACCTTACTGGAGCTTTTCCTTGCTTTCCTTTAACATTTTGTCTTTCCAATGAAATGAGTCTTTTGGACGATGGATGCGCTTTCTTAGCTCCTCTAATTGACCTTACTGCACTTTTAAGGCACTCTGTACTATATAAAGAAAAACTGACACCCAGAATTTAAAATCTGCGGCCATGTGATACTTGTTCTAATTAGATGAAAGTGGAAATCAGTCTAAGAGTCAACCATGAAGGTTAAAATGCTGGACATAATCAGTTCAGTCTGACGACAGACTTAAAAATGCACTGTTTAGAACCAGAGAGGCACATAAACTATCAGAGGAGAACATAGTTAAAGTTTATTTTACTTTCGATATTGAGAACTACTGTTGCTTTATATATAAAAATAGTGTATTATTTTAGTAAAAAATAGACTATCATCATTTTTAGTTTTTTTTGTGTAATTTACTCAAGTGATGCTCAGAGAGGCAGGGGCTTGTCAGCCTGGCAGGCAATTTGGTACAGTTCCTGAGGATGTGCTGCTGCTTTGACCGTGCAGAGCTCAGGCCCACCTGGTTCTCGGGGGCATCTTGAAATCTGTACTATATTTTGAAGCCATGATCATCATTGTTGATAAGCTTAAAACTTTAAGAAAAAGAAATATAAAGGAAACAAATGGAAGCATCTTAGAGTGGATTTTTAATAAGTGCCATGCTTTAGGAACAAAGGATGTGCTATAAAGAAGTAATCCTGGACATAGGACATAGGGACCGAGGAGGTAGAAAATCAGTTAAATGCAACAATTACAGTACAACATTCACTGCTCTGAAGTTGCTTTATATGCCATTTATAGATTTTTCATAGACAAATCTCAGTGCATATGCTCAGGTGTTAGTATGCAAGGAGCAGTTTCCGTCTTTTTTCTCTAGCTGAACTTAATTTGTATTCTGGGCCCCGATTTCATCAAGTGGCAGAAACTCAATCTCAATCAGTCCTAAGGGATTCTTCTCCAGACCTGTGTAAACAAAATGCCAGGTGGGGGGCCATCTGGCCCTTAGCATCATCAGCTATCCTTACTGGCCCCCCACTGAGAGTCCTCCTTTCAGCCTTATCTGTGGTCACTGGTCCTTGTAGGTTGCTCCTGCAGCCTCTTCGTCCTCATTCCAAGGACACATTAAGCTTGCTGGCTCTCTGTGTATTTTTCAGTGGAAAAAAATTTTGCTTTGCCTATATTGTTCTAGGCTAAGGCAACCATTCCAAGCTGCCTAGCCGATAACATTGCTTTTGGAGAGCCCCATTACATCTAAAGTTTTTGTCCACTGGTGCTTGTTCTTTGCTTGTGGCTAATGCAAATGGCTTTGCTCTCTGATGCCACAATTATCACAGCCTTCTTTTCTGTCTCTAATATAAGGTAATTGATTAGAATTAAGCCCATTTTTTAAGAGATAGAAACAAGGATAAAATGCATGCTTTACATGTATCTGACCCTGGTTCCAACTCCAGTACCATGTTTCTTGAGGAACAACGGAGTGACAGTTGAATACAGAACTAGAAACCTGAGTTCCACTAGGTACAGCACAACCAAAATTTTTTTCATCAAATGCATATCAAATATATAACACAGGCTATATCACAGCCCAGATCATCGACAACCACCCTGCAGCAGGTTTTTTTCAATCCGGCCCAGGTATGCTGAATCAGAGCTCTCGACATGGAGCAGAGCTGATACTTGCTCTCCCTGTGCCCAGCAGCTCATGAGGCACCCGGGAGGCATGGCGGGTTCTAGCCCTGGCCTGCCACCCCAGCAGAGCCTCACAACAAGCCAGACGACCCCCTACTCCATGGGGGCCGCCATTTCCACATCCGGACTTCCCTCTCGTCACAACTCCACCCAGCAGACCAGACTATCACAGCCCGAGCTCGTGCTGCTGCTAGCAGCCACGTGGTTCATCAATAAATTCTTTATTTAGAGGTGACTACAAGAGTATGCCACCCGCACGGCAAGCCTGGCAAGCTGCTCGTGTCATATTTGATATGCCAAATATCAGTAACATTTATATTAGGTCATTCCGATGACCTAATATAATGGTTTGAGGCTCTTTATATTCCTGGAGCAAGTGGTTGCCTTTGGGTTCTACTAGCGTGAGACAGGACATATGGAGATATTACTGGTGCCTGGTTTAGCAAATAGATGATGAATGGGAAGATAGTGATAGTGAACATTTGATAATATCAAATATAATATCAAGTATAATGACTATGTAATCCTAAATGGTGTATTTAAACAGTGTAACTAAACATGTATCTAAACCGTGGCATATATAATTCTAAGCCTGTATCGAAAACAGGTTTATTTTGAATGTTTTCATATTGCATACAGAATAATATGATGCATGTGGTTTTAGATTTGAGACTTCTTATTGTTAATAATAGTAGTCATTGGAAACAAACTAGAAAACTGAAGCTATCATATTAGAATGCAAGTCCGTGTAGTGAAATTCTGACTAGCTAAACAAATGTGATCCAACTTTATCCAATAGCAAATTTTGAAGTACCTCTGGGATTACATGCTGCTTAGATAATGCTCCCTAAAACCCACATCTATGACCTAGAGAATTAGATGCTGAAAAACAGAGATTCTGAATTGCACTGCATAATGAAAATTCTGGAAATTTGACTTCCATTTTGCTCATATATGGTATGATAAATGCTTGAAACAAGATTAACAGCTGTCATGCTTGCCAAGTTATTTTGAAACTCAAAAGACTTAATAGAGGACAAACCCACCTCTAATCAAAGGTGTCCATAAACAGCCTCATTTTCTCTAGGAGACAGTTTTGGATGTGTTGCAGCATGTGATCAAGTGCTTAATTCAGTACCCAGGATCTCACAACATAATAGCAGTAATTGAGAAAAATTCAATCCAGATGTTATCAGGAAATAGACATAGTGATGGAAAATTTTTGTGCTGCTAGAATATGTTAGAATCATTGGTATGATTTATATATTCATTTAACAATTGATTGTTAATGTTCTTTAGTCTTAAATGAAATTATTTTATAGTCAATTAAAATAATGTTTGCCAAGCATAAGGACAATATGTCTAGATTGATTACATTGGATGGATGGATAGAGGGATGGATGGATGTATAATGGAAGCATGGATGGGCGGATTTAGAGCTTCAGGTAAACATTTGATAGACATTAGGATCTTTTTTATTGCGGTTACTGATTATAATAGTAATGCACTCGTATATGTTATGCATTGCAAGATTTTCTGTACACTGTTAAATTATTTAAATGATTAATTCATATATTAAAAGCTGTATTGTGGGAAAGAATATATTCCAGGTTGCCACGTGACTTTGATAGTTGTATCATGTATAAGTTGACTCAGATCCATGGGGCAGAGCTGCTACTGGCTCTCCTTGTGCTCAGAAGATCATGAGACACCCAGGAGGGAAGGCGGATTCCAATCATGGCCCACCATCCCAGCAGAGTCTCACTTAAGAAGCAAGAGGAAGCCCCACACCATGAGGGCCGCCATTTTCAACATCCGAACTCCACAGCATGTCAGAACTCCACCCAGTAGAAAAGCTGATCTTTCCCCATCTTGCTCATCAGTAAATGCATGAGATAAGAGGCTACTACAAGAGTATCCAACCCGCACAGCAGAACTGGCAAGCTACCCATGTCGTATTTGATATGCCAAGAAACAGTAACAATTATAGAACTAATTTCCATGACCTGAAGGAATAGTTTGAGGCTCTTCATATTTCTGTAGCGAGTATATGCCCCTGGGCTACACTTGCATGTGACAGGATGTATGGAGATGTCACTGGTGTGTGCTCAAGCAAATTGATGAACAATGGGAAGACAAGTGATATAATTGATCAGTTAAGAATCAGATTTTACTGTCTATGCTCAGAACTATGTATAGTTTGTTTGTGTTTGTTTTCAGTTCTTTTCTATATTCTATATTATAAACCACATATTTCACATGCTTTTCATAATATTCATGGTCTACTTAAAATATTGATATTTAGCATATTCTGAGAACTTAATCTTGTTCAGATTGTTTTAATCATAATTTTAGTCCAAGAGGGTCAATTATAAAATAGCTATGTCTCAATGCATTCAGAGAAGAGAGAGAGAGAGAGAGAGAGGGAGGGAAGAGAGAGAGAGAGAAGAGGAGACAAAGTGACTGCCATAGAGTCAGCCTGGGGATGGGGAAGGGAATCTGGGGACATCAGTGGTGGGAAATGTGCACTGGTGGAGGGATGGATGCTGTAACATTGTATGACTGAACCCAATCATGAACACCTTTGTAAATGTCTATCTCACCGTGTTAATATTAAAAAGCTGTGTCTGATATTACTTTGCTTTCTATATGAAATATTGAACTAAGGGGGAAAGTTTCCACTTAAAAAAGACATACTTTGGAAAAATTGACTTTCAATTGTCTTTTAGAGGAAATAAGGACATACAGTGCTTCAAAGACATGTAGTACATTCTGTGTTTAAGCAAATAATTGAAATAGATTTCCTTCCCTCAGGATCCAAAGACTAACAATTAGAATAGGATTTAAATGGGTTTTTGAGTCAAAGGATCTTCACCTTGTGTTTTATTTGCTTTGAAATATTTAGTCAATAGAGTAGTGTTCAGTGAAGTAGATATAATTGAGTTCTAAATACAGCGGCATCTTGCTTGGCTCTATAAAAGCTGATGTGTTGGGCCAGTGAGACAACTCAAAGGGCTAGTGCACCTACTTTACATTCGACAAGTGAGGGTATGGTTTCCAGAGCCGCATTGCTTCTTGAACATCAGTTGGGAGCAAAACTTCAAGCACAAGCTGGAAGCAGTCTTTGACAAACTCTGGTTGTGATTAAGAAGAAACTAACCTAAAAAGGGCTTCTGCTGTGAGTGGCACATGTAGGGCAGCTCGCTAGTTCTAGTGGGAATTGACATCAAGAAATTTAGGAGCATAATATTTTGGCTGCTAGTGATTGTTACGGGAAAAAAAAAGAAAGAAAATGACCTCCCAAAATTTGATGCATTAATCCCAAATTCTAGAATATTATGATTTTTAATTCCCTAGACTCAGCTCTAATTTTAAATTATTCTTAAGTTCTCAACATCAACTGAATTTCTACTCTCTTCAGTCAGATTGGTGGTATGTGTATAGTAATAAACTTAATTGACAACACTTTGTCTTTTTTTTCTTTTTGGGTCACACCGGCGATGCTCAGGGGTTTCTCCTGGCTCTGCACTCAGGAATTACTCCTGGCGGTGCTCAAGGGACCATATGGGATGCCGGGATCGAACCCAGGCCAGCATGGGCTGGCTGCGTGCAAGGCAAATTCCTACCCGCTGAGCTATCGCTCCAGCCCCAACACTTTGTCTTTTGAATCTATATTATTAGAACTTGAGTTTCCTATCTCTTGCCTTCTGATACTTGACATTTAATTATGTAGATTATTTAAAATGTATATTTGTCATTGGTTAATCATGTATTTTCTATGCTGTAGGATTTTAGGAGAAGTATAAATTTGGTGAAAGATTTGACTGTACTTAGCTCCTAAGTGCAACCTTTTATATTCCCTTTTGCATGCTGCTGTGTTATAGAGGTATGTATGTGTGTGTGTGTTTACATTTTGAGATTCTTTTTAAATTCAACTCCAAGCAGAAATTAGAAGTCCATAATTAATGTTTATAATTCAAAGATTTATGATCTTATATTTACTCAGATTGCAGAAAATTTTAGTGATACCTTCATCGTTGCAAAACATTTTTAAAACTTATAGACATACTAAGTTCAGATAGTAAATCATTTCATTTTATATATCATCAAATAAAGCATTTCAAATTATAATTGTATTCTAGGATTTCTTGAATTATGTTTGTTTTTAGTTTGGAATTATATGAATCTGGACTTAGTGTAGAAAAAGAAATTCTTAGGCTAGGTCTGTGATGGTAGTAATTTCTCCTTAAAGAATTGTAAAAACAAATATTACAATTTTCAGCCATGTTCCAAGAAAGGAAGAGTAACAGGGATAAAAAATAATTCAACCTTCAAATTTTAGATGAGGCAGCTTACAAAATTAAAACAGATGGCTAGTGTTTACAGAGGAGGGATGATAAACAGTTTTTCAAAAATGCAAGATTTTGTTTCATTTTCTCCATCTAGAGAGAAAGCAAGATTTGCTCTATCGTTCGTAACATTTTTTTACCTGATTTCTCTACAAATTGGGGGAAATAAGGTAGATAATGAGACATTAACAATTTATTGATTGAGAAGAGTACAGTAGTACTCAAAATGTGTAACTTGCATCTATTTTTTTACTCATGTAATTTAGAATGGTACCTTGAAGTTTCATTACATAGTAGGTCTTCATGTGAAACTCAGACACATTAAATTGTGCTGAACATTTGACCCCCTACTGAACTGCATATATATAATATATATACATACATAGACATATATATGTGTGTATATATTCGAATGCCCGCCTGTCCTTCACAAACTATAAGACCAAAATGACTGCCCTCCATCGTCCTGATATATCTATCACAACTTCCAGAAAGGCAATGGAGAAGATTATCCATGACTTCTACTCAGATCTCTTTGATAGCCACATCCACTGTCCACATACCAAATTCCGCAGGATGGATATGTCGTTCCCAACGTTCTCCCTTCTGAAATCCAACATGCCATTTTGTCAGTAAAGAAAGGAACAGCACCAGGCCCAGACAAGATCAGACCCAAACACCTGAAGAATCTGCCTTCAGTACTCATCAATACACTGGCTTGACTCTTCACACCCTACCTGTCTGAATGCAAGGTGCCCTCCCAATCGAAAACCAGCAGGGAAGTTCTACTGTTCAAGACGGGAGACATTCACGACATTGGCAACTATCGCCCCATCTGGCTGTTATCCGTCATCTACAAGCTGTCACTTGAGTCATCCTGAACAGGACTGGCAGAACATTAGATGAAAGACAACCATGCGAGCAAGCTAGCTTCCAAAAAGGATTCAGCACAATTGACCATATCCAATGGTACCAAGCTCACTGAAGTCTTTAGAGAGTTCAAGATGACATGCTATCTCATGTTCATTGATTTAAAGAAAACCTTCGATTCTGTGGAGACTAAAGCTTTCATCGAAGCCCTAACTTCGATGTATTGGGTTTGGCGTTCAAACCCAATACATCAAGATCCCTTCATGAGCTGTATTACGGATTCACCACCAGGATCTCACCATTCTACAAGGAAGTGATCATTGATGTCAAAAGAGGGGTTCCGCAGGGTGATAACATTTCACCAAAACTCTTCAGGGCCACCCTCGAGAACATAATGCGACAATTAGAATGGGAAGATAGATGGTCGGCAACTACACCACCTCTGCTTCGCTGATGACATCGTTCTAATAACAACATTAGCCAAGCAGCACAAATGCTGGCCGACTTTGACGGAGAATGTGTAAAGATAGGTCTACAGCTGACTCTCAACAAAAGTATGTTCATGAGAAATGAACAAGTTCCAGAGGTCTCATTCACTCTCAATGGAACAAACATCTCTGAATGCAGCAGTTATGTGTACCTAGGTCAAGAAGTCAACATGATGAACGACCTAAAACTTGAGCTGTGCAGGAGGATGGAGTGGCGTGGAATGACTTCAAAAACATCGAAGAAATAGCAAAAAGACCGAGAACCTCTGACTCCGGGCACATCTCTTTGACTCCACCATTCTCCCTGCATTAACATATGCCTCAAAGACTTGGGCCCTACGAAAACTGGATGAGAATGCTATTCGGGTCTCCCAAAGAGGAACTGAAAGAGCTATAATTGGAATATACTTGGAATATAGTGAGGCTATACTTGGCCTCACTCAAGTGAGAGAAGGAATCTGGAGCTCCATCCTCCATCGCTCTTCCAGAGTCAAGTGCGCTGTCTCATTAGCCAAGGCATCGAAAATCAGATGGACTGGACATGTATTGCAGTTTGGAGACAACCACTGGACTAGAGCCATTACCAACTGGATCCCACGGGATGTCAAAATATCATGTGGCCGCCCACCTACAATATGGTCAGACTTCTTCGTCAAGACCCTGAACGAACTGTTTGAGGCTTTTGTATTCCTGAAGCAACTAGATGCCATTGGGCTACACTGACACATGATAGGGTCAAATGGAAATGTTACTGGTGCCCACTCGAGCAAATCGATGAATAACGGGATGTCAAGTGATCAAGTGATATATATGTGTATACATATATAGACACATATATTCTTATATAGTTTCATATCTAGATCATGTATATATTTGGTATATGCGAAATAACCATTTCATATGACGAAAAGTTCTGAGTTTTTTCCCACTAAGATAGTAATGCCCAAATAGGCCCAAATTCATGCATTTTGAGTGTATTTTTTTTCTTCTGCCTGCACTTATGTTTCAGTAACACTTGAGTGAACAGAAGTAACAACCTTCTTACTGTTGATTCAGCTTCCCCATATTCACACTGATAGTTACATGAAAGAGCCTCTTACATGACACTGTATTTAACAGTTTCTTAGATGGCAAAGTAAATCAAGTTAACTGTCTTGATTTGGAAATATAAAATTAGTGAGGGATGAGATAATTTTATAGGTATTTTAAATTGGGTAATGAGGGCATAGATAATGCTTTAGGTATTTTGAAATTGAACATTCTTATGTAAAGAGAGACTACATCTGTATTCTGAACATCTTTCTAGTTGCATGAAATTATTCAAGCTAGGGCCGAGTGATAGCAGAGTGGTTAGGGCATTTGCCTTGCACAGGCCAACCCGGGTTTCATCCCGGCATCCCATATGGTCTCCCTGAGCACCGCCAGGAGTAATTCCTGAGGGAAGAGCCAGGAGTATCACCTGAGCATCGCTGGGTGTGACCCAAAAGCAAAATAATAATAATAATAATAAGAAGAAGAAGAAGAAGAAGCTATTGTAGTCTTTGTTTTACATAGATGTTAATATGTTTATAAAACTTATTATAATCAACTTGTAAAAACGTGTTACATCTATATGTATTCAATAGTCAAGCGGTAATATTTTTCTTTTATTTTAGTAACACATGGGACAACTCTATTCGTTTTCCTACAATGGCTATTTGATTTTTAAAACCATTTATCAAAGTTAGAACCTATGTTTAATACTAGGAACAAAAGGCAAAGTGGACTTTGTTTACTTTTTTCTTTATGTAAAGAATGAATATAAGCTTCATAATAGTCTTTAAAATAAATGGTATGTAACACTGAAGCGGTTTCTAATAGGCAATTCTAGAAAATGTTGAACAGAAAATTCTCTATTTTACAATATGTGATTAACCTGTGGAGGATTTTCTATGCATTTTATAGACATTAACTTATAATTGAGTGAAATTAACAAATGGAAAGATACAAAGTGAAATTAATTTGGAAAATAACTTGGTGATTCAGAAAATGAACTTAACAGAAAACAAAATATGTGCGTATGAATTATGGTTTGCCGTAATCTTTCGGTGGATGTTAGTTTAGTTCTGGAACCTTGGTCTTTATGGTTTTGTTTACGCTGCCAGCAAATTGGCAACTAGCAGATATTCCAGGCAAAATCTACCTTATTTGAACATTTTATCTTGCCTCTTTGGCTAATTGACACAAAGACAACTCTAATGGACTAGAAAACAAGGTCCAGTTATTGTTGAAAAGTACTTCAAAAACTGGCATTCATAGTTTTCTTTTGAATTGTGAATTGTGTGCATGTTGAAGGTGGGGGTTGAATGGGACATCAATCTTGCAGTAAAAAAAAAGCATATAACATATCCTGAAGAGCAAAACAACAAATGCTGGTGGGGATGCAGGGGAAAGGAACTCTCATCCATTGTTGGTGGGAATCCAGCCTTTCTGGAAAACAATATGGACATACCTTCAAAGACTAGAAATTGAACTCCCATTTGACCCAACCATACCACTCCTGGGAATATACCCTGGGAATCCTAAAATACGCAGTGGAAACACCATCCCTACTTTTATGTTCATAGCAGCATTATTCACAATAGCCAGAATCTGGAAACAACCAGTGTCCAAGAATCGATGACTAGATAAAGAAACTTTGGTACATCTACACAATGGAATACTATGCAGCTGTCAGAAAAAAATGAAGTTATGAAATTTGCCTATAAATGTATGGACATGGAGAGGATCATGTTTAGTGAAATTAGCCAGAAAGAGAGAGACATGCATTTATTTGCATGACATATATATACACATATGTATATATACATATGTATATATTATGATACCAAATATATACAAATATATACTTATATATACATATGAATATATTATGATACCAAAATCCAAGGTCAGGCGAAGCATGGAACAGGGGTCTTGCCAAAGGTGGAAAGTATCACAAATGTGTGGGAGTCAGAGGCTAGGTAAGACAGAGAATGGAACAGTGTGCTAATAATTGTCAAAAGTGCTGATACCAACCTAGAACTGAACATTAAATACAGGCAAAAAGATACACATGACAACCTCTTAATGTATGTATTGTAATCCACAATGTGGAAGGGAAGGAAAAGAGAAAGAGAGAGAGAGAGAGAGAGAGAGAGAGAGAGAGAGAGAGAGATTTTAAGAACCTGCCACAGAGGAAGGCTGGAGAAAGGGGGAGGGAATCAGGGACATTGGTGGTTGGAAATGGGCACTGGTGGAGTGATGGGTGCTGGAATATTGTATGACCGAAACCCAAATATGAACATCTTATGAACATCTTTGTAACTGTATTTCTCACGGTGGTATAATGAAATATTTTTTTTTAATGGCATATAACTTTCTGGTGGGTCAGGGAAATTCTTCAGCAGTGCTTAGGGGGCAGTGTTGTGCAACACAATTATCCTATGCATAAAAGTTTAGCACTGGTGTCGCTGGAAGACACTACCTATAACTTACTAATAGACTATCAATGGACTGTGCCATGTGTAGTCCACATTAATGTTAAGGAATAGGGCAGAAATATAATTATCTGGAATTTTTTATTTTATGCCCCATGGTTTAAATGCAGCCAGCATATACACTCTAGTTGTCGTACATGGTGATTCTTTAGAATAGTGAATGTGACTGTCTTAGTCAGACTTTCTCTGCTTAGTTTATCATAGATCAATCTACAACCCGGTATCTTATATTGGCAGATTGAGTTTACAGCTTGATGTTGAACAGCCTTTCTTTAAATGAGAAGGAAAGTAAGTTGAGACCTACAGAATTCTGTAAAATACAAAATGACTTGCAAAAGTAATGAGGAAACTAAAAGCAGAATGAAAATGAAAAAGGCAGATATTTGTAGGTAATGTATAATTAACCTATTGAACATCATGATTTACACACTTGGAGAGCAATTAAATGCTGGGACTCTTTAGCATAAACTACTATATGGAATTTTTATTTTTGCAGGCACCTGTTTAAAAAATAATGCAAGAGTGCTTTAAGATCCAACCATGTGATAACACAATGGATAGGGCATTTGCATTCTACATCGTCAATGTAGGTTTGATCCCTGGCATCCCAAATGGTCACGCAAGCACCACCGAGATCATTCCAGTGTGCAGAACCAGGACTAATCCCCGAGAATTTTTGGGAGGAGCCCAAAAAACAAACAAACAAAAATTCCCTCACACCCTTGTGACTCCTTCCAATAGCACTCTGCACATCATTGTCAGTGTCTCTTGTCAGAGGTGACCTGTGTGATTTTCTAAGTATATTCTTCTTGTTTAGCTTTTGGTTTAAATACAAATTCAGAAGGAATTGATTTTAAGTTATTTGACTTTTCACTTAGAGATAAGTTAAAAGAAGAAATGCAAGGTCTGTATGTGTCTCTAGGAAAATTAACCAGCCACTGCTTTCATTTTGTTCCAGCAGAAAAAAGTGTGCAAAAATGTCTGTGTGTGTTTGTGTGTGTGTGACCTCACTCTGAAACTTTCAAGTGTTTCTAGCCTAGTGATTCTTACACAAAAGAATTGGAATAATGTAGATTTTTGACAGTCAACCTCAGTTGTGTAGCCTCAAAGCAGTATCTTCTGGTGCTTGGTTGTTTCTTTTTACTACTAATCAGGGTAAGGTGAACTGCTGAAATTGCATTTCTGATGCTTGCTTTCCCACTATCTCCCTCAAGGCAGTGTTACTGTGACAGAGTAAAGGTGGAATAGAAGAAACTCTGGCTTTGAAAGATAAGAGTTTTCTCCCATCTAAGGTCTTACACCCTCAGAAAAATTTGGAAGTTTTTCTGTTTAATGATCCCAAGGGAGAAAAATAAGAGCAGCCTTAAAGAGGAAATAACATGGTAAGATATCAGGGTTTGAAACTCCTTTCCTAAAGAAATGCACATTGTCATCATTTTCCTTTTATTCCTTCTCATTATCTTTAAATTTCTATTGACCAGTCTTGCTGTATTTTTCTGTTTTGGTTTTGGGGTTACATCAGGTGGTTCTTAGGTCTTACTCCTGGCTCTGTGCTCAGAGGTTACACCCGGACAATGCGATTGGGGGCCCAGATGCCAAGTCAGGGATCCAACCAGACTCAGCTACTTTCAGTGGAAACACTACCCCATGTACTAGCTCTCATCCCAGTTGGGATGAAGCCAGCGCTTCTTCCTCATTATCTCACTTAAAAAATGAACTCCAAATTCATTGTGGTGAGCTAAATTTGTATTGTTTTCAGCACTTCCAAAGGAGGATCATATCATTTCTCCTTTCCATATGATCAGAGTCTCCCTTGCACACATTTACATCTTACTTATGTGCATGGCATTTGATGTCCAGAGGGATATTGAAGTTCCCACTTGGAAACACATCTCTCATTGCTTCCCTTCATAAGCTATATCCTTGGGTTTTCTCAGCTGAATTGCTCTGAGCATTTTCTGGGAGCAATTTTGAAAGGGCAGTCTATTGTTACTTGGCACTAATAACAGTGTTCTCAATTTCCTGAACATTAGGGCACTGGATATTCAATATCACTTGTGTTATTATGACACTCAAACATGCTCTTAACTGATCTCTACATAATCAATTGAAGCACAGTTGCTCCCCTTTAAAATCTGTTTAAACTTTACTTGCCTGCCTACCTTCAGTCTTTGTTCACAGAGCTTCTTAGACATGAAATATTCCTTTCTTCCCCTTCTCATGATCTAATTCAAAATGCCTTAATAATGTTACCTAGATGTCTCCTTCAATGATATTTTTCTATCTACTGAATTCCCCAGACAATTCATATTCATATGGTGTTTACTCCATGCCAGGCTCTCTGTACTTTCTTTATGTACATTATTTCCACTTAACATCTTGCTTCCTTGCTCCTAGCAAGTGGTATTGAAATTCACTTACTTTGCAAAGGCCACACTTCTCATTTCTACCATCTTTCTCCCACCAGAGTTAGAGGTGAAATATAAACTCCTTCTCCAATCTGATTAGATGTTGAACATGCAGCTGCAAAAGTGTAAATCACCTTTTACTAATTTTCAGAAAGGCAATATATTGACTTAGTTATTGGCAAGATTTGCCAATTTGTGTACCAGAAAGGAGCTCCTTAAAGCCAAGGCAGGCATCTGAATTTATCTTATTCCTCAAAGACCTAGGCAGAGTTTACTGTGGTCTCCAATAGGAGTTTTTAAATGTGTGCTCTCAAAAGCCTATGTAATACTGCTGTAAGAATCTTCATATGGGAAAAACTACCAATACATTTTATGTTTGAATAATTATTTTACCACACAGAAAATGTCAAAAGAATTAAGATCTAAAAAAAACACAAGATCTAGAATAACAGTATTTTTTTTTGGGGGTAGGAGATGACTAGCTGTAAAACTTAAACAATTAAAACTAAAGAAACCTAATGAAATAATTTTAAACATCTGTATAGCAATAATATGCTATCAAAACAAAATAAAATGCCGTGAAGTTTGCTGTTTTGGGGATGTTAAGGGTAATGATTCAGGTCACATTAATAGAGTAATTTCACAATTCCCATTACCATCAGTGAAACTTATATGGTAAAATCCACACATACTTCAATGCAAACATGACCTCAACTGTCATTGGACATGTTACTTTCTGTGCTTTGTGATTTTCTCCTCTAATTTCAGGCAATTTAATTTTCAGCCCACTTCACAAAGAAATGTCAAGCTGAATGACTCAAGCATTGATGTTGAACATCTTTCTTCACATGTCATATTTACAGTAGAATTGATTCCGTTATCCTTGATGTCACCAAACAAAGGGAAAAGCTGCAAGATTCTTTAATATACATTCACCTTTGAGAACAGAACTTGAAAAAAATTGCATCAATATGACAGATAATGTGAAATGTGAAAATTTTAAAGTAAATTTTAGTAAGCAGGTAAAAACCTCATTATTATTGAAAAACTATTGTGTCCCACTAAAATTTCAAGAATAACGCTATAATAAAAATATGTTTATACTAAACTTCATAAATAAATAGAGAATAGTGGTTAAATGGAATCAAATTATTCACTGTTTCACTTTAGCAACTACAGGTTCTGTCATCTTAGTTGAGTTATATATTACTAGGCCTTAGTTTCATTATTGATCAATTAGAAGAATGGAAATCCCTCAGAAGTAGATTTTAAGATTAAAATTAAACATTTAAAGACCATTTTTTGAAAATATTTAATATTTATATTTTATTAATTTAAGTCATATTCTTTTGGATTAAACAAGGTAAATCACTCTCATGTTAATTTTGCTATTATATTCTTTTAAAATGTATTTGAGAAGCTAGGAACTTGTAAAGAGTTTAAAACACTTGTCTTGCACATTGCTGACCTCAGTTCAAATCCCTAATACCAGATTGAATACCAGATTGACACCCTGAACACATCCTGGAGTGATCGCTGAGGGGTAAGCTGAGAATAAGGCCTGAGTACCACTGGCTGTGGACCCAACACAAGACACAAAAACTAAAAATAAAACACATTTGACATGTTTATTTTATTTTATCTTATATTAAGAATGAGAATTTCATTTTTATTTTAAAAATTATTTTAGAAGACTTGATTGAAAATAAAAATAATTATGTGTTATCTAATTTTAGGGAAATTGATTAATGTTTACAAATGACTGATAAAGAGATCCATTCATCAATCCACATAGTTTTTTTTACCTGTTTCCCTTTCCCTGAATCCAACATACACAGACTAGTGGCTTAAGTGTAGAGACCATTTCTTACTGAATTCTTGATCTTAATCAACTAATATTAACTTAGTAAATAATGGTATTCAGTAAATTCTTGTGTAATATACTAATTTTTCTTGATTTTACTATGACTACCATTCTTCATCTAAAATGATTTCTTAGCTATGCCTTGTGATTTTGATATTTTGTTCCATTTGAGGAATATTTTGAACATTTTGCCCACAATTTCTATCACTGAATCACTGTCTTTCCGTAGATCATCAATTTGCTCGAGCTGGCACCAGTAACATCTCAATACATTCTGTCACATGCGAGATTGCCCAAGGGCATCTTCCACTCCAGGAACACAAAGAGCCTCAAACCATTCCATCAAGTCATGGGAATGAGGCCTGTAATTGTTACTAATATTTGGCATGTCAAATACGACGTGGATAGCTTGCCAGACACTGCCTTGCGAGTGGAATTCTCCTGTAGTCACCTCAAAACTTGACCATTTATTGATGAACCGCACAGCCACAAAGTGGCTGCGCAAGCCGGGCTGTGATCAGCTGTTCTGCTGGTGGAGCTCTGAGGAGAGGGAGTCCAGGTGTGGAAAATGGCGACCCTTCTGGAGTGGGCGTTCCTCTGGCTTCTCACGAGAATTTCTATAGTTCAGCATAATCTGCCTTCTCAAGGTTTTCATAACCAGATTTAATGCAATGGAATTTAGAACATTAATTTAGTTATTTATAGAATCTGACTTTTCGACTAGACTATACTATCTTATGGAAAATGATTAATTCAGTACTTTCTCTGTAACATCTCATAGTTGGTCCTCAACAAATAATTGTTTATTACTACAACAACCACACTAATATTTCTTCTTACCAGCCAAATTAATCTCTCTAATTATTACTCCAGTTTCATTGTTGAAGTATAAATTGATCATGTTATCAGTTAATCTTTGATAAAGGTGCAAAGAATCCAAACTGGAGTAAGGAAAGCCTCTTTAACAAGTGGTGCTGGGAAAACTGGACAGCTACATGTAAAAAAATGAATTTGGACCTGTGTCTAACACCTTGCACAAAAAATAAGATCAAAATGGATTAAAGATTTCAATATCAGACCTGATTCCATAAAGTACGTTGAAGAAAATATAGGCAAAACCCTCCACGACATTGAAGCTAAAGACATCTTCAAAGGTGAAACACCATTAACAAAGCAACTAGAAGAAAATATAAACATATGGGACTACATGAAATTGAAGAGCTTCTGCACCTCGAAAGAAACAGTGACCAAGATAGAAAGACAGTCCACAGA
Source organism: Cryptotis parvus (assembly GCA_021461705.1). NCBI lineage: Eukaryota > Metazoa > Chordata > Mammalia > Eulipotyphla > Soricidae > Cryptotis > Cryptotis parvus. The sequence goes on along the minus strand of JAJIBD010001336.1, from coordinate 97,402 downwards.
ATGGGAAAGAATATTCACCCAATACCCATTTGATAAGGGGTTAATATCCAGGATATATCAGGCACTGGTACAGCTATATAAGAAAAAAACAGCCAACCCCATTAGAAAATGGGGAGAAGAGATGAACAGAAACTTTGATAAGGAAGAAATCCAAATGGCCTAAAAGGCATATGAAAAAATGCTCATCATCACTAATCATCAGAGAGATGCAAATCAAAACAACAATGAGATATCACCTCACACCACAGAGAATGGCCCATATCCAAAAGGGTAAAAAGCAAGGGGTGCTGGCGTGGATGCGGGGAAAAGGGGACTCTCATACATTGTTGGTGGGAATGTCGACTTGTACAACCTTTCTGGAAAACAATATGGACATTCCTCCAAAAGACTAGAAATTGAGCTCCCCTTTGACCCAGCCATACCGCTCTTGGGAATATACCCTGGAAAGCCAAAAACACACAGCGGAAACACAATCCGCACTTTTATTTTCATAGCAGCACTATTCACAATAGCCAGAACCTGGAAACAACCAGTATGCCCGAGAACTGATGACTGGATAAAGAAACTGTGGTACATCTACACAATGGAATACTATGCAGCTGTCAGGAAAAATGAAGTTATGAAATTTGCCTATAAATGGATGGACATGGAAAGAATCATGTTGAGTGAAATTAGTCAGAAGGAAAGAGAGAGACATAGAATGACTGCATTTATTTGCATGACATAAATATATCAGGTGATCTTACCAAAAGTGGAAATTACCACAAGCGCGTGGGAGTCAGGAGGTTAGGTAAGATAGAGAAGGGAACATGTGTGAATAAATGTCAAAAGGTCTGATACCAACATAGAACTGAGCATTAAATACAGACAAAACAATGCAAATGATGGCTTCTAAGTGTATGTAGTGTAACCCACAATGTGTGGGAGAAGGAGGAGAGAGAGAGAGGGAGAGAGGAGATAAAGAACCTGCCATTTAGGCAGGACGTGGGAGGGGGAGGAAATTGGGGACATGGGTGGTGGCTGGGGGGCACTGGTGGAGGGCGGGGTGCTGGAACACTGTGTGACCCGAAACCCCCAAGCGTGAACAACGTTGTAATTGTATATCTCACAGTGGTATAATAAAATGTTAAAAAAAAAATAAATAAAAATAAATTGATCATGTTAGAGAAAAGATTTGTAATATTGCATGGTATATATAATATTTATGCATGGACTTGTGTATTTACACATATAAATTTGTATACATTATATGTGTATGAATAATATATACATATCTAAACGTATCTGTTATATGAATTTATAGATATACACATTTGGATGTATAAAGTTTGTGTTTACATAGGGATACCTATTATGTGAGTAGAGTAGAAACAATGGTACCTTCTGATTCAGGGTTTCTAAATGAATGATATTGCTTTTAATACATACAGTATAACTGATTACCTAGTTATTTGACCCGCTTCTCCTTTCCATTGTTATGGCTTGGGGGGATGACAGCGCACATCCCTTAGCATTTACTTGAGTCCAACGAAACTATTTGGTCACAGATATCATTAATGTAAAATTAATATGACTCGACTCATTATTCTAACATACTTTCCATTTCAAATAGTTACACCTGATTCTAAACCTTTAAAGAATCACACAAGATGACTTAAATTTTCAATGGAGAATTCATCAAACTGCACAATGTTTTACTCTAGAAATTGTAGAAACATATTTGATTATAGTTTATAGTTAATAATGACACATGAACTGGGGAAACTACTTTATACACATAAACGAGAACAATGAAGCCTAAAGAGATTACGTAACTGAATGAGAGCACCTAGGTTGAAAGTGGATGAGCCAGGATTGAGAACTAAGAAGTTTCGATCACGGGGATCACACTAATCTCACCATATTTCTGGCAGACACCATAGATTGTCTGAGTAGAGCCTCTGCCACCCACATCCTTTCTGAGAGTCCATCTGTGTTACTGTCACTTTCCTAATTTCTCTGAGGAGGAGATGGACTTAACCTACTTCTCTTCAGCAGAATTGGAAGACAGGCCTCTGGGCCTTTAATTTTCAACCCTGACCATGAAAAAAATAGAAAAAGAAAGTGAAAGGAAGAATGTGTTAAAAGAGGCCTAGTTTTGCCCCCTAATTTTAGATATTGGTGTGTGATGATATAATACTTGGAGTTTCTGTAGCCATCTTGCAACTGAAAAGAAGGTCAAAAGAATTACAGATGAAACAACTCAAGAGGCCTAGCACTTACCTACTTTTAAAAAAGAATTTATTACACCACTTTGAGATATACAATTACAAAGATGTTCATGTTTGGGTTTCAGTTGTACTGGGTTCCTGCACCAATCCCTCCACCAGTGCCCATTTTCCACCACCAATGTCCCCTGATTCCCTCACCTCTCCCGAGACTTCCTCTATGGCAGGCACTTTGTCTTTCTTCTCTCTTTCTCTCTCTCTTTCTCACATCTTAAACATTGTGGCTTTCAATGCATACATTTAGAGGTTATCATGTATATCTCTTTGCCTACATTCAATCTTAGTTCTTGGTTGGTATTATCATTTTCAATAATCGTTAGCACATTGTTCTCTGTCTTACCTAACCTTTGACTCCCATACACTTACGGTATATTCCACCTATTGACCTCCTGATCCATGTCTTGCCTGACCTTAGATATTGGTATTATACTATTTTTTATATTCTGCAAATGAATAGTCATTCACTATCTGTCATTTTCCCTCTGACTAATTTCACTCAGCATGATCCTCTCCATGTCCATCCATTTATAGGCAAATTTCATATCTTTGCTTTTCCTGACAGCTGCATAGTATTCCGTTGTGTAGATGTACCAAAGATTCTTTATCCAGTCGTCTGTTCTTGGGCACTCTGTTTCCAGATTCTGCTATTGTGAATAGTGTTGCTCAGAACATAAAAATGAAGATGGTGCTTCTGCTTTGTGTTTTTGGCTCCCCAGGGTATATTCCCAGGAGTGGTATGGCTGGGTCATGTGGGAGCTCAATTTCTATTATTTGGAAGAAAGTCCACATTGTTTTTCAAAAAGGCTCTAGCAGTCGATATTCTCACCACAATGGATGAGATTCCCTTTCTCCCCCACATCCATGCCAGCACTTGTTGTTCTTGCTCTTTTGAATGTGTGCCAGTCTCTGTCTTACCTCCTTTTTATGACTATCTTTTTATTGAGAGAATAGCAATTCTTACTAAATTACTTTTTGTTGGCTGCTGTTGTCTGAGTCCAGGGCTGATGACCATCCCCTCCGGCTGAAGGACAAAGAGGCATGACCACCAGTTCTAGAAAATGCAATTAATTCTCCACAGGCTGCTCACTCCACTCACGATACACAGTGAAAACTGCCAGAAGTATATGTTTTTAGAAAAGGGTTGGGAGCAGGAAGTTTCAAGAGGTAAAGCCTCTTTATACCAAAACAGTGAGGTGGGTGGGGCTTCCCATGACCCACCCAGACCATAAGGGTCACACCCCTGCTCCGGGGCTATAGCGTGAAGTCCCAGCACACTGTTTTCTCTCATCTTAGGCTGGTAAACAATTATTTCAGTAATATTTCTAGTCTTTTTTTTGTATAAACACAATGAGAGACAGACATTTACCTATTAATGTCTGTCCCAGGACTACTAGAGCATCCCACCCACATGGCAGAGCCTGGCAAGCTACCCATGTAGTATTTGACATGCCAAATACCAGTAACAATTATAGAACTCATTCCCATGACCTGATGGAATGGTTTGAGGCTCTTTATGTTCCTGAGCGGGCAGATGCCCCTTGGGCTATCTCTCATGGGACAGGACATATTGAGATGTTACTGGCGCACACTCGAGCTAATTGATGATATACAGGAAGATAGTGATACAGTGATACAGTTGTCTGAATTCAAAATCTCATAACAGATGAAAATGTAAATTTCTATGATGTCAACTTTCGATCTTGTCATAAAATACATTTACTTCTGTCAGCAAAATTGATATTCCACCTGAATATTTATGAGCTTCTACAATTGTTTAAGGATTTTTTGGGGTTATAATTGCATTTATAAGGTTTATTATTATCATATATATGCATTATATACATGTAATATATTCCTATGCATATTGTGTGTTAAATATATATTTTGTGTCTGCACTTTGGTCCAACGTATTGAACCCAGGCCCTCACACATGCAGTCCAACTGCTTTAACGCTCAACTACATCACAGCACCCACAAACCTATTTTTTAACAAGACCATTATCCAGCAATTAGTGCTGGGTACCTCTGGGGCAATTTTCATCATGTTTTCTGGGAATTATCTATTTGAAGGTAGGAGCTTGAATTTGTGATGTTAATGAACCCATGTGACTCAAGAGTTTGAAGCTGGGTTCAACCACTTTGAACTGTTTCACTGGTCCTCAGTACCTATTTATTATTTCTATTCTGGCATACACTAACTATAATAACTCTACTGTTTCACTGGTCCTCTGTACCTATTTATTATTTCTGTTCTGGCATACATTAAATATAATAACTCTACATTTTCTGGCTTAGACTTTACTAATTTTTATGTCATGAATGGTTTTAGCTAACATGATACCTACATTTTTGAAATATGAATCCCTTTGAATTATTTGATCTTTTGTATCTTTTAATAGCCATGGTTAGGTAATGGAAAGTAGATCTCATTTTTGTTATTTTCCTTATAATAGAAATGGATAATAAATTAAACTTGAATTAAAACATTACCTTTCATTAAACTTCATTTGTTTTCCCACATAAATAAATAATGCTTTGTATGGAAGGAAATATAAATCTTGCCTCCTTTAAGAACTGTTGTCTTTGGATAAATGTCCACATTGTTTTTCAAAAGCTTGTGCCAGTCGACATTCCCACCAACAATGGATGAGAGTTCCTTTCTCCCCACATCCAAGCCATTACTGGTTGTTCTTGCTCTTCTGCATATGTACTGTCTCTGTGATGTGAGATGATATCTCATTGTTTTTATAATTTGCATCTCCCTGATGATTGGGGATGATGAGCATTTTTCATATACCTTTTGGCCATTGAGATTTCTTCTTTGACAAAGTTTCTGTTGATTTCTTGTCCCCATTTTTAATGAGGTTGACTGTTTCTTCTTGTAAAATTTCTTCCAGTGCCTGAGATATCATGGATATTAACCCTTTATAGATGGATATTGGGTAAATATTCTTTCCCACTCTGTGAGCTGTCTTTGTATATTGGTCATCGTCTCTTTTGAGGTGCAGAAGCTTTTTAGTTTCATGTAATCTCAGATGTTTATCTTTGTTTCCAGTTGCTTTGTTAGTGATATTTCCTCTTTGAAGAAGCCTTTAGTTTCATTATCCCGGAGGATTTTTTTTCTATATTTTCTTTGATGAGCTTTATGGTTTCAGGTCTTTAATCAAGATATTCAATCCATTTTGATCTGAATTTTGTGCATGGCATTAGACAGAGGTCTGAGTTATTTTTTACATGTAGCTTCCCAGTTTTCCCAGCACCACTTGAAGAGGCTTTCCTTGCTACACTTAGTATTTTTTGCTCCTTTATCAAGATTAAATCATTTTGTATTTGAGGATGTATGTCAGAATACAGAACTCTATTCTAGAGGTCTCCAGGTCTGGTTTTACTCCAGTACCATGCTGTTTTAATTACTAACATTAGTTGTACAATTGGAAGTTGGGAAAGGTGATGCCTCCCATCTTATTTTTCCCAAGGATTGCTTTGGCTATTCTTTGCGGTATATTGTTCTTATTAATTTCAAGGTGTTTGGTCAATTTCTTTGAAATATGTCATGGGTATTCTTAAAAACATTGCACTGACTCTCTCGTATGCTTTAGGGAGTGTTGCCATTTTGATAATGTTGATTGTCCAAATCCATGAGCAGGGAATGTGTTTCCATTACCTTGTGTCCTCTCATTTCTTGAAGCAGCATTTTGTAGTTCTCTTTATGCAGGTCCTTTATGTCTTAGTTAAGCTAATCTGAGGTACTTGACTTTCTGAGGCACAATTGTGAACTGGATTTTTTATATCACTTTGTTCTTTCATTATTCGCATATAGGGAAGCCATAGACTTTTGGGTATTGTTTTTGTAACCTCCCACACTACAATACTTATTTATTGTTTCTTGGAGTTTTTTGGGTAGAGAGTTTAGAGTTCTCTAAATATAGTATCATGTCATCTACAAATAATCATAGTTTGGCTTCTTCTCTTTCTATCTGGATGCCCTTAATATCTCTTGCCTAATTGCTATGGTCAGTACTTCCATTATTATATTGAATAGAAGTAGTGACAGTGGGCAACTTTGTCTTGTCCCTGATCTTCAGCTCTCATTTGATCTAGCAATACTCTCCTGGGAACGTATCCTGAGAGGCCAAAACCACACAACAGAAATACTATCTACACTTCTACGTTCATAGCAGCAATATTCACAATAGCCAGAAGCTAGAAACAACCTGAGTTCCCAAGAACAGATGACTTGATTAAGAAACTATGGAACCTCTACACAATGTAATACTATGCAGCTATTAGGAAAAATGAAGTTATGAAATTTGCCTATATGGAGAGTATCATGCTGAGTGAAAAATAGCCAGAGGGAAAATGACAGACAAAGAATGTCTGCATTCATTTGCAGGATATAAAGGAAAAAATACTATGATATTAATATCTAATACCTGGCAAAGCATGGATCAGGAGGTTTAGTCACTAGGTAGAATCTACCACAAGTGTGTGGCAGTCCAGGGTTAGGTAAGACAGAGAAGGGACCAGTGTGCAAATAATTGCTGGAAATGGCAATGCCAGCCTAGAACTGAATACTGAATGTAGACCCCTAAAGGTATATATTACAAGACACAATGTGTAAGAGAAGGGTGAGAGAGAGAGAGAACGGATAGACAGACAGACATACAGACAGACAGGCAGGCAGGCAGGCAGAGAAAGAGAAATACAGAGACAGATACAGAAAGACAGAGAGACAGGAAGAAGCACCCCGCTAGGGGGGGTGGGGAGGGAATCAGGGGACATTGGTGGTGGGAAATGTGAACTAGTGGAAGAATGGGTCCTGGAACACTGTATGCCTGAAACCTAATTATGACCAGTTTTGTAATTATTTATCTCACAGTGGTATAATAGCTTTTTTTAAATTTTAATATAAAATAATTAAAAAAATAACTGTTGTCTTTAGTACCTACCGGAATACTTCTGGTGGCATGGGACAACTGCTTTGCAAGTGTAAGGTCACAAGATCAGTCCCCAATATTACTACAGGAGACCAGAGTGATTCTGGTGACTGTGCTCTTTGTGATTCCTTTCCCTTCCAATGAGTTTCAACAGTGTCACTGCCATGTGTACCTCAGCACCAAAACAAAAGGATTATGACCCTTTGGTGAGCAACCATAAACATGGTGAGCTCATTTGATTTGGAAGTTCAATCTTAAGTGAGCATTTCTGTGAGAGTGCTAATGCGTCAGCTCCAAGCAGCGTTCATGAGCAACATGACTGAAGATTGCAGTCCTGAGAGCACATTAGAAGGAGAATCATTAAAGGGTTCCAGCCCTCCACAAGCACTGCTGCTGCTTGGATGAGCTCTGCAACCTGAGGTGCTCCCCACGGAAAACGACCTACTGGGTGCGATCCCAGAATCTTAACAAACGTATAGAGAAGAGGAAATATAAGAATAGATATAAATTAAAATATTGTCATTAGATGTCAATACCTCACCACCACACCACACTGGCCGTTCTCTGTGGCCAGGTTGAAGATAAGAATTGGCTGGCATTTACATATATTTTAGAACTTATGTAAAAGGAGTAATATGTTTGCATTTGTTTCCTTTCTGTTTCAAAACATTGCTTCTTGGGGGCTAAAGTGATAGTATATAATGTAGGGTCTTTTACATAGCCAACCTGGTTTCCAACACGGTCACACATCGATCCCAGGTTCCATATCTAGCACTTTACATGGTCTCCTGAGCCAGCCAAGTATAAGCCCTGAGCAAAGCGGGTGTGCCCCCACCCAAGAGCAAAATATGTTGATTAATCACTAGCTAAACATATTGATATTTGAACAATACATCTTTATTTGAAGCTTAGTAGAATCAAACACGTGAATTCTAAACAATGTGAGAGGAAATTCACCTTTTAGGAAGAATTTCAATTGAAGGAAGTAAAAGCCAAAACAAATGAATTTAAAAAACGAATGAATTAGATGAATTAAAATTATTTTTTAAAAACCCTCCTTAGTTCAAACTTCCATTTACTCTATAATTTATCTGCAATGACTGTGTCCTCAACTACATAGCTTGCTGAGCATGTTTCAGCACTGAAACTATAATGACAAAATATCATTTTCAGCTCTCTGTGGATAAGAATACTGAGAAATTCAGCATTCAGATTCAACTCCCCAATTACTCAACATAGTATGTATCTTGGAGATGAACACCTAGGTAGAAATTCCTATAGTAAAATGTCATATAATTTCTTCTGACAGTTAAAATATGTAGTATTTTAATGTAGGTGTTTGACTCAAATGAAAAGCTGTCCAGTCTCCACGTAAGTACTTACTAGGAATTCAAAACCTAAACGCTGATGTAAATTACATAGGAGAAGGAGGTGGGCTGGGACTGTAGGTTGATTTGTTGGCAGGAGGTATATCAGGGACAGATGATGAAGGAACAAAGGATAATCAGTAGCAGAAAATGGATCCATCGACAACAGAGAAATCTTACACTGCCTTATTTGGGGAAGGTACTAAATGAGTATGTGTGTCACAAAACTATATTTACTCTTGTGTGTATTCTGAAACCCAGACCAAAAGGTTTCAGGGGCTTGGGGAGAAGAGATAGAGTAAATATTACTTGTCTCAGGGTAACTATATAATATCTAAAGAAGTGACTGAGGGTCTTGTTAGGAATAAGGTGTTTTAACTTCATCTCATGTTTCTATGGAAGGAATGCCATTTCTGAATCACTGCCCACGATAGAGGAAGGAGTCTGAAACCTCTCTCAGCCTTCCGTGAACAATGAGCAGGGTGACTTATCTGTTAGTGAAATCGCAGAACCTGCCCATCATTGGACCATATCCCAAAGATTAACAACTTTTCCTTTGCTGAAAAATATAAAATAATCCTTTTATAACTCTCATCCCCATTATCTCACTTCTCTCATTTCATTTTCCTTTCTTTACATTTTTGGTCAGGAAAAGTATCACCCACCACTCTTTGGCAGGTATCCTGTCTACCTCTGCTCAGCAGAACTTTTCCATTGTAGTGGTCCTTCTTGGGATTTGAATAGGAGTCCTGGGTTTTCCACTGTTAAACGGAACTGTATATCAATGGTAAAATGAGTAGTTTCATTGCTATCTGGATCTCACTGCTACGTGGAGCTCACTCTGGTCACAGTTGCTTACAACCTATAGGATGGTAAGGGTTGGCTGTTTAGCTCACCTTAATGCATAAAATATTAAAATAAGTTCTAGGTACTTCAGCTCTTAAGAAAAATTGTATTTACATATATATGACTATACATAAAAACATATATATGAAATTCTCTGTGAAGTTAATTTAAGCAATTGCTATTTTTGTTATGGAGATCTATGCAGAACTGATAAATCAATTATGTTTTAGCTATCTTAGATTTTATAAAATAAAAATTTAATATATACCATTTATTACATTAAATTATAGACTAAGTATTATACTATGTGCTGTAAAATTTTACAACTGTGTCAAATGCCTTCAAATTACAGTTTAACAAACAATTATCAGATAACAACTGCATTTTCGTGAGACTATAAAGCCAAAAGAGTGACATAGACTATATTCATAACAGCTAAACATATGGTTCTGGTGATGTCATCTCCCTGATCATTTCTTTTTGCTAAAATTCATTAAAGCACAGTCACTACCAATCATTCTGCATTGATTTAGAGAGATGAAATCTATCCAGCATCTTAGTGCAGCGAAAGAGGCTAATGATCCTTAACCCTTTATTTGCTATGCTTGGATGTCAGGTAAAATTCTAGTCATCTCAGGCCAGGGAGATTGCTCATAAAGCAGGAGTACATGCTTTGCCTATGGAGTCCTGGGCTCAAGTTCTGAAACTATGTAGTCAGTCCCCATCAGGAATGACCCCCAAGTACTAGGCTGGAAATATCCGAGATCACCACCAAATGGCGGTGAACATGTCCCAGGCACTGCTCTACAACAGGTCCCTGACCCTTCTGGACCTGAGCTGAATTACCTGGAAGACACTGGAGCTGCGTCTCTGTGCCAAGCCCTCTATCTGAACAACATTCGCCAGCTGTGGCTGACGGGCTGCTACCTCAGCCCCGGGCTGTTGTGGACAGCCCTCCTCACTGCTCATTAGCAACGACAAACCGGGCACTGAGGCTGGGGAGGAACCCCTTGGAAGATGCAGGAGTACAGGTGCTGTGTGCCACCCTGAAGCACCCCAACTGAAAAGTGGAGACCCTTGAGCTGGACTTCTGCCATCTTAGCCCCACCTGCTACACGGACCTGGCTTTTGCCCTCACCCCCTGCCAGTCCCTGCGGAGTCTGAATCTGGAGGGCCTTAGGCTGGACCCCAGGGGCGGAGTTTCTGTGTGCTGCCCTGAGTAATGCCAACTGAGGTCTGCAGGTGCTGGGGCTGGACATCTCTGATTTGATCAAGAGACACAAACGCTGCTGAGCACCGTTGCCAACGCTTCCCAGCTGACTATCACACCCAGCCCCTGGACTGCAGATGAGAAGAGAGTGAGGGGCCTAGGTGGGTGAGGTCCACTTGCAGGAGAGGACAGCCCTAGTAGCAGGGAGAGGGACAGCAACAGGATTCCTGCCCTCACTGATTTTATTTCATTTTGAATCAGATAAAAATAAATAAAATGAAATTACCTTAATTCTATTCACTTAAAAGAGAATATCAAATAGTACATCTTAAACTTAATCTGTATGCACTGATAAATGAAAAGTAGTCATATTTCTATTTTTATGAACTGTGGATGTGATGATTATGCCATTTAAAAAGTTAACAAAATATTTTGCACTGAGAAAATGCTCTATTTTTATAGTGACTACTTCCAGCAATTCTGAGAGATACAGGGTTCAAACTGCAGTGCTGGAACCCACTAGGATTACTAACCTAGTGGTGTTCAAGGACATGAGAAGCCAGGGTAATTCAGTACTCATATGATATGCATGTGCTCTACAAAGGAGACATTTTATGGCACAAGAACTATATAATGCTTTAAAATCAAAGAGTTTTTGATAATTTTAATTGCTATTATTTAGATTTCATTTTTCACCTTAAACTTTATTTTCAGCTGCCTTTTAAAAAAAAAAACAACCAATCTAGTACCCAGAGAAATTAAAGTAGCTATTTCTTTTTTCCCGGTTTATCTTCAACAAATATCACAATAAATATAGGTTGTTTAATTACTGTGGAACTGATTATTTAGTAACACTTTGGTATTATAGTAATATTATGAACATGTGGAAAGCAATGTAGGAAAAATATAACCTAGGGTAGCACCCTTTAAAATATTACTGAAAAGCACATACGTTTTGCCAAAATAAAAAGATGTTAAATCATTTGGTCTAATTAAAATGTTATGAAAGGGACTGGAGAGATGGTGGTAAAGCAATATACTTTTGCATTGCACATGAATAAAGCTGGTTCGAATCTGGGCGCCACATATTATTTTTAACACCACCGTAGCAATCCCTGAACACAGAGTCAAGAATGTGCCTTGAGCTCTGCCATGTTAGACCGAGCCTCCACTCTTCCATGTTATTTTAAAATGTCTGTGCTTTTGTTTTTGTGTAATTTCATATGGAAGCATCAGTGCTGTTTATCGAGTTCTCAAATTGTCAGTGACTCCCCAAATCACACACTGCTCTCCTGGCTTCTCATCTGCTTCCTATCATATTCCACTTAATCTGCATGCAGAGAATTCCTCCATATTTTACACATGACAAAAAGGGAGATATAGTGGAGATTTCAGACTCCTATTTTCTTTTCCATCTAATGAAAATGGCACATATTATTACTATTATTATTATTATTAAAATTAGGATTAAATTATTATTCCTTCATAAAAAATTATTGAACCATATATTATTGAGGGTTTCGTATCCCACTGATAAAAGACAAGTGTGACATAACAAAGGGAAATTTATGAGAGGATTTTGACTAAGAGCTCAATTAAGAAATTGAGTTATCGGAGCCGGAGCGATAGCCCAGAGGGTAGGGCGTTTGCCTTGCACGCTGCCAGCCCATGCTGGCCTGGGTTCCATCCCTGGCATCCCATATGGTCCCCTGAGCACCGCCAGGAGTAATTCCTGATTGCAGAGCCAGGAGTAACCCCTGAGCATTGCTGGGTGTGACCCAAAAAAAGCAAAAAAAAAAAAAAAAAAAGAAATTGAGTTATCTAAGCATAGACCTGTATGGTCAAATAATGTCCCCGAACCATACCTCAGAACTCACTTGATGATTATGAAAGAGCAGTTAAGTGTAGGACATGTCTTAGCATGAGTGCTGGCTACCTAAGGCACATTCCTTTTATCTGTCTCCAAAAAAGCCAAAAATCTGGACCCAGGACAAAATGGAGGCTAAGAATTAATAAGTGCATAATATTTTATCAGCCTCCTATTAGGCGGTTTTTTGGTAACAGCCAGGGCTCTTTGACTGAGAGTTTCCATATCGCTCAGCTAACAATGACTGCAGATGATAACATCATCATGTATTGTATACTTTTTGTGTCCTTTCTTTCCTAGAATGAAACTTCCACCTAAGCAAAGATTTTTTATCTGCCTGGTGAATGCTCTTTTCTTCAGTGCCTAAAACACTTAAGACCTTGGAAAATAGTAAGCACTCATTACATATTTGTGAAACAAATGATTGAGTAAAAAGCTCAGTGTGCCAATAATTGTCGAAAATGCTATTACCACATAGAACTAACATTAAATACAGTCAAAAACGATACACATGATAACCTCTTAGTATATATATTACAATCCACAATGTGTAGGAGAAGGAAGAAAAAAGAAAGAGAGAGAGAGTAAGAGAGAAAAGAGATAAAGAGTCTGCCATGGAGGCAGGCTAGGGGGGGGAGAGGGAATCTGGGACATTGGTGGTAGGAAATGGGCATTGGTGGAGGGATGGGTGCTGGAACACTGTATGGCGAAACCCAAACATGAACATTTTTGTAATTTTTATCTCATGGTGGTATAATAAAATTTAATTTTAAAAGGGCCGGGTGGTAGCCCAGCGGGTGGGGTTTTGGGGGGTGGGCCGGGTCCAAAAAAAAAAAAAGTTCAGTTGATAGCTGAAAGCACAGAGAAATTTCCCTTTTTACCTTTTTCTACTTTTGCCTCAGAATTTATTTCTATTAATTACATTTTAGAATCTGTTGTTTGAGCATCATAATTCCTTCCTCACCCTTGTGAACTCATATTACTAGAATCTTCCTCCTACCTAAAATAAATGCCAACACAGGGATACTATTCTTATCCTGCAAATATAATGAGAAAGGGAAAAGGTGAAATTCATAAACTGAGACTGCATCTTCTTTATGTTTATTGGTGCCAATGTTTCCCTCCTTTTGCTTCCCTCTACTTATTTTCATCTTAAAATTTTATTTAGGCAGAAGCAAAAATGCTCCCAATTAGAAGGAATATTTCCCTTGTTCAAAATGGAAAGAGGAAAATACTTTTCCTAAGTGTGTCCTGGTGCACTAGCTTCCTCCATAACTAAGCATAACATTATTATCACTGTGTAGATTCAGTGGTGCTCCCTTAGAGAATTTTATTAAATGAATACTATAGACCAAGCACCCTTCAGGAGCTTTCAAAACTGTAATGTAATTTAATTCAAACAACAATATTAGAGTTCTAAATTATTATCCCCACATTACACTTTAGAGAACTGGAGTTGAATAAAAATAGGCAATATGCCCAAAGTCAGCTGTTTTGTGATGGAGCTTGCATACAAAAATGTTGGCATTGCTCCAAAAAAATGTTTCTTTTTCTGTTTCTCTACATCCTGATTGCAAATATCTCCTCATATATCCTGTCACTTTCATCATTCCAGTTTTATTCACAACACTGAAAGGCTCCCTAAATTACTAAAAATAAAATAAAGTAAAATGAAAATCTGATCAGGATATGTTTCATCAGTAAGATCTTTTTAAAAAAATGATATTTGAAATTCGAGTAAGCCATATAAATAATTATCCACTTTGAAAACATGTATGGATGTGTTACAAACAATACTTAAAATAAACTGTGTCTCATGGTCATTTGCGTACTAGTGCTGATTATGTATTTTTTAGGTTTAAGGAAACTAGAGGTGATTACCTTAATTTAAGGGTTCAACTGGCCCCTGACTACTTTCTTTCAATCTAAACAAAAAGAAGCACACAAAAAAAAAAAAACCCACAAGAAAATTTAGAGGCTTGGTGACACTTTTCTTTATAAACTCAGTCAAGATAATGATTCTCTTTCTTACAAGCTATTAGAAGAAACTAATACTTCTCAAATAGTTAAAGGAGCTATTTTTTATTGCTTCCCTATTTATACTTTGTGGTTTATTGTTACAACTAAAGTGTCGCTTTTGTTTTGCTGTCATCCACTACACATATCCCTGGATGCCAAATTTCATAGTAAACAGCAGCCTGAAGTCTTTTGTGGTTGGGATTATGGAATCGTTAACTACTTCTTCCCAGCTTCAAGTGGGAAAACTTTCTGTTGCAGCCCCCATCTTTTCAATGATTGCACCTATTGAAAAGAGAGCAGCTAATTAGCCTTGGTGGCTTTTACCTACCCCTGAGATTTGGCTGTTTCTCTCCCCTTTGTAGAAAATATTCACAAGAGAGACTCACAGACATGGGGCAGAGCTGCTACTGGCTCTCCCTGTGCCCAGCCGCCAACGAGGTGCCCAGGAGGGATGGCGGTTTCTAGCCCTGGCCCGCCGCCCCAGCAAAGCCTCGCAACAAGCCAGATGAGCCCCCACTCCATAAGGGCCTCCATTTTCCACATCCGACTTCCCTCTCGTTAGAACTCCACCAAGCAGATCAGCCTATCACAGCCCGGCTCATCGAGATCCACCCTGCTGTGGTCTTTTTTAAATCCCGCCCTGGTATGCTGATCCAGAGACTCACAGACATGGAGCAGAGCTGCTACTGGCTCTCCCTGTGTCCAGCTACCAACGAGGCACACGGGAGGGATGGCAGGTTCTAGTCCTGGCCCGCCACCCCAGCAGAGCCTCGCAACAAGCCAGATGACCCCCATGAGGGCCTCCATTTTCCACATCTGGACTTCCCTCTCATCAGAACTCCACCCAGCAGACCAACCTATCACAGTCCGACTCGGCTGCTAGCGGCCGCGCAGTTCATCAATAAATGATGGATTTAGAGATGACTACAAGAGTATGCTACCCGCACGGCAGAGCCTGGCAAGCTACCCGTGTCATATTTGATATGCCAAATACCAGTAACAATTTTAGACCTCATTCCCATGACCTGATGGAATGGTTTGAGGCTCTTTATGTTACTGGAGCAAGCAGGTGCCCCGGCCCACATGAGACAGTACATATGGAGATGTTACTGGTGCCCGTTCGAGCAAATCGATGATGAACGGGAAGACAGTGACAGTGATACAGTGATTCACAAGAGTGGGCACGTTGTTCACTGAGGTTTCTAGAACAAATTGTAATTTCATTCTGAGAGAGAGAGAGAGAGAGAGAGAGAGAGAGAGAGAGGACAGAGGAGAGAAAAATACTTTATGATTGATTTTCTTTTTCCTCAGCAGCTTGGTAGAACTGGTCCCAGCAGCTGCGTAAAACTGGTATTTCCTATATTTCTTATTTTAAGACTCCCTTCAGAATTCTGACCAGACGTATTGGCTCTGTCATTTTAAATTTCCCTTTTCATTCATGTTAGTCTTTTCATGATGTGTATGGTTTTAGATATTTAGGGAGGTTGCTAAATATTTGAGGTGCTATTTGAAATTATATAATTGACAGCAGCTTCTACTAACTGTCAGAGTTTTCTAAGAGGTTTATAATGCTGTTTCAAAGAAGACTATAAATATATATGTAGATTAATGGAAATCATGTTATTTTTGCATTATAGAATGCTATTCTTGTTTTTTTTTAAAAACATATTTCTGCCCTCATTTAATTCTGCTTTTGTCACCTTTCTAAAATCATAATCTTCCCACTCCTGTACTTGTAGTTTTCCACTGCACATGTAACAAAATCATTTGGTCTCCTTAGGAAATTCAAGAAAAATTTAAATATAACTTGATGGAATGGTTTGAGGCTCTTTATGTTCCTGAAGTGGGCAGATGCCCTTGGACTATCTCGCATGTGCCAGGAAATATTCAGATGTTACTGGTACCCGCTCGAGTAATCGATGATCTACGGAAGTCAAGACAAAGTTGAATCTTTTTATGCATGATTCTTTAAAAAGAAATAAAAAGACAGTTTTATCAATCTGAGTGTAAATTAAGAGACTTAGGAAATGGATTGTTAAAAATTAATACAAATTTCAAATATATTTGAGACAAAATAAAGGAGGAATTATAGAACCAAAGCAAGTGAGCAGGAAAAACTAAATGAAAACAAAACCATGGAATCAAACCTCAGATCTTAGGTTGCAAAAAGTGAAGGGAAGAATTGAAAGGGAGAAAGTGTTCAACGTCTTTGAAGGAGGGATAGTGATATTTCAGTGGTTGTGGTGTAGGAATCTTATTTTAAAAGTCATGGATTTATACCAAAGAAAGTGATGTCTGTTAGAGCAATAGTAAAGTGTGTAGGACACTTGTCTTGCACATGACCACCCTGGGTTAGATGTCCAGCATCTCATGGGGTTCTAAAGCCTTACCAGGAGTGATCCTGGAGATTAGTCTTAGGAATAAGGTCATGAGCATTTCCAGGTGGGGCCCCCAAATCAAAAACTACAAACAAAACCACAAAACCAAAACATTTGCAGTGTGTGAACTGTTAAACTGAAAGAAAATTAATGTGTTTTTTTGTACAAAGTTGTCTTGAATTAAGGACTTCAACAGATACTTAAATTTTGATATTTAAAATAGTCTTGTGACTATCATTATTAAATAGGAGGAAACAAATGTAAATAGAGCATGATTCTTTTGAACGAAGAGTTAAACATGACTACTCACTGCACTAATCTTTTTCTAAATTCTATATTCCTAGATTCATTCAGCTTTGCCTGGCAAAGAATAAATTTGAATATAACTTTGCATTTTAAAGAGCATAGACAGCAAAGACTGTAGAGTTTTCTATCCAGGAAGAGATACTGCTGCTGTAGCCACCAAGTACCAGTTCCAGTGCTGCCAGAGGCCATTGGTCAGTGTAGAGACACAATGTTGGGTAGAGAAAGAACTTTATTAGAAACAAGTCAGAGTGCTGAAAGATGAAAGACTCATGTCCTAGATAACTGCCTTGCCTTTATGGTGACAAGGAGATTGGAAAAGAATAAGGACAGTATATTTTTAGAAAGCTATAGACTCTGCCATACTGGTCAATAAATTACCAGTTCCCTGATCCTCTTGTGGTCTCTAGTTTAAGCTCCCAAACACTCTACCTCTTGTGGAAAGGTCAAAACATAAGAAAAGTTCTCAGAAAACTTGCCTGGAAGTCTTGTTGAATTGAAAAAAGCTCTTAATTTCTTTAACACGGTTCACTATGTTCAGTTAATAGAATAATACTTAAGAGTTTATGACACCCTAAAATACTTTTGAGAGTAACCTATTACAGAAAAGTTATCTTAAGTACTCCATGCTTTTTCTCTTGTGGCTGAAATAATGAGCTACCTTTATTACTGTTAATACTAATTCCCATTTTATCATGCTGTGTACTTGCTGTCTAGGAAAAGAAAATGTGAATTTTACCACTAAAAAAGAGATAGAAGATTAAAAAAAGTCATTATTTAAACCACACCATGGGAGTATTAGGGGATTACCCCTGGCTCTGTGCTCAGGGATTACTCCTGTTGGTGCTTGGGGACCAAGTGGAATATTAGGGATCACACTTGGATTGGCTCATGCACATCAAACATATTACCTACTGTCCTATTTTTACCCCTCTCCCTAAAAAACACATGAACGTTTAAAAAGGGATTAAGATAAAACTAGTACTTGACTTATTTTATATTTTCAGTAAATCTTTAAATATCAAATATGAAAACAGATAATTGAAGTACGAGTTGCTTATTATAATCCCACCTTCCATTTATCTATTCACCGTGGTCAGAAAGTTTGAAATTTAGTACGACATATGTTTTTATTCAAGTTCTACACTCATC
Organism: Cryptotis parvus; assembly: GCA_021461705.1. Lineage (NCBI taxonomy): Eukaryota > Metazoa > Chordata > Mammalia > Eulipotyphla > Soricidae > Cryptotis > Cryptotis parvus. The sequence goes on along the minus strand of JAJIBD010001336.1, from coordinate 79,056 downwards.
AAAGGAAATGCATATGTTAGTTTTTTTAAAGTATCTGCTTTTCTATTGTATTTTTCAATAAATGCTATGATAATTATTGACTTAATTGTAAACTTTTACAATTAAAAGATAGTACAATGTAGTCTTAAAGAGATAATTTATATCCTTGTTCTTAATAATATGCCTGAAGAATATAATAATTAAATTAAGATAAATGCAACTAATGCTGTTCTGATCTTAAATTGCTTTCCTATATGTTATTTTGGAAGTTTTAATTTTCATGTTAAGCCTATGAAGTCAGATACTTAGGGTGTGTATATGTGAACAGTAAGCTTTTATTTTTATCTTACAAATGATTTTATATTATATCCTTTTATAATTAAGCCATAGTGTTAAGTAAAATTCTTCTATATATTTGAATCTAATTCTTTCAAATTTTGATACGACCTGGTATAAAATGATAGACATAGTCTTTAATGTCCCTAATCTGTATCATTAAAACAAAATCACTTAGCTGTCAATCTTTTTCTTTGCTCCTTGGGTGTAAATTATAGGTTAAATTTACCAGCAGTCACACTATTTGATCTGCAGAAAGTGTCATGTCTTATTGCCATGTCTCTTACCACTTATATCTTGTTTTATCAAAACTGAAGGTGACATTGCTGATTGCATTACTCTTAGAAAAAGACTTTGCCATAGTTTGACTTTTTATTACAGACATGAAGACTTTTGTATATAGGAAGCAAATGTAAACCTATTTGTGAGGGATTCTGATTGAGGAATATGTATTATTGTAGAATACCCTAGCTGAATGCATTGGAAAAGGCAAGCATGTCATTTATTTCTTTTGCAGTGAGCCTTTTACTTTCAGAAAGGGCATGTACCCAGACTCCCTAGTATGTCACAACTCTCTGGTTTTTTTTCCCTTAGCTGTCAATTAGACTGCACTACAATATCAGATTGGATTGTCAGGGGTCCTGCCTCTGGCTGGGTCCATTCTTGTAAACTAGTTGGAGAGTTGGTTTGCCTGGTCAAGGTTATAAGATATCCATTTTCAGAGAGCCAAACACTATAACAAAATATTTCCACAAGAATTTTTTGTCTCACTAGTTTAGTTTTTCCTTAAATATTATGTAAATTTTATACAATGACTACTTTTAAGTGGTTTAAAAGAAATGTAGAAATTTTAATAGCTGTATATGAAGGGCAATTCAAGTTATAATTTGTTAGGAAAAATTCCAACATTGATGGAGAAAGATGCATAGAAAAAGCAATGATTCATTCTCTGAGTTCATGGGGCAGTGGTGTCTTGCTTATTGCGTTAATATTCTTACCTCCCCTCCCCAGCCATACCCTCAGCTCCCTCTCTCTTCCCTTTTTTGTGTTTATAAAATTAGCACAGAATTAGAAACTAAAAACAAGTATTATCATAGTTTTTTTATATCTAATGAGTTTGGCCTGTTTTCACTCTTCCCCTTGGTTTGAAATCAAGATAGGTGCCAAGTTCTTCTGTTCCTTAGAAATAATGGAAGAGAATTAGCTAATACAGGTTGTTGTTAGAATCCAGTTCTTTGTACCTGTAGGTCTCAGTCTCTTGGTTCCCGGCTAGTTGTAGGCCAGTTGGCCATTTTTAACTTACAGAGGCCACTACTGTCTTTCTCTTGGTACCTTTTAATTTTCAAAAGTATCAATGGCTCTTTTTCTTCCATGTTCTCACATTGATCTCTGCTACCAGCCAGAGGAAATTCACTGCTCTTTAAGGACTTATGCGATTATGTTAAGCCTGCCTAGCTAGTCTCATGATTTTAAAATTAACTGATTATGCATCATGTTACAGGGCAACATCCTTTTTGCAGTGTAAAGTAACATCAGCATGGGGATAGGCTCAGAAGCAAAGGGTCATGAGACTCATTATAGAAAAATCCAGTATGCTTTTTACAAAACAGGCCAGTGATAATGAATTTAGGTTTATATAGGGAAATATTATAACATTTATAGGTTTTTATTTGTCTTGTCTAAGTGCTAGTAACATATGGTAAATTGTGTAATTGTTGTACCAGATGAGGATACTACAGAATCATAAAGAATGAAATACAGAGGAAGGTCATCTGATTTAGTTCTCATTTCTGGAGGTATAAGGAGAAATGTTCAGAGATATTGTAAATGAATTTTTAAATATAGGCATATTTTTTCAGGATAGTGGATTGGGCCATGAATAAAAAATAGAAATATCAAAGGCTTGAAAAATTTAGAGGTAAGTGAAAGAGATGTTTTCATGAAAAATGAATAAAAATAGTTTTCTTGCTTAATTTTAGATGACTTTGAAAGATATTAGGACCTAGTTGTCAGTCAGATCTATTTGTCCCAAGTTTGCAGAGAGATAGAACTGACTAATTTAAAAGGCATTGTAAGCCCTTCTATTTTGACAATTTGTGAAGTCATGAGTTTCAGAATCATCCCAAAGGAGAACATCAGAATTGTGTTTTAAAGAAGTGATGAGAAACAATGAGAATAGAAAATGAGAGAAATAGAAAATATTTCAACTAGCTTGACTTAGAGATAAACAAGTGCTGTAACATTAACCAAAGAATAATGCATCTTCTAAATAAGATTTCACAACAGCCAACACTGGCTTTATTGACATTTAGCAATGTATTTTTTTTTCTATGAGGAGATGCATCATGCATTATTAGACATTTATAAGCCATCTCTTAGCTCTTCCCACTGGATGTAGGCAGCACTGTCTCCCTAATCCTGAAAATGCTAACAAGGAGTATGCCACCTAATATTGGCAAATACTGTCTGGTCATCAAAACCATCCTCAGCTGAGACCAATTGCTTTAGAAAAGCACTTATTTTTTGGTTATATTTCTTTACTTTTTTAGTGCCAGAATAAACATATTCATTTTTTTGCACATGCTTAGCCGGGTATCATTGTACTGATACTGCTTCCTTTATTTTTCCCCAGTAACAAATTGTTCTCCTCACGTAGTATTCTTGCAGTGAAATATAATTCACAATACTGCAGTGAAAACAGTGCTTGAGCTCCTAAAGTTGTGTGCTTTAGTTTCTTCCTATTGCTGTCATATCAGATGATCCCAGATCTCTGCTTGAAGCAAAACAAATTCACTTGCAGGATATTCCAGAATGAGTTCAGAATGATCTTCTGAGGACTGAAATAAAGGTACCTCATATATTCCTTGAACAGTTTTGATGAGTGGCATAACTATTTGGTCAAAAGAATACCATGACGATATTTTGAGAATGATTTAGGTTATATACATGAGTTTAAGGAGGAAGACTACTCTGAAATACTTTTTTACTGAAAGTTACTTAAACCTTATTATATATGGACTGAGATTGACCTGTTTATCAATTGTTGCTATTTTTTTTTAATTTTCAGACTTAGAAAGAATCTGTGTCTCTAAGATAAAGCATTGTGATAGTTGCTGTTCAGTTTTATCAATCTACAGAAAATATAACGGTTTAATTTTTGGTGCATTTGGAGGCCATCACGTGTTTTTTAACTGCATCCTCTCAAGAAAATAACGTTTCATCAGAACCATCTGCTAAGTCTACATTCACAAGCAACAAAGTGGCAGACTGTACCTGCATAGGATACACTCTTCATGCTAACATATTAAGTACAAACACTACTGATCTCTCATCTGGAAATGGTCAATGGGGGATGCTTTATTGCTGTGCATTCTATTATTAGCCTTATAAAATTTCTAGTGTGTTTACTTCTTGTCACCTGAGATCAGTTTTATCATAAGCTATACACAATACATTTTACTAAGCACTGACTTAGTAATGAAAATGATTGTAACCAGAAGTGGGTGTTGAGGTCTAATACATGTAAATGTAGCAAGAAACCATTAGACAATGAAAGTTAGTTCCCAGATGGTTCTGCCATCTGGAGCATAAATCTATAAAGGTACTCTTGTAGTATTTTTTGGAATGAAAAATCAGGGCTTACTGAGAATTTTTAATGGCCACTTATGAAGTTCACTGTTAACATTAGTGTTTGATAAATGACAATTATGCATATATATACAAACTTGCATTCATCAAGGTAGGCCGTGGAAGCTTCAGGCTTCTGGTGAAGAAAGATCCATTGTAAATTAATTGGTCTCTGGGAGAATGCATGCAGCTGGTTTAGTAACTGTGAGGTGAAATTTTAATTCCATATAAATACAAAAAAACATATGTTTACTAAGACTTTTCTTTGCTTTCCTACTAAAAGTTCTCTAATCATCAGCTAAGTAATTTACTTAATTCTCTTACATCTCCATTTCAGCAGTAGATGAATATGAGAAAGATAATTACTCATTTATTTTCAGCTTTAAAGTCAATAAGAAATGAAATCCATCCTCTATAATATATTTTTTTCTAAACACATATGGAAATGAGCCCAATCTTGTCCTAAGGTGAATTATTCTTAATGGTATTATTTCTAAATGATACTGATAAATGCTATCCCCCAAACAGTATTGTAATATTGGTTCTTTCTAGTGATAATTTGCACAAGATCTTCCAGGCTTATACCAGTGACATTTTTTTTTATGAGCAAGTCCAAATGAATACTAGTTAGGAAATTTATTTTCTAAAGAATGTTTTTGAGCATTGTATTCTTATATGGGTAAATGTATATTTCAAAAACAGCAAAAATTAGCCTATCAATATATTATCACTATATTTACATATTTTTATTTTTTAGTATTGACGAGCTCTTTGTTCCTGTTTTCTATGAAATGAGAGTCGAAGAATTTTAGGGTTGAATTTCAATGTGCTCTATCTGAGAAATGTGCAATAAACAGAAGATAGATTGATTTCTAAGAAGCCTGTCATAATAAGATTGCCAAGGATATATGCCCAGCTCTAGGCTTATTTTTCACTAATCCCTTCCAGAAAGGAGGAATGATACTTCCATGATATCCCACTTGCTGCTCTATTAGAACTTAATTTGGAAACTCCGCCCCAAGCCTTAATGCTTAATAAGTAGAAGGAGATTCTGGAAAGGTATTCTTTGTATGACAACAATGATATGCAATTTCATTCTCTCTCTCTCCCTTTCTTCCTTTAACTTTCTTTCACACACACCCAAAACATGCAACCATGCACACACACACACACACACACACACACACACACACACAAAAGTCCTACTCCTTACTTTAGAGATCCAATATTTAAAAAAATAAATGGAAAACTAAACAACAACTATTGATCTATTATTCATTTCATTGGTATAATTCCTGAAATGTCAAGCATGACTAGTTCACAAAACATAGATGAATTGGATCCTCTCATTTGTGAATCTCAACACTTCATCTTTGTCAGACCTCTGTAATGGTAAGGGTTTCTTTATTAGTGGACTGTAATTTTACAAAAAAGGTGTATTTTATTTTATTTTTTTTTTTAAGTATTTTATTATACCACCGTGAGATATACAAATAAAAGATATACAATTAAAAAGTTCATGTTTGGGTTTTGGTCATACAGTGTTTCAGCACCCGTCCCTCCACCAGTGCCCATCTCCCACCAACATCCCCGGTTCCCCCCCCCTTCCCCCAGCCCTGCTCCATGGCAGGTTCTTTATTTCTTTCAAAAGGTGTATTTTAAAGTAAAATGGAATTTATTATTTTCTCCATGAGTGTCATATTTAAATTATATTCAGAGTGAAGTGCAACATATAAATTAATTTTTGAAATGTAAACATCTTTAGTGGATGGTTAGATTTTAGGCTTATAAAATGTCCTGCATGTTCATTCTCAGCCCCTTATGTCAGAAAAATTTTAACGAATGGTCATGGAAGAATCTTAACAACACTAATATTGCGGAAAAAAGAAACCATCATTAGTCAGTGCTGTCTTTCAGTAATGCATACTTAGGAGCTAAATTGATTTCCCTGCTTTTGTCTGTTAGATACAAGAATATTTTTTCCTAGAAAGTTCTAGAATGTGAAAGAGTTAAAAAATAGTATAGTGAATATAGACTGTGATAAAATATAGATGAGAACAAATTTCCCCCCATAGTCTTTGTTAAAACTAGTAGTGTTTTGTCTCAGAAATAATTAAAATATTATACACATCAGATATACTAAAACTACTATACTGTGTGACCCTAATATTGACATTGTTCATATCATAGGTTAGAAATTCATCTTATTTCATAAAGATAATAATAAATAAAAACACTAAACTTTTAAGTCATTCATTTTGTTTTGTAATTTTCATTTAAAGAACCATGATTTACAGAGTTGATCTTTGAGTATTTATCTAAACTATACAATTTGATAGTATAGTTTTTCTATAATATTTAGTAAACCATGATTTACAAAGTTATTTTTAGACTATATGTTTAGTTATCCACATGATATTTAGGCTATAATATTTGGTAAACAATATAATATTTATGCTATAATATTTAGCAAACCATCATTTACATAGTTGATAGTTGAGGTTTAGGCTATAATATTTCAACACAAATATACCCACCAGTGTCAACTTCCCTCCATTAATGTTTCTGTAGTCCATCTGCCCAATCATGACACTCCACCCCCCGCCACATTGACAAGCACATTAAAAGTCTGTCACAGAATGGGAAAGAATATTCACCCAATACCATCTGATAAGGGGTTAATATTCAGGATATAGCAGGCACTGGTAGCATTTTACAAGAAGAAAAGCCAACCCCATCAAAAAGTGGGAAGAAGAAATGAACAGAAACTTCGACAAGGAGATACGTGAATGGCCAAAAAGGCATATGAAAAGATGCTCATCATCACTAATCATCAGAGAGATGCAAATCAAAACAACAATGAGATGTCATCTCATACCACAGAGGCTGGCATATATTCAAAAGAGCAAGGAAACAAGTGCTGCCATGAATGCGGGGGAGAAAGGGACTCTCATCCATTGTTGATGGGAATGCGACTGGTACAACCTTTTTGGAAAACAATATGGATAGTCCTCCAAAGACTAGAAATTGAGCTCCACTGACCCAGCCATACCACTCCTGAGACTATACCCTGGGAAGCCAAAAACACACAGCAGAAGCACCATCCTTTTATTTTCATAGCAGCACTATTCAGAAGAGCCAGAATCTGGAACAACCAGAGTGCCCAAGAACTGATGACTGGATAAACTTTGGTACATCTACATAATGGAATAGTATGCAGCTGTTAGGAAAAATGGAGTTATGAAATTTGCCTATAAATGAATGGACATGGAGAGGATCATGTTGAGTGAAATTAGCCAGAAGGAAAAAGACAGATATAGAATGACTGCATTTATTTGCATGATATATATATATATATATATATATATATATATATATAGAGAGAGAGAGAGAGAGAGAGAGAGAGAGCATGAAACCAATATCCAAGGTCAGGCAAAACACGGATCGGTTGGTCCTGTCACTAGGTGGAATCTACAACAAATGTGTGGGGATCAGATGTTAGGTAAGACAAAGGGAACAGCATGCTAATAATTGTCAAAAATGATAATACTAGCCTAGAACTAAGCATTGAATATAGGCAAATAGATACACATGAAAACCTCTAAATGTATGTATTGCAATCCACAATGTGTAAGTGAAGGAAGAGAGAAATAGAGATAAAGAGAAAGAGAGAAAATAAATAAAGAACCTGCCATAAGAAGCAGCCAGGGAGGGAGGAGAGAAGAAGGGACATTGGTGGTGGGAAATGGGCTCTGGAGGAGGGATGGGTGCTGAAACTATGTATGACAGAAACTCAGACATGAACATCTTTGTAATTGTATATATCATGGAGGTATAATAAAATATTAATTAAAAAGTCAGTTGATTGCAGCACAGGTCTCATGTTTTCAGTGTTATTGAATCTCTGCTTTGTGTTTGTAGCTGTACCACTCTCCCACTTCATCAGTATAGCCATAACCCCAACCCCTAATACACTATTCCATTCCTTTCTCTATTCCTTCACTGAAATTCTCTTCCCTAAACTCTGTGGTCAAATCAGCCCCCCTTTACTTCATTACATTCCCTTATCCTGTTATTTTTATATCCTACAGATAGTGAGATGATGCTATATTTGTTTCTTCCTCTGGCTTTCTTCACTTAGCCTGGTATCTTCCAGTTCCAACCACATTTGCAGGAAATTGCATGATTTCATCATTCCTTGACATTGCATAGTATTCAATTGTGTATGTGCACGTATGTATGTATTACATCTTAATATTCATTCATCTCTCTTTGGATGTCTAGGTTGATTCAGTATCTTAGTTATTGTACTTAGTGCAGCAGCGAATAATGATTTGAATAAATCCTTTCCAGTTAATGTTTTTATATCCTGTGGGTGGACCAAAAGTGGTCATAATGGCAACTCAGTTCTAAGTTTATTGTGGACTGTCCATGCTTTCCACAGAAGTTGAGCCATGTAAAAAATGTTCCAATTGTCATATTTATTCATTTCATAGATTAAGAATATTATTTGCGGAGCCAGAGAAATAGCCCAAGGATAAGATGCTTGCCTTGCACTTAGCCATTTCTGGTTTAATTTCTGACACGATTATGGAGACCTGAGCACTGCTAGAAATGATCCCTTACCAAGAGTCAGGTGTAATCCCTGAGCATTTCCAGGTGTGGCTCAACTACACGTCAGAGTATTGGTTTAGTGTTTCTCTGAGAATTGAGGTTAAAATTAATAACATACATTGGAATTGGGAGGTTGTAGTAATATTTTATTTCGTTTTCCTTTTTAAAATGTTTTTTAGTTTAAAAAAATTGTATACCATGTGCGACATACAATTATAAAGTTGTTCATGATTGGGTTTCAGTCATAGATTGTTCAGCACCCGTCCCTCCATCTGTGCCATATTCCCACCACCAATGTCCCCAAACTCCCTCCCTCCCCCAGCCTGCCTCTATAGCAGGCACTTTTTCTTTCTTCTCTCTCTCTCTCTCTCTCTCTCTCTCTCTCTCTCTCTCTTCTTATATATTGTGACTTGCCCTACAGACATTTAGGGATTTTTTTTATTTTAGTTTTTATTTTGTTATACCACCATGAGATATACAATCACAAAACTGTTCGTGATATGGTTTCATACAGTGTTCCAGTACCTATCCCTCCACCAGTACAAATTTTCCACCAACAATGTCCCCTGATTTCCTCCCCACTCCTCCATTCCTCCACCTGCCTTTATTGCAGGCATTTCTCTCTCTTTCTCTCTCTCGCTCTTTCTCTCTCTATTTCCCTTCCCTTGCACATTGTGACTTGCAACACATACATTTAGGGGTTTTCATGTATATATCCATTTGCCTACATGCAATGCTCAGTTCTAACCTTACCTTTGACTCCCACACACTTCAGTAGATTCCAACCATTGACAAGTCTTCCTGGTCCATGATTTTCCTGGACTTTAATATTAGTATTTTATATTTTTTATATCAACCAAGGAATGCAGTCATTCTATATCTGTCCTTTTCCCTCTGCTAATTTCACTCAACATGATCCTCTCCATGTCCATCCATTTATAGGCAAATTTCATAACTTCATTTTCTTACTTTGTATTGAACTTAGGCTTCTGGAGTGACAAGGGATCAGAAACTATTTTCCTTTGTAATAATTATTATGTTCACATTTTTCATGCATATACCGGAAAACTTCTATAGTAGTATCTATGGACTTCACTTCCTCCGGGCCACCTGAGAAATAATTATTTAAACAAATTGATAAAACCCACATTTAGCATAAGCATTATTTCTCCACTACTACCTATATCTAATCATAGGGAGGACATTTAATTTGCTAAATGACTTTTTCATAGTTAAATTGCTGCCAACTACTAATATCCGTGTATTTGGGGCTTTAGGGCTTTTACTTACTCTCCACTCAACTATCAAACTTAAGTTTAAGTGCATTTTCTTTCTATATCCTGCCTATAGATATGTCTATATCTGTATCTCTTTTCTGGGTGAGTCAAAATCAGCTCTTTTTTTATGAAGATTAAAATATTTTGATTTCAGAGTTCTAACACATAATAACCATTTCTTCTCATTTAGCTGTACTGAGGCTCTTTTCCCTTTATATATTTCCTATTATATTTCATCATCAAATTTTCATAAAATCTTATCTAGAGAATGTGATTTTGCTTTATTTTTCAGAGAAAATGATAAATAGAAATGTGAACTAGGTTATCTTTAACTTATCTTTCAATGCCTACAGAATTTTTTATAAGTCTTAATAATGGATTATACAAGTCAGAGAACAGGAAATGTCATAGAATACTGGGTGTCAATAGAGAGGAATGGATCTCAGTTAAATTCAGTATCAGGAAATTCACTATAATGTTTCATACTTCAAATTTGTTTATGCACTATACAGTTTAAATGTAACCAGTCTTTACTTATGAGTTAAACTGATATATTTGTTAAGTAGTCAAGGTTTATTTAGTGTGTGTGGTAGTCACAGCCTAATATCTCCCACATGGATAGCAACCAAAAAAAGAAAAAGGGGAAATAAGATTTGAATGGAATGTGAAAACCATTAGATACCATAAAGTCATCAGTTTATAGGTGTGGAGAACACTTGAATTGGCTAATTTCCTTGTAAATTCCATATAATCAGCTGTCACACAAAATTATAAGCAAACCTTCTTAACGTAAATCAGGAAAAAAATTAATGTGCTGTTATATTTTCAAATAAACAAAAGACTGGATTTATGATTTGTAAGTTATATCTCATGATAATTAGTTGAAACTATTTTGTTTTCCCACTTGTTCTAAAAAGAGAGAAAATGATATATTTTATCTTATAATCTATTAAAATAGAAAAAAATTCCTTGACAGATGTACAACTAGTAACAACTTATGGTTGTTTTGACCATAATTATATTTGAATGATAAGAGTAAAATAATGTTTTACAAATATCTCCGGGGGGTCAGTTTACTAGTGCCCACCCAAACAGAGCACCCCCTAAGCTACTTGCTCTTATAATCGAAAATTGCCACCATGTCCCAGAATGGGTTCCACCATCTAGGAATGGACCTCACCCATATAATAACCTGCTGAAAATTTGAGTATGAAGGTGTTGTGACTGAAATTTCTTAGATTTTTAGGAGCTGGGATGTGCTATGTCCTCCCACCTCCCTGTAATTCTGGACTCTATAGCAGTCACATCCACACCCCCACACCACCACCGAGTTGTTTTTAAAGCTACTCCACCTGTATAATCTCAATAAAAATACCAAACACCCTGAACAAACACAATGGCCTCTTAATATCTGTATTGCAAACTATAATGCACAAAAGGAGAGAGAGAGAGAGAAAGAGAAAGAGAGAGAAGAGACAGTCAGAGAGAGAGAGAGAAAAAGTAGAAAGGTGCCTGGGTTTGGCATAGAGGTAGGGTTTGGGGAAATGGTGGACATTTTTGGTGGGAAGTGTACGCTGCAGGAGGAATAGCTTTTGGAACATGCATGACTGAAACCCAATCATGAATAACTTTGTGGTGATTTTTTAAAAAAAAAACTGCAATCTTAAAAGAACCCTCTAAATTACCTTTAAATAGAAAATGCACATATGAGCTATTGACACCATGAATTCAAACTCACTTACATATAATATGCCAGGTCTTTCTTTTTTCTGTATTGAGCAGCGATCTATTAATGAATGTCCAGAAATTTGAGCTCTTTCCTGTCACTATCTGTCTGCTTCACTCATAGACAAGCTATTTAATATCTCTAAGACTTTAATTTACTATCACCTCACAATCACTGTCCTCAGGGTCTGTGTCATGAGAAGACTGATGATGACAAGATAATAGTAATCAACTGAAAATTAACCCTACTGGACAGGGAACTGAAACCTACTCTGAATTACAAAATGTCAAAGTAAATGCCAGAAATCCTTTGTAGTGTTTTTTTTTTTTTTTGCTTTTTTGGGTCACGCCCAGCGATGCTCAGGGATTTCTTCTGGCTCTGCACTCAGGAATTACTCCTGGCAATGCTCGGGCACCATATGGGATGCCGGGATCGAACCCTGGCCAGCATGGGCCGCCAAGTGTAAGGCAAATGCCCTACCCGCTGGACTATTGCTCCGGCCCCTGTAGTGTTTTTAATACCTTAAGTTGTGTTGAGGGCTTCACCTGGCAGTGCAGAGCAGAGAAGGAGGGACTTGTGGTGCAAGGAATCAAACCCAGTACCTCACTCATACAAGACTTACATTGAACCGCCCATCAACTGTGTGGTTCTTTTTGATGATAAATAATGGAAAGTGTGGTATTGAACTTTAATGATAAATGTTCAGTATAGCAAAATGTAAGCATGGAATGACCTATCTTTAGAGGTATAATTGGTACATGAATAATAATACTATCAAACAACATGTTTTCAGTGACAAACAATTAAACTATAAGAAATAATATATAAGTTGATGATTAGCTACTAATCTATATTATTTTTTCCTATTATTTAGACATGAGGAAAACAAGGTTTAAGAAATTGCTCTATTTTATTAGACATTATATTACTACCAAAGGTAATGGGAATTTGATAAAGGAACATTCTGGGAGTAATGTGAACTCAGGATTGAATGAAGAACAGGTCAGGAAAAGGTGTTCCAAAATATAAGGTAATTATTCTAGTAATTTTCATATGTTACAGTAGAAAATGCTGTGCTTTTGAATACTTTTGTGCTAATAGAAAATCTCTTTCATCAGCTTTCAATTTGGGGCAGTTTACTTTATCTAACTTTAATTTCTTTGTAGAATAGTGGGATAATAATTATTTTCTCAAAATACTATGTGAGGCTTTAAATGCATACATACAAAGTTTGTGTTGTTCATTTAACTGGCTGGTTCCCTGAGTCTTGAAATGTTTGAATGTCGGAACAGCTGTAGTTACAATCAGTTATCTAGTTTTATGAAGTACCATGGTTTGGGATATTAGGAGTGATGGGAAACCCATAGTGACAATAACCTTTAATTTGTGACGACGAAAGATGAAACAAGAAAATATTCAGGAACATTTCCAGCCATAGACGTGTGTATCTTTAGGTCAAAATACTTAAGAAGGGAATAGTAGTAGATGAATAATTGTGAATAGTGAATAAACAGGAAGTCAGAAACAAAACCAGATTGGATTTTATCTAGAAAACTAAATATTGCACTAGTTAGGAGTGGCTGGCTAAGACCAACACCAGAATATGAAGCTGCCTGGTCTCAGCAGCCCTCATAGAATGCATGGAGCCAACACAGAGTTCCAACCTTAGACATGAAGGCAAATCCCTGGCCTTAGCTGCTCCATCTGAAGTTAAAGGAAATTGGACTTCAGAAAACAGCTGTGGAGCTTGTGTTTAGGCCTATGGTTGATAGCATAAAATGTGACTCAATGCAGCCTTGAGTTGTGCTTAATTTAGACGAGTCAACATCAGTACACATGGCCATTTGTACTGGGACCATGTGTCTGATGTCTGGTAATAACCCAAAAAAGCATAGGTCTTGAGTTTCGTACCTCTGGGTTCTTAATTTTCTGTCTTACTTAGCTCATAATCACTTGATTGAGGCTTTTTAAACATCCCAAACTCAGTGTAGGTTCCTCACAAAGATGCCCCTTTCTCCCAACTAATATTCTCCTTCCTCTATTGCAGTCATTGTGTCAGTAATCTGACGCACAATTCATGCTCTAAGGTCATGCCTTTTTTCTTACCACCTTCATGGATAGCCTATGCATTGGTTAACAAGAATAAAATATAATCTAATCAGAAATAGCTTTATTTTGCTTTGCTTTTGCTTAATATTTTTAACAGTGTAGAAGGATATTTGGATTTGATAGTTCAAAATACTGAGTCCCTTAGCTTTTCTCTTTCTATCCTGGATCCCTCCCTAAACAGGGTGTAGTGGGGAAGGGAAATTTTAGAACCCTATGCTAAGAAGGGATATTTGAGATGGCAGAGGACGGTCTTTTCAAAACCAGTTACATCTGTGATCACATGATGATGCCTCTTGCTTGTGTCCCATTTGTCTCAGTTGCCACTTCATTGTGGCCCTCTGTAGTTTTTCCCAAATAGATGTTTATACTAAAAAGTCCACAACAATACTCTTCAGTGTGCTATTTTCCTTTCACAGATGCCCAGATCACAGGATGAGGGTGGTGCTACAGATGGTACATAAGAACTCAGGTCTCCCAGATTCTCACCACTCTGTTCATCTCATCAGGGAATGCATGTTAGTCATCTGACTCTTGCTTCTTTCAATCCTTAAAGAAAACTACAAGCATTAGTGTTTTGTTGCTGCTCTTATTCTTCTCAGCTCTTTAACTTCCCCTAACCACCATCTCCATCTACCTCCATCAGTACCTTAGATCGCTAGCTGGTTTCTCCAGAAAAGGAGAATGTTCAAAGTTATTTGCTTCTGGACATGTCTCTTTCTAGTTTAGATAAGCAGCATTGCAGTTACCTGCTCCTGTCGTGGCCTTTATGTAACCATTGCAGACTAGCTTTTAGATGACCCAAATAAATATTGTACTTTCCAGCCTATTATAAAAATTGAATAAGAAATGATCATTGCCTTTAGATATTTTATTCAGAAGCATCTTTAGCTTATAAAGCCAGAGGAGTACAAAACAAAAGGATGAGGAACTTCTATGCATTGAGTTCTAAAAAAGCAAAGATAATGGACCCAGGAAATAAAGGCCTGAAGCACTTGGCACCACATGGTGTCGAAACACTGAGCACTGCTGGGTGTGGTCCAAACCCAAAAACAGAACAGATACAAGGCAAGTGTACTAATATTTCTTTCCATTATTTTTCTTTGTGAGCCAGTCTCTCTGCTTTATTTTATTTTATGCATTTTTAATGAAACATCATTGCTTTATTACATTATGTACTTTCAGATGTGTATCATCAAAACAAAAGTGTCTATACTGCATTTTAAGTTCACTACTGAAAGTTGAATTTTAATTCCTCACCATAGAATCATCCCCTTTATCCTCATTTACCCACTGTATTCCCTTTCTCAAAATCTCACATTGGTTTTATAGAACAAAGTTTCATTTGTTTTATTCTGTGTATATGTTGGTTTACTTTTTATATGTCACATATGAGTGAAATATATGGTGTTTGTCATTATCCATCTGACTTGTTTTCCTAATCATGCTATCCTGAGTTCATACATCTTGTTAGAAATGACAAGAGTTTAAAAATTAGTATATCACATATACTTACATTTATACATGTGTGTATATATGTTATATTTTCTTAATTCACTAACTGATTCTACTTCTTGACTATTGTAAATAATGCTTCATTGAACATGACAATTCATGTATTTTTAAATCAATTTTTCATATTTTGGAGACAAATAACCCAGTGGGATAATTGGATGATCACTTGTATCACTTGTCACTTGTCTTCCCATTGTTCATTGATTTGCTCAAGGGGCGAGGGGGGGGGGGGGGGTGGGGGGGGGGCATCAGTAATGTCACCATTTGTTGGGAATGAGGTCCATTATTGTTACTGTTTTAGCATATCAAATACACCATGGGTAGCTTGTCAGACCAGCCCAGTTTCATTCCCAGGCATCCCATATGGTCCCCCAAGCACTGCCAGGAGTAATTCCTGAGTGCAGAGCCAGGAGAAATCTCTGAGCATTGCTGGGTGTGACCCAAAAAAGCAAAAAAAAAAAATTCTTTATTTTGTTAAAAATAGGCATGAATACAGAGGGGTTTACTCAATCAAATAGAGAGATAGGCTGGAATGAGAAAGAGGAAGTGTTAATGGGCTGATGCAGGTACATGCCACTGGTGACTCGCTATTAAAAGGAGCTTCATCAACACAAACTAGAGTGCAGGTATCAGATTGTTAAGAAAGTTCTCTAATATTTATTGACTGTAGTCTATTTAATATCTATATTCTTTATTTTTATAAGACTATTCTCTATAATAATAAAGAGAAAATCTCTCTAATATTTATACTCTTCTCCCATAAGTAGGGGCCTTGTATGAAGAGGTTATAAAGATCTCATATAATGCTCAGAACTGAAATGTTTAATCTGTCTCTTAAAAGTCTTCGTAAATTAAAATTTACTTCTTTCTTTTTTGAAATGTTAAAGCCATTTATTTGCATTTTGCTTACCCAATTTCCAGAACACTTCTGTTGTGGAGGAAATTAGTTGACAGCTCCCTGCTTAAGAGGTTGGAATCAAGAGATCAAGTGACTGACTCTAAAGTCAAGTAAACAGCAATGCCTAGAATACCTTGAGAGACTTTTCTTCCTTTCACTTCTATTCTAGGCTTTCTCATATGAGAGTTATGATAATCAAAAGCATTAGAGTGAGAAACTTAAAATTTCATGTATATATAAATAAATTGTGTGATGCTACGGCAGTATAGAATGACTGAGTGCTTATCTTAACACAACTCTGACAAATTACATTGAATGTACTTATAAAGAGAGGAAAAAATATGATAGAGTTCCCACCAAATCAAATCCTATTGCTTCATATTAAATACTCATTGTTGATAAAAAATATATTATGGAGAATGGAAAATGCAGCAAGTTCTAAAGGTAAATAGCCATCACTATAACAATTCTAAAAAGTGCTTAATAATTATATTGTGAAACAATATTTATTATTAGAAATCAGTTTCTTTATAAAGGCTAGCTTATGTAAATTCCTGAGTTCCACCTATTTAAGTAGTTGAACTCAGAGAGCTGGGAGAGATTAATCCATCACCCTTTCCGGTCTCAGTACCACCATTTCCTACATGTTTGACCATGTGAAAGTCACTTGGTCTTCTTCAAGCTCCTAGATTTGCATATTTGTGTCAATAATTCACTTCTGGTGGAGTTGCAGAGGCTTGCCAACATAAAATCCAATTTAAGCAAGGCCTGGCACAACCTAAACTGCTTTTGTCTATTTCTAGAACTTAAATACCTGAAACACAAATTTGCCTCTTATTTTTTATGTTTCCTGATTATAATTCCAGAGTCTGTTAGGTTGTTTTCCTAGAAATGTATCTTCAGATAGATGTTAATTATTGGAATTGTTTTTTAACTAAATAAAGTAGACAATAGCTAACCAACCCATATTATTCATATATTGAACTCTCTAATTCAGCTAATATATTAGAGTTGCCCTGATCTTTAAATTGATACTTTTTTATGCTCAGGGGGTATGTGTGTATATATGTCTGTTGGGATAGGATCAGAAGAGAGAAAGGAGAAAGGTAGGAAATACTACATTTTAGATCATTTTGAATGCAGAACTTATTACAGACATAAATTAGAGAGCAATAGAAGTCAATGGATTAGTAAAAAGAAAAGTGCAATCAACAAAAGGAAGGAATATCAAAGTCTGTAGTTTTTGTGTGTTTCAGTGTCACAGTGGAATTCAAACTCTACTACAAAGCAGTAGTCATCAAAACAGCATGGTATTGGAATAAATACATACCTGGGAACCTCTGGAATAGAGTTGAGTATCCTGACACCCATCCTCAAACACATGATCATTTCATCTTTAATAAAGATGCAAAGAGTCCACAATGGAGCAAGAAAAGCCTCTTAAAAAAGTGGTGCTGGGAAAACTGGGCAGCTACATGTAAAGATTTACATGTAGCTGGACTTATAAGTTTTATGAACCTCTTTACATGTAAAGCTACATGTAAAGAGGTCCAAAAAATGAATTTGAACCTGTCTAACACCATGCACAAAAATCAGATCAAAATGGATTGAAGATCTCAATATCAGACCTGAATCCAATAAGCTCGTCAAACAAAATATAGGAAATACTGTCCACGACATTGAAGCTAACAGCATCTTCAAAGGTGAAACACCACTAACAAAGCAACTAGAAGCAAAGATAAGCATATGGGACTACATAACACTAAAAAGCTTCTTCACCGCAAAAGAAACAGTGACCAAGATGCAGACAGTCCACAGAATGGGAAAGAATATTCACCCAATACCCATCTGAAAAGGGGTTAGTATCCAGGATATATCAGGCACTGGTCGAACTTTACAAGAAGAAAACAGCCAACCCCATCAAAAACTGGTGAGAATAAATGAACGGGAAACTTGAGAAAGGAAGAAATTCAAATGGCCAAAAGACATATGAGAAAATGCTCATCATCATTAATCATCAGAGAGATGCAAATCAAAACAACAATGAGATATCATCTCACACCACAGAGACTGACACATATCCAAAAGAACAAGAACAAAATGTACTGGCGTGGATATGGGGAAAAGGGGACTCTCATTCATTGTTTGGAGGGAATGTCGACTAATACAGCCGTTTTGGAAAACAATATGGACATTCCTCCAAAGACTAGAAATTGAACTCCCTTTTGACCCAGCCATACCTCTCCTGGGAATATACCCTGTGAAGCCAAAAACACATAGCTGAAACATCACCCCCACGTTTATGTTCATAGCAACACTATTCACAATAGCCATTATCTGGAAACAGCCAGAGTGCCAGAGAATTGATGACTGGATAAAGAAACTTTGGTACATCTACACAATGGAATACTATGCAGCTATTATGAAGAATGAAGTTATGAAATTTGCCTATAAATGGATGGATATGGAGAGGATCATGTTGAGTGAAATTAGCCAGAAGGGAAATAACAGATATAGAATAACTGCATTTATTTGCATGACATAGATATAGATATAGGTATAGATATAGATATAGATTAGATATAGATATAGATATAGATATAGATATAGATATAGATATAGATATAGATATAGATATAGATGATAGAGATAGAGATAGAGATAGAGATAGAGATAGAGATAGATACCAATATCCAGGTTCAGGCGGTATATGGATCAGGAGGCCTTGTCAAAGGTTGAAATTACCACAAACCTGTGGGAGTCAGAAGTTAGGTAAGACAGAGAAGGGAACAGTTTTCTAATAGTTGTCTAAATGCTAATACCAACCTAGAACTGAGCATTGAAACAGGCAAAAAGATACACATGATAACCTCTAAATGTATGCATTGCAATCCACAATGTGTAAGAGAAGGAAAAGAGAAAAAGAAAAAGAGATAAAGAACCTACCATAGAGGTTCATTCTCTAGTCTTTGAAATGTCCATTAGTGAGACTGGCTTCGTCTTATTACTGAATTAGTAATTTAATCACTACAGGACGGTCTCAAGGAGAAAGTAGGTTTTTCTATAGTACTAGAATACTTCTCCCTATTGTCTGACATCAGTTGATGATTATTACTATACAGACATGGAAGAGCAACAATGTTAACAGGTTGCAACCTGTCAAAGGAGTTAACAGGTTGCATAATGTTCTCTCTCTGTACTAGCGTTTCAACCATCAGATTCTGGTGCCTTTGCCACTGGAGGGGTCCTTGAGTGTTGAGACAAGACGATGGGTTGAGTAGGAGTTTTGCTGTCTATTTATTTATTATTTTTTCATTCTTGGACTACACATAGTGGTCCTCAGGACTGTCTTCTAGGTATTACTCCTTGTGGGGCTCATATGGGAAGCAGGGAATTGAGTCTGGGTGAGCAGTATGGAAAGCAAGCACCCTACCCATTGTACTATTGTCTGGCATAGGGGAAAGAGGTTTTCTAGCAACAAGTTATCAGGTACAGCGATGGTGGGCTCATGTCTGAGAGAATTGTTTTGCCTGCACATTCACAAGAAGCAGTTTAAATAGGAGAATAGGGAACACTTTTTAGAAAATACAGTTGATAGGCTGGTGGACCCTTGTGGTCAATCAATTCCATGTGGACTGGCTCTGTGAGACATCTGCACATATAAACAAAGAGGTCTGAAGAAAGATTGAGCTTACTATTTATCTCCTTGTAATAGGTTTTAGAAGGAAGGACAAGATAAAATGAATTTTTTTTGCAATATCAGCAGCTCTTTCTCATTAAGAGTTTACTGACTAATGTTTTGCTTTGGTTTGATTTGGTTTTGGATCCCACTGCAGTGGTGCTCAGGGCTTCTCCTGGTTCTCTGCTCAGGGATCATTCCTTGTAGGATAAATGGAGTACTGAAAATCAAACCCAGGTTGGCCGTGTGCAAGGCAAGTTCCATATATTTTATTAACTCTTTGGCCTCAAGCTACTTCAAGTTCATTTTTATAATTTAAGAGCAGCATATCATTAATAATTATAGCAAGATACACAAATTGCATTTATATCTAGTAAGAGCGGTGTTGTGGTTTAAAATTTTTCTCACAGACTTTTCCATTTATCTTTCTCAACAATTTTTATTTTCATAAGTGGAAGCCAACAGTAATAGAGTTTATAATTATTAACTTATCATACATCATCTGTTATATGTTAATTCAATATAATCCTTAGCAAAAATAGCATAATTTTATAGATTATATTTGCACCTCTGTGCTGCATGTTAGAGTAACTCAAATTGTAGGACAAATGATAAATATGCTCCAAGTTATGCGTTAATTTAGGTGAACTACAAACACAAATAATTCAGATGGCCATCTTGATATGACACTTTTAAATTTTGCTTCTATCACCCATTAATTTTCACTTATGTCATGCTTTGAAATTGACTCTACATCATCCATAAATTATCACTTAGTCATAGTAGCTATCCCATTGATATCAATTAATAAATTCTGCCAATTTTCAGGCTTAAAAAACTTGTAAAACAAAGTTACATTTTTATTACCAACTCTGTCATAATATTTATTTTTTTCCTTGATGCCAGAGGCCCATAGAAAAAGTTAAAGCTAATTTGTCCTCAGCTAAGATAATGAATCATGAAATAGATATCCTGATGTGGTATGAAAAATAAAGACCTTTAATTTTTTTTAAATATCTGATGAGCTGAGTGGAGATTTGCATAAATATTTGTGAATAATATAATTGTAGCTCTAAGAAAAAATTCAATTGGGAAAAAAACCTGATAATAATTCATCTCTGTCTTTATAACAATTTCTTGTACTGGCCTCTGGCTATATTGTTTTCTATCAGACTCAAGAGACAGGGTATTTTAAATTGTTTTCAGACAAGCTAGAAATATTGAATATATACTATACTGGATATTTTATAATTATAGCCAAATAAACTTGAAGGAAATTTGATCTTAATTTAATAATGGGTTAAGCCATTAATTTTTCTCTTCCTTGTTAAATATTTTTTGCAGAATGGATAATACCTTATAGTCAGTTTGTTGTAGTTGTACCAATGATAAACTTCATTTGAATTTAATATTAACCAGGGAAATAAGTATTTCTGCATTCTTGCTATATGGAACAATGGAAATAAATGTATTGAAATTCATGACTCGCACTTGACTAGCGGCAGTATCAACTTAGAATTTAGAATTGTTGGATTGCGAATATGTTGTGAGGTTTCATGCGTACAGTTTCATCAGCCGAAAACAAAGGAAAAGCAAACCTGTCAGAACTTGCAACACATATTTAATAAAAAGCATTATTGTAGTGTTTATATATATAGAATCCACATATATATGACTATATATATGGATGTATATGAATATATATATGAATGCTATATTTATGTTTGTTTTTATTTCCAGTGGAGAAAAAATACTCAGAATTAAAATTGTAGGGGGAACACCAGTTGGGAAACTGTTAGTTAAGACCGTGATTATGAACCTGACCTGAGACTATAAATATAGGCCCCAGGAAAGCATCTGAAGGGCTTCTGGAAGGAGAGAGCAGTGGCCTCTGGTGTCTGGCTGTAAGGCCAGCCCCTGAAACATGGGGCCCCTGATGCCTGGGCTGGATAGCCATCACCAGGAGAAAGAAGCTGCTCCTGGTGCCTACCCCGAGAACCAGCACCAGAGCCACAAGGCCTGATGCCTGAGCTCAAGATCTAGCACCAAGACTACAGGGCTGCAGGGCTATATGGCAATAGCACAACAGGGCAACAGGACCAAACAGCAGAGAAACAAAGAAATAGATTAGTAACAGAGTAACAGAGAAACAGACGCAACAAGCCAAATCAGTGAAATAAGGAAATAGAGTTAGGGACTTAGATAAATAGAGAAACAAAGAGAAAAGAGGCCCTGAAGAGAAAAGCCTTGACCAGAAAGGACCTAAGAAAAGAGGTCCTGAAAAGAGAAGTCCTGGGAGAGGACCTGAAAGGTGTTGCCCTGAACAAAGACTCCAGAAGAGAAAGGCCCTGAAGAGGAAGAGCAGAGCCTGCACAGAAGTCCCAGGAGAGCAACCTGCCAGAGAAGCTGCCAGGATGTTGGAGTGCACACCCTAATGGGCTGGTCCCAGTTACCCAGAGCTTTGCGTCTGCTAGAACCAGCTGCCTTTGGCCTGAAACTCCCTCTTACAATTCACACTGGTAGCTTAGGGGGAAAGATCAGGAAAGACATTTGATTTTATAACTTTACATGGCAAAATATTTTATCATGGGTTTATGCTAGCTTCAGTGCATTTCTCTTAACGATGTGGGTCTCCAAGGGGGACATGCATGTAATTTTACCAAGAGAACTCTTGACAGTTTGCATCCACCATTGTAAATAATCCTGTTAGGTAAAAGAGACATAGCAACCTACCCCCGGGCAAGTGAACAGGACTCAGTATTTCCTTAGGCAAAGTAAGCAATATTATTCTAACAGACTGGACCTTGTGGATGTTTAAAGATAATAGCTGGCAATAAAAACTATATATATATATATATATGTGTGTGTGTGTGTGTGTGTGTGTGTGTGTGTGTGTGTATGTGTGTGTATAGGTATATATCACTATCACTATCTTCCCGTTGATCATCTATTTGCTAGAGCGGGCACCAGTAATATCTCCCTATGTCCTGTCTCATGCTAGTAGAACCCAAAGGCATCCGCTTGCTCCAGGAACATAAAGAGCCTCAAGCCATTATATTAGGTCATGGGAATGACCTAATATAAATGTTACTGGTATTTGGCTTATCAAATATGGCACAAGCAGCTTGCCAGGCTTGCCGTCCGGGTGGCACACTCTTGTAGTCACCTCTAAATAAAGCAATTATTGATGAACCATGCGCGAGCCAGGCTGTGATAGTCTGGTCTGCTGGGTGGAGTTGTGACGAGAAAGAAGTCCAGATGTGGAAAACAGCGGCCTCCATGGAGTCGGGGGATCATCTGGCTTGTTGTGAGGCTCTGCTGGGGTGGCAGGCAGGCCAGGGCTAGAACATGCCATGCCTCCCGGGCGCCTCATGAGCCGCTGGGCACAGGGAGAGCAAGTAGCAGCTCTGCCCCATGTCTGAGAGTCTCTGGTTCAGCATACCTGTGTATATATATATATGCATATATATATATATATTATTTTAATTTATTTAATTAAATCCTGAGTTACATTTCATCTCAGGTGCTCTCCTCCATCTCTATCTCTGCAAGTGTCTTTGTAGGAAAGCTGAAGGCGAGACAAGTTCCAGCTCCAGCTTATTGGCATTTGAGAGGCTTGGGTAGGTCCTCTATCACCTGGAAGTGACAGATTTTGGCCCCGACTGAGATCTGAACTCCTGGGCTAGGTGGGGAGGGGGTGAAGTAATATAGAAGTGGCTCTCTTCTGCTCTCTCTCTCTCTCTCTCCTCTCTCTCTCTCCCTCACCCCCATTTGGCTCTCTCCTTGCCATCCATTTTCTTCCATCTGGGTCTGGTCTCTGACTAAGCACATGGTCTGGTTCTGGCATCATCCTGGCTGAAGATCCTTGCCCAAGCACATGGTCTGGGTCTGACAAGAAATTGAAAGTTTGGGGGTTTCCTGACCTTAAATTAAATAAGTAAAGTTCTTTAGAACTTTGCTAGATTAGTGAATTTCTTCAGCCAGGCACTGATCCTTTGGAGTAGAAGGGAATCCCACTCCCTGATACTGTTGGGGAACCCAGCTGTTCCCTGTCACTGGGAGAGAACCAAAGGTTCCTGGAGAGAGGTTCCTGCAGGGAGCAGTGAGTTGAAGCGAAAGTAACAAGTAACAGAAGATGTGTTAAATATAACTTTCAGGAACCTCTGTCTTTATGGTTTCTTCCCTCTATTGGTCAGACGGAACTATGACACTGGCTGGGGCCCCTAAGGATCCATGAGTACTGCCCGGGACCAAGCTGGGTCCCCCCCCCCCCCCCGCCCGCATCTGCTGCCATGGTTACCCTCTCACGCCTAACTACTGTTAGGACTATGGAAATCACAGGGGTCTCTCGAGCCTGGGACCTTGGGGAAACCACAATCCCCCCTCCTCTTCTTTTATTGATAAGCCTTAACATAAAATAATATTTCCATTTAAACTAATGATCTGAATGTCTTAAATATTTGTATGTAATTAGCAATGGAGTATGCATGTATATAAAAATGAACTTATGATATACATTAGACTAGAGGTTAACAATAATTTTCTTCTATAATAAAGTTTACAAAATTTTTCAAAAGGTTGTATTATCAGACACGCAAATCTGTTTTTGGACTAGAGACACTGAAGAGATAGTATAGGTTTAAGGCATATGACTTCCATTTGTTCTACCTTGGCTCTATCCCCTGAAGTCCATAGTCCCTCCACACCTTCTAATGAGATCCCTAAAGTCTCCAAGGACCACCATGGTAGTTTTGTATTGGACCCTTAATCTGACTGGCTGAAAATTTCAAGGAGGGACAAGGCACCCTGAACACCCTTGGGAATATCCAACCCAAAAGTCTCTATCGGGGAGCCAGAAAATTACCATGCTTAAAGTGAATGCCATGTGTTGAACTAATCCTGGCTCAATTTCTGACAACACACATTCCCCATGCATTTTCCCATAGTTCTTGATCATCACTGAGTGTAACTCTGGCGGACTGCTGTGGCACAGGCAATGTGGGACTCCACAGACCCTGAGCAGCAATTGCCCCCATGATCTCGAATTGAATCAGTGCACAGTTCGCTGAGAATTGCAAGGGAAGGGCTCCAGTCCATTTGAATACCCCATTCCCGTAGGTTTAAACAACTTCAGGAATCAAAATGTTACTTAGATTAGGTCAATATTTGAAGCGTTTTTACTGTAGATAAGTGTATGAACTTAAAAAACAAGAACTATAAACCTATTTATTTATAAATAATTTGAATAAATATATATCATAACAGAATATGAATTTATTATTATATCATAATATGATATACAATAATCTAAAAGGGGGTCAGCAACTACACCACCTCTGCTTCACTGATGACATCGTTCTAATAACACCAAACATTAGCCAAACGGCACAATGCTGGCTGACTTTGACCAATAATATGGAAAGAATCTGAACAAAACTATGTTCATGAAAAATGAACTAGTTAAAGAGGCCCCATTCATTCTCAATGGAGCAAACATCTCTGAATGCAGCAGTTATGTGTACCTAGGTCAAGAAGTCAACATGATGAATGACCTAAAACCTGATCTGCACAGGAGGAAGAGAGCGGCATGGAATGCCTTCAAAGGCATTGAAGAAATAGCTAAAAAGACAAAGAACCTCCAGCTCCGGGCACATCTCTTTGACTCCACCATTCTCCCTGCATTAACATATGCCTCAGAGACCTGGGCCCTACAAAAGTAGGATGAGAATGCTATTCAGGTCTCCCAGAGAGGAATGGAAAGAACTATGCTTGAAATATCACTCCTCATTCAAGTGAGAGAAGGAATCCGAATTATGACCTCTGTTGCTATTCCAGAATTAGGGACGCTGTTTTGCTTGCCAAGGCATCGAAAATCAGGTGGGCGGACATATAATGCAATTTGGAGATGACCGCTGGACTAGAGCTGTTACTGGCTGGATCCCACGGGATGTCAAAACATCTTGTGATGGCCTACCTACAGATGGTCAGACTTCGGGCCGGAGTGATAGCCCAGTGGGTAGGGTGTTTACCTTGCACACAGCCGGCCTGTGCCAGCCTGGGTTCGATCCCTGGCATCCCATATGGTCCCCCGAGCACTGCCAGGAGTAATTCCTGAATGCAGAGCCAGGAGTAACCCCTGAGCATCGCTGGGTGTGACCCAAAAAGCAAAAAAAAAAAAAAAAAAAAACGGTGGTCAGACTTCTTCGTCAAGACCCTGAACCAACGGTTTGAGGTTCTTTGTATTCCTGAAGCAACCAGATGCCATTGGGCTACATTGGCACATGATAGGGTCAGACAGAAATGTTACTGGTGCCCACTGGAGCAAATAAATAAATAATGGAATTCAAGTGATCAAGTGAAGAATAATCTAAAAATTCAGGAGGTCATTGAAAATGTGGATCATGTTTATTTGGAAACAGAGAATTTCAATTTGGAGAAAATAGATTTGGCTAGAAATCTAAGATATATGAGCACTAGGAAGGTTTATCCCTCAGTGATTTTATGTTAGAAAATGAGATAGATTTTATGTTAGAAAAAGAGAACTAAGAAATGCTTAGATGTGATAGAATAGTTAATTGTTAATTTGTCTTAACAAACTTAAGCTATCTTGTCTGTATTTAATCAGTTACTGATACTTATTTTACCCTTGGTAAAAAGTCTATAGTTATTAGTCCTTTTAAACAGGATAAATGCTCAGTTATTTGATCAATACTTTTCTCTTTTCACTTTAATTTAGTATTTCTTCTTCTTGTTTAATTATATATATTAAATACAGTGGAGCCAGAAAAACAGTACAACAGGTAGGTTGCTTGCCTTGTATCCAGCTTACCTGGGTTTGATTCTTGGCACCCCACATAGTTCTCCAAGTCCACCAGGAATGATCCTTCAGGACAGAGCCAGTAGTAAGCCCTGATAACTCGGGTAGACCCCCTACTATTCCCTCAAAAAATGCAAAGGAAAAAATGTTGAATAACATTGGTTTTAATATCTTGTAAATTATAGGCACACACTACTTATATCAACATCTGGATGTTGACAAAATGCCTTCATTCCATTCTTCACCAGTAGGTTCCTTTTGCTCTTTCTCCCAGCTCTGTGTTTGGGGATCACTGGAAGCATCAGGAGATTACATACAGTGCTAAGGTTCAAACTAGGTTCACATGTGCAAGACAAGCACCACATTACCAGTTCATAGTCTGTGGTTTCTGAGTAAAATATATATTATAATTCCAATCCAAAGGTCTTTTGCCTTATTCAGTCCATAAAGGCAGGAAATAGTTGAGGCCATGTCTGAGCCTAGATTTTAATTCCACTTACATTACTATCTCATAGTACAAAGGGAATTTTACTTCTTAATATCTCATAGTACAAAGGGAATTTTACTACTTAATATTACCTGATATCTTCTCAAAGTACATTCCATTCTTTAAATACTAGCTACTTTTAATAAGAAAGGTTTAGGAAATATTTTTCAAAAATATTATAGAATTTGGGGGTGAAGAGATAGTAGGGGGTTAGCATTTGCCTTGACTCCAGTCAGCTTTGGTTCAATTCCTGGCACTGCATATGATCCAAGAGTACTGCTGGGATTGATCCCCCCAGCAGTATTCTTGGTGTGTCCCAGGAGTAAAGCTTGGTGTGTCCCAGATACCCGCCTCCCAATATATATATTCTGAAATTTTCAGAGCATCCTAACATGTTTATTCCGACAATTTCGGAATGAATTTTCTATCATAATTAGTAAATACCTCACTATAAGGAAAATAATCACAATATTCTAATTTTGAAGGGGCTGTTGGATGGTAGTAATGGCTAGTAATAAAAGTTGTTACCAAAACCACTAAACCACTAAACTTCTCTGGTCAGTTATCAACAATTTTATTTATAAGAAAGATATTTAAGGCTTAAAATAAGGTTATGAGGTGTCTTAAAATTATTTTGGCCCTATTTATGGATCAACTTCTATGAGCTGATTAGAAGAATAAAGTGAATATTGACTATGCTTATGCCTATGCATGTGATAACTTTTCTTTCAGGATGTGTGTTGAAACACTGTATGACTGAAACGCAATCATGAAAAAACTTTTTAATTATGAATCTCACAATGATTCAATTAAAACATTTTGAATTTTAGGAAAAAAAACTTCTTCCACAACACAGAAGGAAATTTTTATAATTCCAAGATCTATGAATATTTTTAATACAGAAAAAGTGATATAACTAACTCATGGAACATTTGTAGAATTTTTAACTGACACTATTAAAGACTTAAAAAGTATTTTTCATTTTGCTCTAGGTCTTGAAAGAAATATTCATTTCAATGAGGGCATTGTTGAAGAGAGAAGTATAATACAAGGAAGTGTGATATATTGTCTTTGGATTGCAGATTGCAACCAAGAGGAAATGCTTTGAAAATACCCAGAATTTGTTTATAGATCCCTCAGCTTTATGAAAAGTCAGAGCTACACATAGAGATATGTGAATTGTTTACATGGAACTTATAGGCAAAATACTAGCAACATTTGAGATTATCTGAAATTATAAATAATATCTAATATGTAAGATGATTGATAGATTCTTGAAAATATCTGCATTTAGAAAATAGGAAAATACAGAATATAGCTCTTATAATTTAAGGATTCATTCAGTAGTACAAATAAAATAATGTATAAAAAATAATGAGCATGCAAGTATCAATGTAACTAAGAGTAGAAATACTGGAAGAAATAAACCAGATTAGAAAAGATTCTAGAGACATTTCATAGAGCAGGGTTTCAGAAGTTGAAAGTAGTAAAACACTGGTAAGATGCTGGGGCAATAGCAAAGTAGGCAGGGCATTTGCCTTGCATGTGGCCAGCCCAGGTTCAACCTCAACAGCCCATATGAGCCCCTGAGCACCACCAGAGCACGACCAGGAGTAATTCCTGAGTGCAGAGGCCGGAGTAACCCCTGAGTCACACCGGGCATGACTCAGAAACCAAAAAAATAATGCTGCTTTAACCTTAAAGTAGCTTTTGTTAGTGAGTAAAATGAAAGTCTAAAGTGATGGATTTTATTGAATAAATGGAAACTATGTAGACACATCAATATATTTAAAAATATCAAATATATTTGAATGTTATAAATGTAGCCTTTGTGATATGTGTCGTGGAGCCCGCTGGGGTCCCCAGCAGTACTGGGAAGCGAGTTCCCTTCTGCCTCCGAATCCGGCGGGAAATGGATGAAAACTCAGGAATCTGAAGCAGTTTTATTTATTTATTTATTTATTTATTTATTTATTTATTTATTTATTTATTTATTTATATTTTTGGCTTTTTGGGTCACATCCGGCGATGCTCATGGGTTACTCCTGGCTCTGCACTCAGGAATTACTCCAGGCGATGCTCTGGGGACCATATGGGATGCCGGGATCGAACCTGGGCTGGCATGGGCTGGCGCGTGCAAGGCAAACGCCCTACCCGCTGGACTATCACTCCGGCCCCTGGGTGTTTTTAATACCTTAAGTTGTGAATGGGGCCTCTGGAACTAGTTCAATTTTCATGAACATAGTTTTGTTCAGATTCAGCTGTAGACCTCTCTTTTCACATTCTCGGTCAAAGTCAGCAGCATTTGTGCTGCTTGGCTAATGTTAGGTGTTATTAGAACCATGTCATCAGTGAAGCGGAGGTGGTGTAGTTGCCAACCATCTATCTTCACTCCCATTCCTTCCCATTCTAATTGTTGCATGATATTCTCAAGGGTGGCGCTGAAGAGTTTTGGTGAAATGGTATCACCCTGCCGAACCCCTCTTTTGACATCGATGGTCACTTCTTTGTAGAACGGTGAGATCCTGGTGGTGAATCCGTATTACAGCTCACAAAGGATCTTGATGTATTGGGTTTGAATGCCCTGTTTGGCTAGGGCTTCGATGGCGGCTTCAGTCTCCACAGAATCAAAGGCTTTCTTTAAATCAATGAACATGAGACACAGCGGCATCCTGAACTCCCTACAAACTTCGATGAGCTTGGTTACCGTGTGGATATGGTCGATCGTGCTGAATCCTTTTCGGATGCCAGCTTGCTCGCATGGTTGTCCTTCATCTAATTTTCTGCCAATCCTGTTCAGGATGACTCCAGTGAACAGCTTTTAGATGACGGACAACAGGCAGATGGGGCGATAGTTGCCGATGTCGTGAATGTCTCCCCATTTGAACAGTAGAACTGTCCTGCTGGTTTTCCATTGGGAGGGCACCTTGCATTCAGACAGGTAGCATGTGAAAAATTGAGCCAGTGTATTGATGAGTACTGAAGGCAATACTCAGAAACTCTAAACCAGTAATAGTTTGGATAGTTAGTCACCTGATATCTGAGTCTCTTTTGGTAATTGAGAATCCAAGGACTAGTTCAATAGTTGAGCACCTGCCGTATACCTGTGATGTTCCAGGTTTGATGCCAGGCAAAGTGATAGCAGGTGGAAATTTGTAAAATGCTATCACATTCCAAAGTTGTCCTTTATACAAAATACACATCTTTCTATTTTATCATTACTATTTTAATTACTCATTTACCAATCTCAAAATATAGTGGATTAAAACTTGAGAAATACTAGACATTAAAAAACGAAAATCAATGTTAATGTTCAATTCCAATGTGTGTAAACTGCACTATTCAAAAAGTCAGAACTACAAAAGAAACGTGCTTCCATGGAGCAACATCAGTGTTCTCAACTGTTATAACCAAGTTGGAATCCTTTGAAGTATTAAAGCCGCAAATGACTTTGGAAGCCATAAATTGTAAAATTAATCCGTGAGCTACTGGAAGCCAATATGAAAATCCCTGTACAGGAGCACTTGAGCAATCTGCCCTGGCTTCCACCAATGTCTAGTATTTGGAAGCTATAAATTAAATTTCACTGACTTCAAGTTCAACTTTAATGCTAAATAGAAATTCATTTTACTAGAAGTATATAATCAAGCACCAACTTCCAACATGGGGTTAGAGAATGAACAACTATCGAACAAATAAAATACTGGGAAAAATAACATGGAAGACATATGAATAAGAGAGAGAAGCCGAGTTGAGGAAAGAGCGAGAGAAGAAAGAATGAATATACTACCATTCTCATAAATTATCCATAAAGTCAGTACCATTTATAGAATGCAAACAAGTGGTCCAGGTGCAGTGGCTGTGGATGGCCATTTCAATCTTTGCCTGTCCTTCCTGTCCTGTGGCTATACTGCACTTGGACAGTATCGTTATCACTGTACCTAATATTCCTAGAA
Source organism: Cryptotis parvus (assembly GCA_021461705.1). Lineage (NCBI taxonomy): Eukaryota > Metazoa > Chordata > Mammalia > Eulipotyphla > Soricidae > Cryptotis > Cryptotis parvus. The sequence goes on along the minus strand of JAJIBD010001336.1, from coordinate 48,039 downwards.
CAGTAAATAATAAAATACCAACACCACACTTTATCTGAACTGCCTGCTCTTCACCTTATTGAAGAACTTATTTCAGTTAAATAATGGAAAATATTTGAGTGTTTTATATGCAATTAAATTAATATTTTAAATTATTCATTTTGGAAATACTCATAGATATGATAAGAATTTTAAAGAAAATGATAGCCCAGTGGGTAGGGCATTTGCCTTGTACACGGCCGGCCCATGCCGGCCAGGGTACTTTCCTGGCATCCCATATGGTCCCCGAGCACCGCCAGGAATAATTCCTGAGTGCAGAGCCAGGAGAAACCCCTGAGCATCGCCGGGTGTGACCCAAAAAAGCAAAAAAAAAAAAAAAAAAGAATTTTAAAGAAAATGAATAGGAAGATGATACTAGTTATTTTTTATTTTTGTTAGAAGAATTAAGTGTATTTTATTGTTTAAGTCTTTGACATAGATTTTTTAAAAAATATAATAGATATCATTATATTATCTTCAATAGATATTATGTTAAAATAATATCTGTTGGTATAAATTAAATTTCCTCCTTTAGAAAATTACTGTCATTGTTTATATTTTATTCCATATTTTATTTTATTAAAGCAATGTGAGTTACAAGTTATTCTTTTTTTTTTCTTTTTATTCACAGGCGTCTTTATTTTAATACGCCTCATTTATATTTTTTTTATTTTATTTTTTTTTACAATTAAAAGTTCATATTTGGGTTTTGGTCATACAGTGTTTCAGCCGTCCCCACCAGTGCCCTCTCCAAATAAAAAATATACAATTAAAAAGTTCATGTTTGGGTTTTGGTCATACAGTGTTTCAGCACCCGTCCCTCCACCAGTGCCCATCTCCCACCACCAACATCCCCGGTTCCCTCCCCCTTCCCCAGCCCTGCTCCATGGCAGGTTCTTTATTTCTTTCCCTTTCTCTCTCTTTCTCTTTTCCTTCCCTTCCAGACTATGGATTACAGAACATACATTAAAAGGTTGTCATGTGAATCCTTTTGCCTCTATTTAATGCTCAGTTCTAGGTTGGCATTAGTACCCTCGACTATTATTAGCACCCTGTTCCATTTTCTGTCTTACCTAAACTCTGACTCCCACGTTTGGGATAATTTCCACCTTTGACAAGACCTCCCGATATATGCTTCAATTGACCTTGGATATTGGTATCATAATATGTACATATATATTTATGCCATGCAAATAAATGCAGTCATTCTGTATCTGTCTCTCTCTCCTTCTGGCTAATTTCGCTCAACATAATCTTCTCCATGTCCATCCATTTATAGGCAAATTTTATAACTTCATTTTTCCTAACAGCTGCATAGTATTCCATTGTGTAGATGTACCAAAGCTTCTTTATCCACTCATCGATTTCGGGCACTCTGGTTGCTTCCAGATTCTGGCTATTGTGAATAATGCTGCTATGAACATAAAAGTAGGGATGGTGTTTCCGCTGCGTATTTTTGGTTTCCCAGAGTAGATTCCCAGGAGTGGTATGGCTGGGTCAAATGGGAGTTCAATTTCTAGTCTTTGGAGGAAAGTCCATATTGTTTTCCAGAAAGGCTGTACCAGCCGGCATTCCCACCAACAATGGATGAGTGTCCCCTTTTCCCCACATCCACGCCAGCACTTGTTGTTCTTGCTCTTTTGAATATGTGAGTTACAAGTTATTCATAGCTGGGTTTTGGCATCACTGATCCTGCCACCACTATCAACTTCCCTCCACCAGTGTTCCCAGATTCCCTCTCCTATCTCCCCAGCCACAACCTGCTATCTTGACAGGCACCATTTAGGTTTGATTTTTTTAAAGTTGTGGTCTCATGGTTTCAGTGTTGCTGACTCTGTGGTTTGAGCATTAGCTCTATTTTTGTAGATTGGTGGAATTAAGGAATGGCAGATCTTCACATTTTTAATATCTTTTTTTATAATGCCTGGGGATCAAGCTGAGGGTCTTATCTTCTTGAAGTATGTGTTCTGTCACTGACCAATTCCCTGGTCATTATTGTATGTTTATTTATGAGTACTGTATCAATTTCCTGAATTGTCTTTCTTTTCAATTATTTGTAGTTCAAAAAAATAATTGGTTTTGTCCTTAGATAGAAGTAATATATAGGAAAAATAACATGGCCAATAATGATTTATTTTGTATATCCTAGTGCTGGTTAAATCCAAAATACGCATTTCAACTTTAAAAACTAGGCAAATTCAGTAAGTTTCTCTAAATTATCTGCCAAATTTTCTCCTATCATTTGAAAGTATAGAATGTTAGAACATTAGAGTAAATTGACATTTATATCCTAGTGTTAACAAGTCTCCTGATTAAAATTAGCACTGCCAGAAATAAATTCAGTCTTTTTGCATTTATATTATTATTCTGTATATTAAACAGAACAACTGAATAAGGCAATATTCTATTCTCATGTAAAACAGTATATATAACTGGTACATCATGTCTAAAACATTTAGTATAAAGAAAAATTAACTGATATGTAATACAAATGACTTCTGTACCTACTTACCAGTTATTCTTAATTTCTGTTAGTTATATTTAATTGACATATGCATAAGTTAAATATGAGTATATGCATTAATCTTCTATTTTATTTATAGAGTATATAGATTAATGATTAATAACTAATATATTATTTCTTTGATTTAAATTTTTTTCTTGTTGAAAGGCATTCATGAATTTTTTGCAATGATGCCTGTTAAACTACAATCCTTTTTCTTTCAGTATAAGAGTGGTTTACTTAATATGTTTTTTCCCTGAGTAAATTTTACAGAAATTTCATAATCCATTACAAAAAATATTCTTCCCCAGATCGGTCATCCAACTACTGGCAAATAAAGGTATTTTTCTGACTTGAATTAATAGGGATTCCAATAGAGATTAAGTGCTGTTATTTTAATTGGTCTTAATCTTATCATTTTTATCAGAAAGAATATAAATTTAAGTTGGTGTTTTATGTGTACTTAAACAGTATTAGGCTTTATGACATTTTCCAAAGAAATATGTAGAAAAAGTTTAGTTATGATTTAGAATTGTAGATACTGTGCATTCTGTAAATTGAAGAACTTATTAAACACCTAAGTTTGTTTTTTACTACTTCGATGATAATCATAGCAAAATCACAAGGATGTCCTATAGCATTTTATAATGGGAATTTTCATCTAAAACACATCTCATGGGAGGGTAAGTCACGTGCGTAAAGAATATAGACAACTAGGTAACATAAAACTGCACCTTTACTAAAACTTGCTCGAAACCAAAGGGCTTGTTATTGTGACATGGAAGTGATAAACTCAGATGAGTGAGTACCAGAATACTTTATTTCCACAGTTCATTTGCATATATATGGTAGGGATTTAACTTGGAGCTTCCAATGTGTAAGACACTTGCTCTGCCCTTGAGTTACACATCCACAATTCCACAGCTCATTTGAACAGAAGACAGCTTTGAGCATATTACTTCATGAATCAAAGATTTCACTGAAAATAAAAATGTATGCTACAAAAATATTATAGTACCAATGAGTTTTAGTGATGAGGAAAGTATAACTTCAATTTCACATACATTTAATTGCCATTTCATACTTTGTCCAATTACAAAAAGTAATAGGGGGCGGGAGTGATAGTCTAGCGGGTAGGGCATTTGCCTTGCACGTAGCCAACCCAGATTCGATCCCTGGCATCCCATGTGGTCCCCTAAGCACCACCAGGAGTAATTCCTGAGTGTAGTCAGGAGTAACCCCTCATCATTGCCAGGTGTGACCAAAAAAGAAAAAAAAGAAATAAATGCAATGCTATCATTATGCTGCTATGTTATTTTTTATATTAGTTGTACTCAAGAATAAAACCTAGCTGTTTTGTTATCTAGGTAGTTATTAAACCTCATCTCAGATATTATATGATTTATTAATATGGAAATATGACATAACTTTGGTTTTTATATTAACTTTATAATCTAACCTTATTATTACAAGAAATTGTTATATTCTGACACTTTTTACTGGTTTATAATGATATAAGTTTCAGGGATATAGTTTTACACTTCAACAAATGTAGTGACACATTTACGCATCTCTAAAAATTGAACCCCATTCACCACTATCGGGTAGACTCCTCTATGTATTCTACCCCACTCTTTGTTCTGTGCTAATCAATACCTTTTTTCCAGAATACTGTGATTTTAGAAAAGAAATTTATATATTCTGCCATAATACCCCATGAGTGCATGGTACATAAACTGTGGGGATAAAGAGAATGCTAATTACAAATTTGCACTGGGATCACATCTGGTAATAGGTAGAATGTAGTTTCTATATTGTCCTGTTGTGACTGTAATTTGAAACTGAAGCACCCCTGGGAAATTACAAAAGAGCTAAGTAGCCTCAAAGGAAATTTGAGTGATTGGATTAAATAGTTATTTACGAAAAACAAATATAGATAGCTCAGGAAATAATATTTTTCTCCATATTCAGTATTAGTCATCAAATCTGGTACAAAATTCCTGCAATATAAGTCAATCTGTCACCTCATTGTAAGAATTCTACTGAAGTTTAGAGAATATTTTAGCAGAATACCTAGTAGTGGGCCACATCTACAGATCAAAATTGGGGATATGATGGGGCTGGAGCGATAGCCCAGCGGGTAGGGCGTTTGCCTTGCACGCGGCTGGCCAATGCCAGCCTGGTTCGATCCTTGGCATCCCATAAGGTCCCCTGAGCACCGCCAGGAGTAATTCCTGAGTGCAGAGCCAGGAGTAACCCCTGAGCATTGCCGGGTGTGACCCAAAAAGAAAAAAATTGGGGATATGTAAATGATAAGACCAAGTACTGATGAATTTTTTGTCAGCTTTCATATTATAGAGAAAAGGAAAGAAAGCATTCTAACACAGGAATAATTAAATACCCTCAAGTACTGAAAAATAAATAGAAGTTATATCACACATTCATCACTACAAATTCTTTGTCTTGTTTAAGAAATATTAACATTGAGTACAGATCATACATTCTGCCTGTTGGTTCAAGATAGCAAGAGCAGCAGTAAAACTTTATTATTATTTATGACAATGTTTTTTAAAAGCTATGTATATCAATTAATTATGTGACCAAAAGGTTAGAGGACCCTTTTTAATAGCTATTATTACGTGACTGTACTGTAGCGATATAGAAATATGATTACAGAACATCTTTCTAGTATCATAAAAAGATTTTCTTCATTTAGAAGTATATTATGAGTCTCTAATTCATAATTAAAGGCATTTTTTGTGTTTGATGGAGCTATGTTAAGAAAACTTACATTTGGTATATGAAAGTAATAGACTAGATTATTAGTCCTCAAGTGGTTTTGTACAGGAAATTACAGGAAATAGTCAAGTCTATATTAAAAGTATAGGCTATTTAAATTATTTATATTACATATATTATTTAAGACTAATTATATTAAGAGTAATAAATAATTACAGGAAGATATGTGTAAATTTATTAAATCATTTTTAAACAGATTTGCTCATTTGAAACTGAATACTCAGAATCTTGCCAAATATTTTATTTTTCTTAATTTTACTTTAGTTTACTTCTCATTAATATGTAATCAAAAGATTAAAAGCAAGCACTTTGAAAGTGCTAATAAGTAATAGTAAAATTATGTAAGTAATGTAATTACATCCTAATAATTTGGTTTGTTTTGTTTTAGTAAGATATCTAATTTAAGCACTTCATTGACAGTATGAATTTTAATTTAAATCTTCCATCTTTTGAATCATGTCTGGTCAAATTTTCCATTAATAGTTCTATGAAAAGTCACAGTTACATTTTCGCATTTTCAGATGAAAAACTGTCTTCTTCAGACTTTATATACATTGATTCTAAACATCAGTATTCTCCTGACCAAACTATTTCATGGCCATCAATCAAATAAGAAGTAATTTATTTCTTCCATATCTTGGAACACTTCAATCCCCATCATAACTCATTCTTGTGGAATGAGAATCTTATAAAAGTAAAACACATATGCATAAAAAGAATAGTCTCTGTAGTTCCAAAAATATCATATAATGTGTGATTTAGAAAGAAGCTCTCAAGTTAGGTTGATTTCTTGAAGTCTATTTATAAATACACTGGCATATTTCACAACAGTTTTTAATGAACCTTTGTTATAGTTATATATGTATTCTGTACATATGTTCATATGTAGGTAGTCTGAAAATTCTGTTACTGTTGCACAGTTCTTTCCTATTTCATTATCACATGAGCATCCTGTAGAACTATAATCATCATTCCCCATTTCTAAAATAATTATCAATAGGAACATGTACGATAAATGAAAAAGATGATTTATAATCTGGTCATAATGGATATCTAGTAATAGAGAAGTCTAAGCCTAGAAATATCTTTAATAATCAACTGGTAAACTAATCACTGTATGTTATTATAGTGAAATATAAGATATAAAAATTACTGACCTATAGGCAATTACATTTAATGTGAATGTCTTAAAATAATAAAAGTCTCATTTTTCTATATTAAAACTATTTTTTTAAATCACACCTGGCAATGCTCAGGAGTTACTCCTGGCTCTGCTCAGGAATTTCTCCTGGCAGAGCGCAGGGCACCATATGGGATGCCAGGGATCGAACCCGGGTTGGCCGCATGCAAGGCAAACGCCCTACCTGCTTATGCTATCGCTACAGCCCCCTATCACTTGTCACTTGTCTTCCCATTGTTCATTGATTTGCTCATTCTTTGGGAATGAGGTCCATTATTGTTACTGTTTTTGGCATATCGATTACACCACAGGTAGCTTGCCAGGCTCTGCCACAGCTCTGGGTACTTCCCAGGGGAACCAGTCTTTTTTTCTATGTCAGACCATCAACCATCCACCATCCAGGGTCCACGGGACAGAGCCCCACCTGCTGATGCAGCTGGGCACCACAGCCACACCTGCAACACCTTGAGGGGCAGGTCAGACCCCTATAATTAAAACTATTACTTTTAGAAAGTAAAATAATCAGCAAAGTAAACAATATGCTACGGGGGAAATATTGAGTAGACATTTTAATTTAAGACATTATAAAACATAATTTTAAGACATAAAATCCTATCAAATACTAAAGTTAGCAATGTGCTTTTCTTTCGATAGACAGGAAATATGGGGAGCCAGAAGGCAGCATAAAGTAACAATATATTTGAAGTATCACATTTACAGATGAGTTTGTATTATACATTTTCTTGTACCCATTAGTTTATACACACTTTCCACTGTTTTCCTATATTTTATGACATATTTCAAAGGAAACAATGTAAGATTTTTTCACATAAAAAGGTCTCTTAAAAAGCAATATTTACATCTGTCTCTGTCCTTCTGGCTAATTTCACTCAACATGATCCTTTCCATGTCCATCCATTTATAGGCAAATTTCATAACTTCATTTTTCCTAACAGCTGCATAGTATTCCATTGTGTAGATGTACCAACACAAATGTGTAGGAGCAGAGGTTAGGTAAGACAGAGAAAGGAACAGTGGACCAATAATTGTCGAAGTCTATAACAATCCACAACATGTAAGAGAGGGAACAGAGGAAGAGAGAGAGAAAGAGAAAGAGAAAAGAGATGGAGAACCTGCCATGGAGGCAGACTAGGGGAGGGGGAGGGTATCGGGGACATTGGTGATGGGAGGTGGACACTAGTGGAAGGATGGGTGCTGGAACACTGTATGGCTTGAAACCCAAAACATGAACATTTTTGTAATTGTCAATAAATAAATAAATAAATGTAAAAAAATCTATATTTAGCAAGCTTCATAGAGTTGCAGTTGTATTGTACAGAGCAAACTTCTGGAAACATCTATATTTGGATCAGATTAACATAAAACATAATAAAATGTACTAATTATAAGGTTCCATGTAAGCAACATGGATATAGTTTATGTATAGTTTCGTTTTACTTTGAAAAATACCAAACACATAATACTTCAAAGATAGCATATTTAAGCAATTCCTAAAAATTCAAATTTCTCATTAAATATACTACTGTATAGTCTAAATCATATTATTATTTTCAAGATGTGGCTGAGGCCGTATTCTATTGCAATCTAAGTTGTACACAAATCTTTTGTACAGGCACATGTATAATATTTACATATTATAAACATATAATACCTATATATGTTATAGGAATGGTTAGGGCACTGAATGATAGAGTGAATAATATGTATGGAGAAAGTCAAAATATATGTAAATCATTATTTCAGATACAACCTAATGGAGCCATTTAAACGGGCTCATTGAAGTTTGACCCATAATTGTGATTGTACCAGTGTGTTGTCAATTTTACTTCCCACTGCTAGTTGATCACCAGAGCACATAAATAGCCATGGAGAGTATAATTGGTGCTGTGCTGCCATGAGTGGTTATTTAAATTCAGCTTCTCTTTACTCCCATGAAATCATGTGCATTAATAATAATAATGTTCCCTGAAATAAGTAGATGCTTTGGAAATATAATCAAATATTTGAAACATGTTAGTTTTATTTTTTTCCTTAGCATACTAACCTGCAAACTCTCCTTGCTCACATTTTATAAAAAGCAAACATTTAAGCGTGTTCTGCAAGCAGTAGAAATTGTGGGTTGTTTTTAAAGTACACTTGTTTTGAAAATTAATGAGATCAAACGTTCCATTAAAATAGAAAATAAAAATATTTGCTTCTAACTCTTATTCTAAAACACAACAGAGTGACATCTCATGTTAACCCATTCAGCATGAGCCTGCTCTTAGATGAGATATACTTTATCTATTATGAGACATAAAACAGCCTGTCAAACCAATTTGCCCAGGTCACTGTGTCCCTTTCAATCAGGCGAGTTGGGGCTCTAATGTTACTGACCCAGAACTACACAGATTGTTCATTAGCATAATGGCTGATCAACCTAATGCATTTTAATGCCATTAAATTTTCTCTATCCTAGGAAGAAAGTAAAAATGTAGAAATTTACAATTTTAGATTTGTCATGGTCAGCTAGAGCTTCAGTGCCGATTCTCTGCTGAATTGTATAGACTAAAATCATACTTAGAAGCTACATCCATTTATTCTGACTGAGGTCAGATTGAGAGATGGGTTACTGGAAAGAAATGTGAAGTCAATTTGAAGTATTTTATCCATGTTCTGCCCACCAACCTTAGAGATGGCATCAGCTTAGGTTTAGATAAAAATCAAGGACTCAAAAACAAGGTGCTTTTAAAGCACCAGCAAGGCTATGTTTTTTATTTGGTTTGAAGGAGAATATCCATCTCTCTATTGTCACTTGTAACTTGTCTTCCTGTTGTTCATCAATTTGCTCGAGCGGGTGCCAGTAATGTCTCCATTCATTGGGAATGAGGCTCATGATTGTTACTGTTTTGGGCATATTGAATACACCACGGGTAGCTTGCCAGGCTCTGCCATGGCTATGGGTTCATCCCAGAGGGCCCATCTTTTTCTATGTCAGACCATCAACCATTCAGGGCCCACAGGAAAGAACTGTGGGTGTGGACAAGTCTGTCACCTGTCTGCCTCCCTGCCAAAAGAGCCGACTTCGAGGGGCAAAATCTATCTACTGTATTATTTATTAATACTGGGATAGTCAGAAGACATGTACCATATTCAAAGGAACTCTAGAAGGAGGTTGAACTTAAGCAAGAAACAGGGAAAATAACAAGGCAATCTAGAGGTAATTCAGAACAAATTTAAGTAAGATTAATATTGTCCATAGATTGCAGAAAATCAGGAAGGAAAGACCATTTGCTTTTTAAGGTGAGGGAAAATTATCGGTAGTGTCAAGATCTTTGAATAGAAGCTTACTTACACATCACATCATCCTCCCTGAAGAAATTGCCTTAAAAATCTCTGAGCAGGGAGACCTTGTGCCCCCACAAACTTGCCAGTGTCACTCGTGGTCTTATTTGAGAAAAAAAAAGTGTCAGATAAGAACATATAATACATTCTTATTTATTTATTCACTTTAATTTAGCACTATGAATAATAAATGCAATATTAGTAGTGACAGAATTTGTGCATAAAATATTTCATAACCACACCTTCAACCTCGGTATCAGCTTCTCTTCACCACTGCCCCGCCAACCCGTTGCTGTTCTTTTTCCCCAAACTGCCACAGTGATATGCTTCTTCTGATGACCAGTTTTATGTTTGTGTCACCTTTTGGTATTTGTAGGCTACTCACTCTGTGTTTGTGCATGTGTGTGTGGTGTGTTTATATCCCACACAAGCGGTAGGTCATTCTCTTTCTGTCCCTTACCTCTGACTAAATTCACTTAGCATTATACTCTTTAAATCCATTCAAGTACCAGCATATTGCATGCTTTCATCTTTTCTTATGAGTGAGCAGTATTTCAGTTTGTATATGTACCATAGTTTCTTCATCAATTTTAAGTCATTTGCTCTTAGACATTTGGGTTGTTCCCAGAGTTAGGCTATTGTTAAGAATGCTGCAATGAACATAGATAGGGATACAAATGTATCTTCTGAATAGAGATTTTGGACCCTTGGGGGTATAATACCAGTAAGTGGAACTGCTGACTCATATGGACGATCAACAACTCTAACTTTTTTGAGGTGTGTTCATATTGTTTTTTCACAAAGGTTGAATCTCTCTACAATCATAGAAGCAGTGGATGAGGGTTCTTTTTTCCCTCACATTCCTAGGAACACTGATTGTTTTTCTTCTAGTGATATGTGTCAGTCTCACTAGTGTGAGATATTGCATCATTATTCCTTTTCATTTGCATTTTCCTGAAGATAAGTGATGCTGAGCAATTTTCAATATATCTTTTGGTCGTCTCTATGGTTGTTTGAAGGACCATTTAGTCTAATATGACTCAGTTTTGCAGTGTTGTCTCCTTATTCAAGTGTGTCCTAATCTTTCTACTGGCCATGGCCTTTTTCTCTTCCAAATCTTTCCTGTACGATCATAATCTCATTGACATTCCCTAAGAGGTGGAATTATGGGACTTATGCATATTATGCTTATTAATAAAACCACTTGTTGAGCTGAACCAAATTGGTTTTCCAACCCAATGAAAATACATTAGTCTATCTTGATGATCATGATGTTATTTGGATTATTTGAAGTTCTTTAAAAAAGAAAGATGATTTACTATGGCTGTCATATATCTGAGACTATAATAATAACTTTTCTCTACTAAGTGTTATGTGTTGCATGTAAAAATACTGATTAATCATTCCCTTTGTTAAGAAACTGAAATGATAGATAAAATTAAGGATACTGCTAACATTTAGATATTAAATATACTAAGTACATATGAGCATCCAATTCAATCAAGAGCTCTTTCACTGCATTATTATTAACTGCCAGTAAACTCCCAATATCCCTTTCATATGTCATATGCTGTAAGGGATCATCTTGCCCTTTAATAATTCTTGGGAGATCAGAATGGCAACACTAAAATATTCATAAGACTTGTTCATAATTCTACTCAGTTCTGTAAAACCATTTGAGATAAATGAGTACTCATACTTGTCAATATCAAAATAAATTATATTTAATATTATATTTACATATTTATTTAAATCATAATTATATTAGTGTCCTTAAAAATAGAAACACACACATATATGTCCTAATATAAGCATATAAACATAACTCTACTCCACAAAGTCTTGAGTAACCCAAATATATTCCAGCAATTCAAAAGTACAGCTGTTGTTCTCATATTCCAAGGTGGTAAATGTTCCTGCCATGGCACTCAAAAATTCATCTAAAAAAAGAAAAAAAATTACCAAGGTTCAAGTGTTTCCAACAAAATGCTACTATGTATTAAAGAATCACAGAAGCACAGTAAATTTTATCCTTTTATTAACCTGAATTAGCCATATATTCTAACAACAAAAGAATCCAAGAAATTTGTTTTATGTCAATGCCTATATGTTCTCAGCTAAAACTCAAGTATTATGCTGTGGTGGCAGAATAGGAATATTAGTATTAAAAGACATCTAATAGCTCTGTTTCAAAACTGTCTTGATTTAGAAGAAGGTACTTAGGAAAAAGTAAATGAACTAAATGTTAATAGAGTAAGAAACACTGGTTTAGTGAATCTGTGCAGTTTGCTACACATGTCCTTATTTAATAAACTTCAACGAGATAGCCATTTACCAATATTTTGTAAGTACAAGCTACCACTTTATTTGAAAAAGGCACTTTATAAGGTACAGTTGTTCCCAGGGCTCTTTATTAGAAAAACATTTAATGAACCAAATGAGAACAATATATTAAAGTGGGCTGTGGAAACCCAAGCATATTAGTGACTACCCACGGGAAATAAATGTTCTCTGAGAGGTACAGCTGACCAGTGCATAGAGTTTTGTGTTTTTTAATCACATTTAAGAAGGGCATCACTTTTAAGGGGGCCAAATAAAATGCACTAGATATTATTTTCCAATAAGCCCTTTTGAGGACATTAGTAAAAACATTATAGCATTATATAGTATTATATAATTTAATTCATGAGAAAAAATTTCTTTAGGACTAGTATAAAAAACTTGTGACTTAACTTGCATTCAAAATAACAGGCAGAAGTAGTTCACCCACATGAGTTTTTGTATCATAAATTATTTTCTAATTGCCTAACCTCTCAGGTTTCTATGCTGCTAAATATTCAGCTGAACCATATGGAAACAAACCTTATTATATACTCATCCGTATCTAACTGGATTCTCTGATAAGGAAAATTTACAAAACTAACTCCAACAGACTTAAATTAACCAATGCTCAAATATATTTATTTTTTGTAAATATGACTCAATTAAAAACAAATAATAAAATCCTTACCCTTCAATTTCATTTTTATTTAAAGTTCTAAATTTAATGAGAAAACCATGTATGCTTTCTTTTTTTTAATCGATGTAAGAAGACTCTTTATATGTCTGATTTTGTATGTTTTATTATGGATCTATACAAGATATTAAAAGGGATTTCTTTTTTTTTTCATTTCCTGTCTGAGTCTGAGGAGCAGTTTAAGACCACTCAGTGGTGATTCCAAACCATTCAGTGGCCTGAGCAGTGAGAGCTGCAGACCAGTCTTCCGTGGCAGGCTGAGCACTCCAGTCTTCAGTAGGGAACTGCTGAATTGGCACAAAGGGGCACCCTGCACCCCCTCGGACCAGTCTGCGACCTCAGGCTGCATCGCAGTGAACTCCGGCGCTGGGGCGGTCCATTCACCCTGGAATTCCTCCTTAGTCACAGCCCTCTCCTCTGCAGCCTGCTCCTCTTTTTCAATCTCCTCAGGGTCTCTGCAGAAGTAGACATCAGGCATGACCTCCCACGGGTGCTCACGGAGATGGTGCCTCGCATGCGCAGAACCTCCCGGGCCAGCATCCACCACATGAGACCCACAGAGTGAGCTCCCTTGTTGTTGCAAGGGATGGCAATGTCCACATAGCGCAGAGGAGAGTCTGTGTTACACAGAGCAATGGTAGGCAGGACGTAAGACTAACTTTTCATTAATGTATTCCGAGTTTAAATAACATTTGTGTTTACAGAATTCTTGTAAGATGTGAAGCTCTTAATCAACTTGTTTCCTTCATCTAGAATGTTCTTCAGTTTACTCTAGTCTCATCTTTTCATGACCTTATCCCAGTTACATACACTTCCATTAGGGTTAATCCTAGTTTCCTTGTAAAATACTTCTTATATCCATCCTATTTGAGAAATATTTTACGTTGCCCCTATTAGAATTCATTCCTTTCTCTTTTGTTTTTTTTTGGGGGATTACACCCAGTGACTGGATTTAGTTCTGGTTCTGGGCTCAGGGATCACTCCTGCGGGGATTCAGAGGACCATATGCCAGAGAGGGGACCCAAATGACTATAATAAGAGATGCACCTAGCCACTCACTGAACTATTACTTGAGCCTTACTTGCTTGTCTCTTTTATACTCCATGTGAAATATCTGACACATCCTGCAGTTTGCTGCTTTTGGACATAGTACTTTACGGCATCTCTTCCCCCCACTTGAACTCCAGGTCGATGTTGGTCCCTCAGTGGCCCCTGTGCTGCACAGAGCATCATGCATTTCTTCTTTATATTTGTGAATGCTAAAAATATGCAATAGTCCTAGATGAAAAAGCGTCACTTAAATGCTGGTTTATTAAACTAAATTTCCATAATTTACATCATATGTTATCTTTTTTTCATTCCTGAGTTGATTTGCTTTGACTTTTACCTCATGATTTTTTACTGAATTACATACTAGTCTTAGGTTATGAATCAGAAGTTTCTAATATTCAATTATGATGTGAGGTAAAAGGGGTTTGTTTGGACTAACAGTGCAGTGCAGAGATAAAGGCTGTTTTTTTTGGTATACCAAACCCCAAGAAGGAAACAGTAAGGCGGAACACCTATGCAAGGAATTCTCAGCAGGCATCAAGCAGGAGTCAGTACTGTCACACAAACACTTAGTATTTTTATGCTATCTTCTTAAGTCTTGCTTTTCCTTCCATTGAGGTAAAAAAAAGTACAGTTTGCTTCTAAGAACATTAACTTGTTTCTAAACTCTTATTACTGGATCATTTTTTCAAAATTTATGAGGGAGCATCATCAGTTTCAGTATTAGAAGTTTCCACATCCTTGAATTCTTTTAAAACTATCCCAAGTAAACTTGTATTGAGTAGGTATCTAATAACCATAAATATTTTGAGGAAATTCAGTTGAAAATTTACCAAAAGAAAAAAATTAACTTAACAAACAACAATAGTAGTGTAAAATAAAACCCAAATTCTGTTATACAAATTTTTAAATCAATTGTTATTTATATATTGCTGGGGGAGGCCTCTGGGGTCCCCAACAGTACCGGAACTGAGTTAGTTCCCTTCTACCTCCGAAGCCAGTGGAAATTGATGAAAACTCAGGAATTTGATGCAATTTTAAAAGGGCTTTACTATCACAGGTTCTGATATACAATCCAATAGCAGGGAAATCCTCCAGACTCTGGGTTCCCAGCTAGACCCCAGCCACGTGTAGGCCAAGATGGCTGCCACCACGTGTTGAGGCCCAACAGAGAATGGAGAGGAGCGGAGAAGCAAAATGCCAAAGGAAGCCGAAATGGCAAAAAAGGGCGCTTCTTTCTTCTTGCAGCTTATTTTATAGCTAGAAATCCGCCCAAACTCTCCAGCCCGGCCCATTCTGGGCTGGACTATCTACAGATGAAAACAGGAAAACAGCTCTATAGAAATCTAGCAACTTCAGAGGCCTTTTGGCTGTTTACAAGGACTCAGAGCTAATTCAAAGTCTCCTAGCAGAGCTGGGAGGAGCTTTAAGCTAAATGTAACTTCCCCTGTCAGGGAGGGTCAAATGCCCTCAGGTAATTTCTCACCTAATGTCTTCAGTCAAGATTTGCCTGGAAATGCCTTTATAGGGTAGAAAGTGGGTTTCTGATACAGCATGTCTCTGTACCAAAGACTATACTAATGCCAGCTAAATATTTCTCAAGCCTTCACAAGAGTCTCCTCTCCTTCACCGTAGTTTTGTATTTATCTGCCTTTGAGATATCAGGGAGTCATGCTTGCTTGCTTGGAGGCAAACAGCATTTCTCTCTGGTCTAATTAGAGATTCAATGTGGCCAGGCAAATATGCTGGTAAGATCTAGCTAGTCCCACGATGACTGTGGTAGCATGAGAGAATATTTATACCAGCCAGTACAGAATACATGGTCAGATAAACTGCCACATTTAAACTACCCCCCCCCCTATCTACAAAGTGATCTGCAGGGGGCAATAATCCAGGGGCAGATGCAGAGGTGTCCTACAACAATATATAATCTTAAATAATATGAAATATTGGCTCATTTTAAATATTTGCTTTACTTTCTAAAACATAAGTATTGGGGCCCAATGAGATGGTATTGTGGGTAAAGTGTTTATTGTGCATGCAGCCAACCTGGGTTTAATTTTTGACATCCCATATGGTTGTTAACCCCAAGCAACACTAGGAGTGACCCGAAGTGCAATGTCAGAAGTAAGCCCTGAGCACTGCCAAAAGTGGCCTAAAAACCAATGAAAAATAAAAGCATAAGCGTTTACGAGTGATAATGAGTCTAGGTTTCAGTAGCATTACTGAAAATATTCTACCTATAATTCTATGACTCACTTTTCATTCTACCATATGACAAATAGTGAGTAAATTTTGCATTTGACTTCTGTCTAGAATATGTTATTTTAGTGAAGAAATACAATGCATAATCGCTAGGTTTATTATGAACTTATCAGATGTTTGACTAAATCCTAAAACCACGTTTTGAGTATGGGAGTTTAGTTACTTCAGAATTTGTCAGTTGATATTCTTTGTTTCTTGGTTGAACTAGACTTTGTAATTTGACATATGTCATCCTGGGGAACAAACTCACAGCACAGTAATGACCTTGCCAAGGACCAAGAGGTGTGCCTTAAAGAATTATAATCTCTTGTAACTCGATTTATGTGATTACTGTGTAAAACAGAACTTGTTCAGCAATGATGGATGGCAATGCTGCAGGTATTGACTGATCTTTAGAAATATTTATATGACAGGTCCCTTAAGGTTTTGTACATTGTAGGAGAGAATAACTGCATACAGAAAAAAATGAGTTGTGATTCAGGCTCCTGAACAATGTGCTTAATTATCATATTTCTTCCTTACTTAGTCTAAAAAGCTGAACATTTGCCAATGCAGTAGAAACAAGTAGCACTTGAATAAATGCATTCTGCTCTTTCAGAGAATCACCTTTGCGAAAATTATTTGCAGTTTTGGGGGAAAAAATAACAATAGTTTTAAAATATAAAAGTGTTTAAAATATAAATCTGCTTGAACTGCTTAACTTCCGAATTCAAAATGTTCTGTGATCTCTCTAGTCCTGGGACTGCAGCCCTACATAGGCACAAATACGTGAGAATTCAACCTTTACTGACAATTCTGCTTTATATAAAGCATATAACTCTTTGCATCAAGGGCTCTTATATTTTCTTTCGAGAGTTTGTTTCTATTTTTCAATAATTTTTAATCACTTCAAGCTTTGAATTTTCCATTGGATATTTACTTTGCATACCTAGAAACAAAAATAATGTTGACAAAGCACAAGTTTTTCAGGAACATAAACTTTAAAAATGTTTCATGAGATCATCTGCTCAAAGCATATTCAAAGAAAAGTGTTCCGTTGAAACTATAGAGTAAAACAGTGCTTTGAATCAGCTTACCATAAATGAGGTGTAATCAAAAAAGCATATTTATTTTTGTCCCAATTGCCCCTTTAAAATGTGCTCAGTGGGGAAGTTCCCTAATCAGGGATTGAAAGTGTAGAAAGTCCATAATCACTACCATGTTTTAATAGCAAACTCAGTTCCATGTATTATTCAGTTCCTTATAGCAATTGAAACACGCACCTAAGCGTTCTTGTTTATTTCCTTCCTCCCAAAGTTGGGACCATCTGAAGGTTGGCTACCAGCTTAGATAATTTAGTATATGCCTTTTCAATCTCCTTCTATTAAACCAACCCTTCATCCACAAACTTTCATTCCCTGCCATCTTGTGAACTTGGATTTCTGACCTTAAGCGTACAGGCCAAAAAAAAAAAAAAAAGAAAGCAAGCAGAGGGAGAGAGAGGAGAGATAGGAGAGCTCTTCATAGTAAGATGGCATCACCTTTCCTGAGCCTAGCAGATATTTAAGGAGATTTCTTAAAGCCACTTACCTGAAGTCTGCCATCTAAACCTCCCTCAGTCTACAAGAATGTCTTTATTTTAGCTGACAGCTTATGACTTCAGCTGCAGCTCGAAGTTGCCAGTGACCTCCAGCTTTAGTCAGCCTAATGCCCACTGTCAGCTCCTTTATGTTCTTTCCATAAAAACTTAAGATGCTACAAACTAATATACCATCAATTCAGAAGTTGTTTTTCTCTTTTGTCTCTGTCTCTGTCTCTCTCTGTCTCTCTGTCTCTCTGTCTCTCTCTCTCTCTCTCTCTCTCCCTATTCCCTTCCTCAAAACTTCCAAATAAAACTATGTTGTACTTAAAAAAAATTCTTAATGCAAGTTACTGTTGGGACTCAGCAGGGTATAGAACAGATATTGGGGTTCAGCAGGGTCCTCGGGCATGTTCAGGGCTCATTGCCCTCACCTCACCCACCCAGCTTAAGATGGACAAAGGAGCAAGACCACAGGCTCCTTTATAGTCCAAGGCTCTAGCACTTTATTAAAGTCTAGTCTTCTCTTTAAATCCTCCAAAAAGGTTGGGGGTTGGGAGATGCAAGAAGTAAAACCCCTCCTTCCCCAGGCGATCTACCAGGGGACCTCCCCAAAGATAGACTCCTACCCTAAGGCTATGGACCTCCCAGATCAAAGACAGAATTCTGGTGTGATCCAACAAGTTAGTACCAGTAAAATTGTCACTATCACCTGTCTAAAAGCCTACATTCTTTTCTTTCCTTTTTTTCCCCCTTTATTTACTTTCTTTTTTGAAGGATGGTGTCACAAAATAGTTTCATTGAAACTTATTTGGAAAGATGTGATGGAAAACAGGAATACCTGGAAAAGAGATTAAAGGCTTCTGAGTGGGAAAAAACCTCAGACTGAGACACACATGTTCAGGAGAATAAAAGATCCTAAAAGAATAATCTCCTGAATGAGCTTTGGGAAGGAGGTTCTATAGTTTGTCCAAATGGTCTTGATGTGAAGTTTAATAAGAAGCTACAGACTGATCTAAATTTCTGATGAGATTATGAAAGAAAAGTTAACAGTGCAATGCTTTTCCTGGGACAACACCTGGATTTAGTTTTAGTAGCAATTTTCTTTTGTTCTAGTTTTCTTGATATTTACCACTGTTTCTCTCAACTCCAGAGAAGACTCAGTCTTTCTGTCTGTCTGTTTGTCTCTCTTTCTCTCTATCTCTCTCTTTCTCTTTCTCTCTCTCACACACACACACACACACACTTATGCACGCCCACACACACATGCACGCAGAGGCAGAAAGGCTTTCTAATGGTCCATAAATCAAATATCTCCCAATTTCTTCCATGGCAGGAACTGTGATGCTCACAGCACAGCTTCCCAGGAAAAATCTCTTCAAATCTTGCCTACATGTCTGTATACTCAGCTTTGTCATATGATTGAAGTCAAAGGGCCCAAACTGGCTCTCAGTTTAAAAAAAATCTATTTTTAAGTTCTTACATAGAATACTATCTTAATTCGTTTGCCAATGACTGACTCAAGGGCTGGACCGAAATCTATTGTAATATTTTATCCATTCACTGTATTTCAACAATGTAGCAGTTTTTTAATGCCTTCTAAAATGAATGAGAGAGTGAAAGGAAGATAAGATTCATATATTAGGGGCCTGAGCAATAGCCCAGAGGGTAGGGCTTTTGCCTTGCACGTAGCCAGCCCATGCGGGGCCCGTTCAATCCCCAGTATCCCATATGGTCCCCTGAGCACCGCCAGGAAGTAATTCCTGAGTGCAGAGCCAGGAGGTAACCCCTGAGCATCGCCAGGTGTGACCGAAAAAGCAAAAAAAAAAAAAATTCATATATTAGAAGCACATCCAATTTTTAATCCAGATGAAACCACAACTTAGCACTTAATGTTATAACAACCAGGATAAGTGTAGGAGTAATCCATTTAATGTCCTTAATTTTTGTTTTAAATTTTGATATCATACTGCGGACAAGAATTGAATGTTAAAAGTAGGTAAAGGGATATACATGATAAACTTCCAGTACCTGTATTGAATAATACATAATGCCCAAAGGAGGTGGGATGGGGAGAGAGAAGAGAGAGAGAGAGAGAGAGAGAGAGAGAGAGAGAGAGAGAGAGAGAGATTGTACTTAATGTAGAGGCAGACTAGGCTGGAGAGCAAGATAAAAACTGGGGACACTGGTGAAAAGTACACTGGAGAAAGAGATGGGTATTGGGACACTGTATGACTGAAACCAAATCATGAACAACTTTATAACTGCATCTCACAGTGATTTAATAAAATAAATCAAACACATGTTGAGATCACAATTTAGTCCCTAAATGTATGTTTGAAAATTCTGACCATGGAAACTTGGAACAAAATAGTGATGTGAGAATATACTTTTTGGTCATTTTCTAAGTTCCTTTCCATTTATCTTCCCCCAAATTCTGACCTTTCCCTTTCTCTACCTCCCTCCTACATTATTCTCTTCCATTCTTCCACCTTTATTCCTTTCTTTCTTCATCTTTTCATTTCCTTCTTCTTATGAATTTCTTAAAAACTTACCCCAGTCCTACTCATAATTCACCAGAATCCCACATAAAGTTCCTTTTTCAGTTTTGGGGGACCAAATATTTAAATGGAAAAGGCTGATGTCCATTCATTCACTAGTGGGTTCACTATGTGTAACATCCTAGCCCAAATCCACAATGGCAGAGGTAGTGGGGTGGAGGAAGGGAGAGAAGCCAATGTTAGTAATAGGATACTAAAATTAAGTTTAGGACCTTGGAGGAAGGGACCCTTGAAAATTAGCGGCCCTGAAGCTACATTAACTTTATAGAACATCCGCCCTGCATCCATATATAAAAAGCTTTGGAAAATCTTTTGCTCTTTTCTTCTATCGTTCTAAAACAGTCATAATTAGATAGCTACTTTCCTATGCCTTCCCTAGGTTATATAAGAATAAATAATGAAAGAAACTTGTTAGTTCAGATCTTCAAGATCTGATTCTTAAGTGGGTGTTAAATATAAAAGCTACATCACAGTAATTAAGTAACTCTTCTTTGGTATGCACAAATATATTATAGCGTACAAAAACATAATTTTGGCTCATTCAACACCCTCACCCTTATATAACTAATAATGATGCCAAAACAATATTACTATGTCTCTTAAATTCTTTAGTTCAAAACATGCAATAAATAGAATAATTTTTTGCGTTCTTAGACAGTTTCTTATTATGCTAATAAAATCAAATCCAGCATAATGAAATGTGGGACACTCTATCTTTCTACTGTTTCACCATTATTTTATATAAACTTTACCATTATAACTTCACAAACATGCACTATTTTTATCATTCATTGAAAAAAAAAGCCTTTATGTTGCTCCTTATTGTAAATAACTAAATTTACAATGCTTGTCCCCCGTGTTATATTTGATGGCAGTTAATTGTTAGTTGCTTTTAATTATACATCATAGTCTTTGTTCTGGAGACAATCCAAAAGAGTAGATCATCTTTGTGTGTAATTTACTGAAACAGTTTCTAGGCAGCCTGCCATACTAAAGACCATGTGGTATAATTGTCATTAAAATTAGAAAAATATCGGTATACTTATTTGAATTAAGGACTAGGGGGTGGTCCTATAAATTATAGAAAGCTCTGAAAAGTATTATTAGGGCTCGAGTTCAGCCAAAGACCTAATATTCTGACACTGTTACAATAGTGTTACACTTCTGTACCTGTGGTAAGACTTTGATGAATGCTGCTTCTGCTAGTAGGATTCTGCATCTCTCATGAATATTGATAGACTCTTTTTTAGCAGGTGAGTAGGTGGGTAAATATTGTTAGTGTCTGGAGATTGATAAGACACTCTGAAATTTTGTTTCATTCCAAAATACAGAACACTAGCTTTTTTAAAAGAGACCCAAATTCAGGTCAATATTTTCTCTAGATAAAAAGCATTTTACCCAATTTTTTAAAAATGTAAAAATGTTGAAGCATTGTTTAAATCATAAATTTATCCTCATAAAATATGAAACAGCTGCTGAGCTAGCTGTTGTTGCATAACATCATTAAATATTGTTTTATTCCTGAGACAGTAAAAAATATATTAGGTAAAGAGTAGGGTGAGCAGACAGAAAATAAAATACACTGTGCCCTTTTGAAATAAAAGACGTCTTTTCCCTCCTCTCTCCCTTTGACATCTATCTTAGGAATGTTTGAAAGCAAATCTCAGGACAGAGAGTAAAAGAAATATGACATGAAACAAAACATGTTTGCTGAAGTGAAGCATTCACTTGAAAATACAATGCTGAAAAACTCAATTAGCTGTTATTTTAGTGTTATAGCAAAGCTATATACTTACATAGTAAAATTAAAATGTGTCAACACATGATGTGTTTAAAAAAAAAAGGCAAAAAATGCACATTTTTCCCCCAAAGAGCAAATTTTATGATATGAGACAAGAAAACAAAGTTTAATAAAGTATCATGGTCATGAACGTGCATCACCTTACTCTACCCTTGACAGTTACCCATTGTGTTTGCCTCTAAGATATCTGTCAGCAGCTGTTATAGTGCTAAGACTTATAGTCTTGAGTCAGTGCAAAACAACAACTATAATAGTGGGGATAAAAGTACGGGCCAACACTAAGATCCAAAAGAAAGACCTACTTTCTCCTTTCTGATGTTTCCCTTTGTTCAGTATGTGAGTGCTACTTCCCCTTACCATATCTAATTTCTTGTTTGAATTTGTATTAATAACGCACATTTGTCATTAAAAGATGCATTTCTTTAAAAAACATATACAAATAGTTTAATTTTAATTATTTTAATACAATATTAATGGAAGGATTTTAAATTTGTGTGTATATGATATTCATTTCCAATATTTGGACAGGTACACCAGGTGTGCCAGGATTTAGTCCTGGTTCGGGGTTCAGGTATTACTCCTGAGTGGGACTTTGAGGACCATATGTGGTCCGAGGCATCTAACACAGATCAGCAGAAGGCAAAGCAAGTGCCATCCACAGTGTACTATGTCTTCAATCCCTTGTTTTCAATATTGTATATTAACTGCTGATGGAAGCTTTCAGAAGGTAGTTCGTAATCTTCTTTAAAATCCTGTTTTAAATTTCCTCCCTAAAAATCGGAAAAGAAAAATACATAAAAGAAAGCAGATCATTTTCAGCAAATAATATGTAATTGAGCTGTCTAGAATCAAGCAGTTACTTGCCTTGATATGCCTATCCTGGTTTCTATCCTTATCACCCCGACTGTCCTCAGAGCCTGCCGGGAGTGATACCTAAATGTAGAGTTACTGGAAGTCCCCAGCAGTGCGGGGTATGACTACAAATCTAAGCCAACAAACAAATAAATAGACTTATATTCCAAGAAATGTGCCTGATGCTGGGTATGCACAAAAATTAAGATTCCCGCCCTTGAGCAGCTTATAGACAAGGGTAGTGGCTGGTGAACTGGACTAGTGAGGCATAGTCAATGATGCCAAAATCATCGATTCCACTTACAGACCTGTTAGCTTGTCTTTGTACTATGGCCATAGATTACACACAGATTAGATATTTTAAGTACTATGTGTTTTTTTCTGTCTTGCCAAAAAGAAAGGGGGATTACAGGGGCTGGGGCAGTAGCATAGCCTTCAGGGTTTATGCTTGCATGTGGTCAACCCAGTTTTGGTCCCTGGTATCCCATAGGGTCCCCCAAGCAGAGTACCTCCAGGAGGCGATTCCTGAGTACAGAGTCCGGATAATGTCTGGCCATTGCTGACTGGGTGTGCCCTACATCAAATAAGCAAATAAAAAGTTGTATTCTGTACAGTAAGTATAGAAACTCATTGAAAATAAAGATTTTGAGACTAATAAAGTAGTCTTTATTATAGAGTTGAAATATTAAAAAAGGGAAAATATTCTGTTTAATCCATAGAACAAACACTAAAAAAGCAAAATTTACTGATTTATTTACTTACCTTGAAAATTTTTAAAACATGGGGCGGGCGATAGCCCAGCGGTAGGGAGTTTGCCTTTGCATACGGCCGGCCTGTGCCGGCCCGGGTTCAATCCCAGGCATTCCATATGGTCCCCGAGCACCGCCAGGAGTAAGTAATTCCTGAGTGCAGAGCCAGGAGAAGCCCCTGAGCATCGACCGGGTATGACCCAAAAAAAAAAAAAAAAAAAAGGAAAAAATTTAAAACATAAAGTGATTTTTAAATAGCAATAAAACATAACTGTTCTGGGGTTGGGGCGATAGCACAGCGGCTAGGGTGTTTGCCTTGAATGTGGCTGACTGGGTTCGATCCCTGACATTCCATATATGGTCCCCGAGCATTGCTAGGAGTAATTCCTTAGTGAAGAACTAAGAGTAACTCCTGAACATCACTGGGTGTGATGCAAAAAGCAAATTATTTTTGGAACGCAAGCCTAAAATAAATTAATAAAGTTAGAATTCAAGACTAGTACTTACTGGTAGATAAACTATTATAGTGAAATTATTTTCAAAGGAGAAAATCAGTAAAGTCCATTTTTTTTAAGTGCAAAACAAGAATAAATTGTGGCGGACAGTTTTGATATTAATAATGGATCACATCTTTCATATTAATATATATTATGTTGGCGCTGGAGCAATAGCCCAGCAGGTAGGATGTTTGCCTTGCATGTGGCCGGCCCATGCCGGCCCAGGTTTGATCCCCGGCATCCCATATGGCCTCCCTAGCACTGCCAGGAGCAATTCCTGAGTGCAGAGCCAGAAGAAACCCCTGAGCATTGCTGGGTGTGACCCAAAAAAGCAAATAAATAAATATATATTATGTTAAAGGTATATCCATATATTATGTTGAATACATATACATTCTGCATTATTCGTTATGATGTATATTTTTTACTATATGGCTATATTAAAATTGTGGAGAAAGATTTATTTTTCTATATTGATGTTTAGGATAAACAATTCTGATTATTTTCAATATCTTAAGACTCTTACTTGGTTACTAATACAAACTAGATTTTCAACTGGGCATGTTATCTCAGGGATCATTAAAACTATTTTAGTATGCTTTATTGTTAGGAGTGAAAAAAAATATAACGTCCTGGATATATGACATTAGTAGAAGTATTGAGTTGTGATTTATAAGAAATTTCCCTTTGGGGTTATTCTTCCTCCACTCTGTTTGAATGCATAAACCTTGGTTAGAATGCTTATCTGATGACTAAGAGTTGCATTGTTTATGTTACTAGAGCTACAGAAATAGGTGCCTATTGGTTATAAAATATTAAGATGGAAGGTGTATGCCTCTGAATTCCTACAGGTTTTAGTCTACCTAATTAAGGTCTTTAATTAAATGAAAAGAAAATATTATTATTTTACATGATGTATGGTTATTGTAGACTTATTTTTTACTTTGAAGTCATAATAATGATAGTTAAATAACATAAGAAATGTATTTTTGCCAGTGCAGCAATGAGTACTCCTGTTTCCTGCTCACTTCTTTCTTGTCCAATTACACTCCTTCCAGGAAAGCCCTGGAAAAAATAAGCCAGGTTTAGGCCATTAGAAATGTTAAGTCTGGGCTTAGAAACCATGTCATGAGCATTCTCAGAGGCAGTGAGTATGAATGGTCCCAGAAAATAGCCAGAGCTTGAAGGCTCAGGGATAAAATTCTTGTATTGCAGTGAACCCTCTGCCTCTGCCTTCTGCCTCTTGGTTCAGGGTCAGATACATTAAGATGCCGCTGTGCCAGTAGGTGCTCCAGAGCCAATTGTTCATTCTTTCCTGTGTTTAGGCTTGTCTTTCTTTTAAAAAAAAATTTGTTTCAGAGCAGGAGCGATAGCACAGCTTGTAGGGCATTTACCTTGAACACAGATAACCCCGGTTCCATCCCCCGGCATCCCATACGGTACCCTGAGCACCGCCAGGAGTAATTCCTGAGCACAGAGACAGGAGTAACCCCTGAGCATTACTGGGTGTGACCCCCAAAACAAAAAAAATGCATATATATACACACATATATACATATATACACATATGTATGTATATATATATTCATGTATGTGAGTATATATGTATGTATATATATACACATGCACACATAAATCTATATATAAGCTGAAGGAAGTGCTCAAGTCACTAGAATAATACCTATCAAAACTACAATGAGATATCACCGCACATCCATTCACAAGGCAGGAAGGCACGGTGGGAGGGTGTGAAGACTACAACACATATACTTTGGGGAGGACATGGAGAACTGGAATCCTAACACACTGTTCATGGTAATACTAAAATGACACAGTGATTTTGGAAACACTGGCTGTTCCTGAAACAATCAAGAATAGAATTACCAGTACCAGAGCAATAGTACAGTGGTAGGGCATTTGCCTTGCATGTGGTTGACCTGGGTTCAATCCTCTGCATCCTATATGGTCCCATGAACACTGTCTGGAATAACCCGAGCATCACCCGGTGTGACCCAAGACAAAAAATAAATAAAAAAATAAAATTATCATACGATCCACCTATCCAATGATGGGAATTGGAAGCAGAACCTCTGAAGAGCCATCCATATACCTGTGTTCAAAGAAGTATTACTGGGACCAGAGAGGTAATACAGCATGGATACAGCCTAAAACACAAAAATTCACAAAAAGGGGCCAGATAAGTAGTACAGTACATAGGGCATTTACCCTGGCATCTCATATGGTC
This sequence comes from Cryptotis parvus, assembly GCA_021461705.1. Lineage (NCBI taxonomy): Eukaryota > Metazoa > Chordata > Mammalia > Eulipotyphla > Soricidae > Cryptotis > Cryptotis parvus. The sequence goes on along the minus strand of JAJIBD010001336.1, from coordinate 21,600 downwards.
CCCTGAGCTCCGCCAGGAGTGATTTCTAAGTGCAGAGCTATGAATAAATATATATATATATATATACCACTTCTTCACAAACCATCCGTTATTGGACACCTAGGTTGATTCCATATCTTAGCTGTTGTACTGAGTACAGCAATGAATAATGGAATGCATATGTCCTATTGATAGTGTTTTTTATATCCTGGGGGTGGATGCCCAAAAAATGGAATTGCTGTGTCTTGTGGGAGTTCAGTTCTAAGTTTACTGAGAATTCTTCAAATTGTTTTCCACAGAGGTTATATCAGAAAACATTCCTCCCTCCCCCCCATCAGCAAAAGATGAGAGTTCCTTTTCACCACACTCCTGCCAACGCAGATTATTCCTACCATTTGGATATGTGTCATTCTCTACAAGTGTGAGATGGTATATCATTCTGGTCTTGATTTGGATTTCTTTGGTGATCAGTGATGCGGCAAATTTTCACATGTGCCTCCTGGTCATATGCCTATCTTTCTATGAGAAGTGTCTATTTACTTATTCTCCCCATTTTTGATAAGGTTTTGATATTTTTTTGTGTGTGAGTACCTTATATGGCCTGCATATGAAGCCTTTATCTGATGTGTTGAACACTAATTTTTTCCATTGTTATCTGTCTCTTAGTTTTAGGCTTTATTTCTTTTGCCACACAGAAACTCTTTGATTTTATAAGTCCCATGGGTTTATTATTGTGTTACCTTTCCTAGTGGTATCAGATCATTGAGGATGCTTTTGAGGTCCAAACTTTTGAACTTTTCTGCCTATATTTTCCTCAATGTACTTTACAGTTTATGTTTGGATTGCAAGGTATTTGTTCTACTTTGAATTGAGGTTTGTGTGAGGAGTAAGATAGGGATCCATCTTTAATTTCTTAGATGAAGTTTTCTAATTGACCTTTTATTTAGGACCTACCTATCTCTGGTTTTCTCTCTTTTCTACTAGTTTATTTTATTATATTTTAAGACAAGACAAAAATATTGTTGTAACCAAAATATCACCTTGTGTCAATCTGTTCTTTACCAATATCCACAAAATTATTTTCTTAGAAAATTTTGCTTTAAAAATCTATACTATAATCTTAGGGTTGAAATTTCCAGTTGGAAATATGCTTTTAACATTTCCTGAATGTCCTAAGCAATAATTCTGTTATCTTTATGACTTCGAATTTAACTGATTTATTTCGAGTATTGTACTCATAGGAGGTTGTCAGCAAGATGATTTTAAGGAACATAGCAGTAGATATATTTCTCCTATTCATTTTGCCCCCTGGCTGCAACACAATACTTCATAATAAGTGGGGAAGCGAGAAAGTGCTGTTTTCAATATTAAATTATATTTTGAAAATGATCATTCTAGAAAGACTTTTCATTTGGTCTTTCTCTGATAGTCTAAGAAGAAACCAAAGTCAGACTCCGAGTAAAAATAAATTCCTTAGGTTTCAAAATATTCCTTTTTAACAGTCCCTAGATTCTATAAATTAAAGCTGGAGAGTTATTTTTCTGAACTCTAGAAAGCCTGCTCTGCCACAGAAATTATGTCTTTTCTTCCGATTTTTACCACCAAGGCAAAATGAATCTACTTTTGCCCTCTTACAAATCACTGTCACTGTATCACTGTCTTCCCATTTATCACCGATTTGCTCGAGCGGGCCCCAGTAACATTTCCATATGACCTGTCTCATGCAAGTAGAGCCCAAGGGCACCTGCTTGCTCCAAGAACATAAAGAGCCTCAAACCATTCCATCAGGTCATGGGAATGAGGTCTATAATTGTTACTGGTTATTTGGCATATCAAATACGACACGGGTAGCTTGCCAGGCTCTGCCGTGCAGGTAGCATACTCTTTGTAGTCATCTCAAAATCCAACATTTATTGATGAACCATGTGGCCGCAAGCGGGCCATGCGAGCCGGGCTGTGATAGGCTGGTCTGCTGGGTGGAGTTCTGACGAGGGGGAAGTTCGGATGTGGAAAATGGAGGCCCTCATGGAGTGGGGGAGGTCATCTGGCTTGTTGTGAGGCTCTGCTGGGGTGGCAGTCCAGGGCTAACACCCGCCATCCCTCCTGCGCGCCTCATGAGCGGCTGGGCACAGGGAGAGCCAGTAGCAGCTCTGCCCCATGTCTGTGAGTCTCTTACAAATACACTCTCAAGTTTGAAGTTACCTTTTCTCAGTTATTTTTTTCTTCAGTATTCCCTTTTAAAAAAGGATTGAATAGGCCCCAGACTCACTGTTTCTAGCAAGTGGCATTGACTAAAGAGTAGATGAAATAGTGGATGCTGGTAAAATATGAAAAGCTAGTAACATTTTTTTATAAACAATCTAAGAATATGGGATCAGAACAATGTTTCAGCAGGTAGGGTGCTTGCTTTGCATGAGACCTACATGGGTTCTATCTCCATATTGGTCCCCTGGACCCAAGCAGGAGTAAGCTCTTTGCTCAAGCCAAGAGTAAGCCCGACCCCAGCCTGGTATAAGCCCCTAAACCAAACAAAACAGATTTAAGAATATGTATGTAACAGAAACTGGCAACTTTCAAAACAGAATGAGTAATCTATCAAATAATTATATCTGACTTGTAAAGATAACATAAAAATATATGTTGATCGTCAATAATGAAGAATCTTAGAGAAAAATGCTGTTCAATGTAACATTGTGTCTTAAATGGAATCCTGGAATAAAGAAAAGTGACCAAACATAAAACAAAGCCTAAATGAATGAAGTGTATGTTTAGATTACTTAAAATTCATGAAAATTTTCTTATTAATTTTACCAAATATGCCACACTATGGAATATGCTAATAATAAGGTAAGTTTAGCATAGGACAATATATGGAAATTCTCTATACTCTGAAAATAGTATAAAAGAGTTCTAGAACTAAAGTTCATTTTAAACAGTAAATTTAGACATTATATTCAGAGATTAAAACTTAAACACAAAATATGTCTAGGTCGTAATGACCACTTTTACAATCTTATTATGGTGTGAATTCATGATCAGCACAAAAAATCATTGTTCATTTTGTTGTCAACACCATGAAGAGGGTCATGTGTCTTGTTTGCATCAAATCACAGCCTAATTGTTTATGTTTTATTGGCATTTATTTTTTTATTTATGTGGAAGGTTTTTCTCAATAATTTCCTGAAATGGGATTATTTATAATTTTATTTTAGTCACACACAAACAATCCACTTGCAATATAATTGTAAAATCATGCTCTGTACTTACAATGCATTTTTAATTAATAACATTGTTCTGTTAATTCTCATCAGTAACTCAAATAAATCTAATAATACGTTAGTAAAGTGTACAATAGCTGGGACTCAGTAATTGGCACCATCTAGTAGAAATTTTTGCTCTGTTAGCTGAATGGATGCTTGCCAAATAATAGGAGGTGTGGGATAGATGTTGTGGTGAAAATATTTTCTTTCCTACGTTGGACTACCCACTCATTAAATCCAACAGGAAGCCAATCTCACAGCCCTTTGTCATTTTTTATGCTTTGGTATTTGATGTGTAGTGTTTTATATTTTCATGTGGAAAGAAATTTTGTCATAGATATCCCTAGTCCTAGTGTTCAGGCAAAGAAATTTTGAATCTTTCTAATGTCAAAGATCCTCGTCTCCGTGAAATGACTTATTGGTAGCCTGGGTTATGTAGCATGTTCTTGGCTGCCTGAGACAGCCAAGAAATGTTCTATGCACTTTTAATGTGTTAATGTTTATGTCAACAAGCATTTTGAGGTCAGCAAATATAACCGCCTTCATTTTAGAGAACAGGAAACAAAACCATAATTTTTCATTCATTTGGCTGTGATCAACTACTGCTACATTTGGACCAGGGTCTGAACTTAAGATTTCTGATGCAAATTTATGTCACTGCCCCTCAGCAGCTTGTCATTTTATGAAATTATTAAAGAAAGTGTATTTTGGAGGAGATTTAACACCTAAGTTTTAGCCCAATGTGGCAAAATTCCTGAAGACTAAATTTATTCACTAATAAATACATTTAATTTTACTAGATATCAGTTTTCTAAAGACTGGTTAGGAGGGGAACTTATCTTATCTCTTACCTTTTAGCAACTGTTGATGAATTTCTAAATTCTCTAGCTTAAAAGAACTGAGGTTTTTCCCACTTTCTGTCTTAATTCACAGTTAGCCATTTCACCAATTTTCCTTACATCTGGCCTCGGTTATCAGTTCTCCAAACAGTGAGGCTTTGAAAGATGAAACCTTTTCTTTACCCACACATACTAACGACTTCCCAAATCTGAGAAAAATCCCAATTCTAAAATTCATTTGATGTTCTCACTTGATACAGCCGCCCACCCTACCCATCACCACACACACACACACACACACACACACACACACACACACACAACTTTTTAGAGATTCTCTTTTCTTGGGCATTTCTTACTTACCACAAATATCTTAGTAAAATTTCTCAATGTTATCTAAGTATTTTACCATCTGGAGCACTGTTTTTAACATTGGGGATTTTCTAATCATTCGCTTTTTCATAATTTCTTATAAAAATTTTCCTTATTTGTAATATACTAATATAATGGTAACAGTTATAGTGTAAAGATGCTAAGGATAAATGAGTAATATGTTGAAGTTCTCCCCTGCATAACCTTTTGATCACTAGAGGTTAGTGGTCCTGAGGGAGTACCTGGGTTCCTGACTTCTAGGGGTCAAGGATCGTGCCTGGGAGAATGACAACAATATAGTAGCCATTTTTCTTTAGAATCTATTGTCAAGGAATCTTTTCCAAATCTTCTCTCACTCTCCACACATACTTATTTCCATGCTTTTGATTCGCTCCAGAGACTTAATCACCTATTAACACTAAAATAGGCCTGGTAGCTTAATTTATTTTCCAAGTGCATTTGTCCTGTCATTTTGTTGATTTGACATCTCCAACATTAGATCTTTGTTGACTATATAAATTAAAGAATGAATCAAAAAGAACTATTGTAAGAATACTAAAGTATGTGGTATTATCAATGCAATTAATATTTTTCATCCCAATATCCAAAAAGATTTTCTTCATTATTTGAATACATCAAATTGTTGGCAACTAATTTTCTGCAGAAGCAGTCACATATGGCTTTAAATTCTCATAGCATCATTTTTTATCAATGTGATTTTGTGTACTTGCACTTCTGTGTGTTTGAACTCTATTTTTTAAAAATTATTGTCTCAGTTGTTATTTGTGAATAATAGTACCTGTCATGTAGATTTCAGTGAATATATAATACCTGGATGATAATAAATTAGAATTATATCGGTATGTCAGACTAATTCAAAACGGCGGTGATAATGTAGAAAATCTGTGCACAAAAGGAACAGGATCCAAGACTAGTAAATGTGTATTATTTTGTAACAGTCCCACTATTCTACCATTTCTCTAAATCAGTAACAAATGGAATTTTTTAGTTAGCCTTCATTTTCTTTTAGATGATTGGAGCAACCTGAGATAAATTGCCTTTGCCCTAACCCAGATGTGTGGAATTACTGAGTAGTATTATTTATTCATACCAATGCTTCCATTCATTGAAATTGAATAATTGAGAGTTGATTGTGTTTAGGAAGATCAACAATCCCATGGTTCAATTCACTTTTCAAAGACTAGAACTCACCAACCTTAAAAAAAAAAGAATTAATGCAGTTCAAAAGCACAGTGAAAGTATAAATTTTTATCCTTATTTCACATTGGAAATGATTTAATAAAAATCATAGACAAAAAAAAATCAATAAAATTATAAGAAATGTATAAGACTATATGAAATTAAGTATTAGAAACTCAAAACTGAATATAAATCTTATAATTATTTGTATAGATTATGATCAATTTTTATTAATTTTTATCAACAAAACAAGTTAATCTGTTGGATCACCTTATAATCTTATCTTCTATCCTTCAGAAGTGAAGAAAGACTTAGAAATAGTTCTAACAATTCTCTTTCAAATCAACTAATTAATCATTAGTTTCTCATGAAACTAGTAAGTCATTAGACTTGTGAGGATGCATTATATGTGGACAGATTCATTTAAGTAATCTATTTGAAATGTTGCTGAAGTTATATGTAAAAGATACATGTTAGTATCAATTATAACTAATTAGGGTTGATTTTTTCCCTCCTATTTTATAAATAGGTATTAAATATATAAATAGGTATTTTATAAAGGTAGTAAAGAAGGAACTGTAGAAACCAATAAAGATTATATTTTTATGGTTACTTTGGAGGTTTTTTCAGAGGATGAATGATGAATGAAGCAATTTTCTAATGAAACCCAAATTTCCTGTCTTCTATTGACCAGAGCTGCTCACCAAGTTCTGACTGAACACACATTCTGAAGCATGTTTTGAGAAATGTGCATTTTGGAGGCTTTAGCCATTTAAAACTTTGAAGCTAACAAATATTGGTAATCAATAGTAACATTACATTACCATTTTTCACTCTCTGTATCTCTGTCTTACACATACACACACATATACATATATATATATATAGTTTATTCTTTTAAGTATCCTAATTCATTTATAGTATTCAAATCTCTTTATCACCTAGGATACAGATTTAGGTTGCATTATGTAAGGTTAAAGAACTTAGAATTTTTTATAAACTCAGGTATTCCATTTTACAGAACAAATTATTAGAGTGCTGTGAACTGACCCTTCAGAGTCATTAAATTAATGGAATTAATGAGTTACTTTAATAACTTAGTTTAGATAGATCACTACAAAATACTGAGAAACCTTAATGTATTTTTAAATTCACCATGGTTGGTTCTTTCCCATTACTTGCCAGGTCTTTATTTATATGTCCTCCTATAAATACAGAAAATTGCACCACTAAGACAAAATTCACATTTAATATGAAGAACATTATTTTAAGAAACCAGTTAACTGATTAAAATTTCTATGCACAGGTCTTGCAAATTAAAAGTACTGTATAAATCAGGAATTGTTTGGAAACAATTTGATTTAAACATGACACTTCTCTAGCAAAACAGACAAATGAACATTTAATGTGTTATCACTAACAACTTAACTCAATAATGAGCATTTGAATGTGAATTCATTAACAATAATGGTCAAAATTCTACCCTCAGATGCTCACGTATTGCTTTCATTGGGGTCGATGGGACATACGCTGTAAGGACAATTGACATAATGATTTATTTTTTATCTATAGTATGCTCATGCAGAACTATAGGTTTCTGGAGGTCATCTTACAAAAATAAATAACTTAGAACTGATTTTTTCATATTCAAGAGCTGGTAATATTGAGGCTTTTGTTCAGAACTGATGACCTACTCATTCTAGCCTGGCCTTACCAAATACCCTAGGGGCCTTTGTAACTGCTTTGTAACTGTCTAAAATATGGAAAATTAAATTGTCAAAAGAACATGAAATCTATTGTGAAAGCAGTAATCATGGCTCATTTTCCTCAAAGACAGTATATAAATTGCAAATGTCACAGTTATAAGTAGCCCACAATTACATTTTTCCGTAAATACACATGGGCCTGATATCTAGTTCTTATGGATTAAGTCAAACTTTATATTTAATTAATTATAATTTACACATCTATTTGATATAACAGTATTTTGTGGGGGTGGCCACAACCATCTGTTTTCAGGGTTTAGTTCTAGCTCTCCACTTAGCCATCATTCCTAGCATTGCTCGGGCACCAAATGTGTTGCCAGCTATCGCCTTACACTATCTCTCTGGCCCATCATAACATATTTCAAATAAGCCTCCCAAGATCCAATTATATCAAGGTTTTTTAAATTTCTTTTGGTTTTGTTTAAATTTGGTGACCATATCTAGTGGTGCTCAGAGACTGCTTCTGGCATGTGCCAACATATTGCTTGGAGGGTCAGTCCTGGAAAGTGCTATATGACCATGCAGTGCCTGGAATCCAACCCATGCACCCACATGCAAAGCATGTACTCCAGTCCTTTGAATCATCTTACTGATCCTCACTCAAGCCTCTTTTGAACTTATTTTAAATTGCTTTATTTTTATTACAACACATTACATAGTATGTACATCCATATGAGTTACTGAAGTCAGAAGGTTGTTCAAGCCTACTTAAAATTCATTACTATTTTATTCCAATTTTTCAGCCTGTAGTTTTCTTATTTATATCATAAGAATATAAAGTCTTCCAGCTTCGAACTGATATTTGGTGATTTTTCCACACCAAAGAAGACAAACACTTTGGCGTGGTTCTCACTCTTCTTGTTCACTGCCCTCCCTCAGCCAAATTGACCTACTCATCTCCCTTATATCTGCTCTGGCTTTCACGCTTCTGCCACTTCCTTTTCTATTTTCCTGACATAGTCTCATTCATGGTTCAGTAGAAATAGATGTATTCAGTGTAGCCTTCCCTGACCTCTGTATCTGGAAGTGTATAATTCTCTCTCTCTCTCTCTCTCTCTCTCTCTCTCACTCACTCTTTCTCTGTTACTCTTTCTCTATTACACTCTCTATTTCTCTTGCTATCTCTCTCTCTCTCTCTCTCACTCTATCTCCCCCACCCCTCCTGTGTTTCTCAGGATCTCATCACAAAAACAATCCAGGGCAGTTTTTCAGTTGTTTAATCGGAAATAATTTCACTTGATCACTTGACATTCCATTATTCATTGAATGTCAATGAATCACCTTTGAGCAGGTGCCAGTAACATTTCCATTTGATCCTATCACGTGCCAGTGTAGCCCAAGTGGCATCTGGTTGCTTCAGGAATACAAAGAGCCCCAAACCATTCGTTCAGTGTCTTAACAAAGAAGTCTGACCATCTTATAGGTGGGCGGCCACGTGATCTTTTGACATCCTGTGGGATCCAGTCAGTAACGGCTCTAGTCCTGCCGTCGTCTCCAAGTATAGCTCTTTTGATTCCTCTGTGGGAGACCTGAATAGCGTTCTCATCCTGCCTTCATAGGGCCCAGGTCTCTGAGGCGTATGTTAATGCTGGGAGAATGGTGGAATCGAAGAGATGTGCCTGGAGCCGGAGGTTCTTTGTCCTTTTAGCTATTTCTTCGATGCTTTTGAAGGCATGCCATGCTGCTCTCTTCCTCCTGCACAGCTCAGGTCTTAGGTCTTTCATGTTGACTTCTCAACCTAGACACACATATAACTGCTGCATTCAGAGATGTCTGTTCCATTGAGAGTGCATGGGGCCTCTGGAACTAGTTCATTTTTCATGAACATAGTTTTGTTGAAATAATTTAATAAAGAATATCTACACAGGAATCATGGCAGAAAGAGGTGAGGGAGATGCTAAGATTATGAAGAGACAGCAATTGCTGGAAGAACAAAGGAAAGTTGTTGGAATTTTGAGAACTTTGAAACATGGTGCAAGGTCTGGAGAATCATACCTTTTGGAGAAGATGTTCTGTTACTTTTTCTTTTTGTGGGAATCAGAAGAGATCTTTCTTCATCCCCAATAGGGCTTGGAATTCTGGGAACAAGGAATCCAGCTAACCAGGTCTTATATCTTCTACAGGGTTTGAGAGGGAAATTGAATCAAGAAAGTGGTGAATGTGCAGTGACTGAGCTGTATAAGAAAATTATTAAGCAAAAACAGTAAAATTGGTATTTGTCTCCTACAGCCTTCAAATATCAGCGCTTTTGATTGGTGAAATAGGGAGCCAATTGGCAAAAGAAAAAACTGTCTCCAGCAACACAAAATTGTGCATAAAAAGGAAAGCATTACATTCATCAATAATAGCTAACATCTTCATATTTATTTATACTTCTTTCAAATAATTAGCATCTTTCTTCTAATGAAATAGTCTGTATTCGTTTATCTCCTTATCAAATACCCTTAAGAATACCAGATTATGACTCATATTTTGAATTCTTTAGTTTCAATAGTTGAATGAATTATTTGATAAATTCCTTCCAAATCAGAGACCATTTTATTTCTTATCTGTTATACGTACTGGATGTTTTATTGTAATAGAGAATTAAGTGTTCTCTTATTTGGCGCTTCAAATAACTTTTCAAGGATTTTATTGCATATGATTATAATTATAGTTATATCCAAACACATATGCATCAGTCTTTCCCTAAATTAACTTTGTAGGAGTCTATATAATTATATAAGTATTGTTTCAATTTATCAAAATAGGTATTGCTTCTTAGCCCAGTTTTTTTGGGGCTAAGACTTTTTTCTTCTTTGTTAAGCAAAAGTGAGAACAAAATTCCAGAAAGGAACCCTAATGGTGTTTTCAAAGCTTGGCAAACTGAAAGGGAGGAGAAACATGCTTAAAATAAAGGTCTGGGTGTGGAGAGATGGTACCAGAGGCGAGGTGTTTGTTCATCTTTCCTCTCGTTCAGTCCCTGCCACCTCATATGGTTCCTCTAGTCTACCAGGAGTGATCACTGGACATAGAACAAGGAGAAACACTGAGCATCACAGTGCTAGCCCCAAACAAAAATAAATAATGGTCCATTTGTTGTAATACTATTTATGTCATATATGGTGTACACATATAAATATATATAAATGTATATAAGTATTATTAGAACAAAGAGCTGTTTTAATATGAATAGACAATTAAATTTGCCAAAGGATGGATTGACAATGAAGAACATTAGTGGTGGGTGCTATGATTATTGTACACATACAGATGTGTTAAATCTTAACTATAATTAAGATAAGCCTGTGAAATCTTCACTATAATTTAATTTTTTTGAAGTTTAATTGCATAAATGAAATGTAAGTAAAATTCGGTTCATTTTTAAAAATCCTTAGATTGTTCTAAGTATGAAATCAGACATTTCACTTGTCAAAATTTCATCTGCTTCCATAGAATACATTGGATCAAATCAAATAATCTATGCATAGTATCTCAAATTGTAATCTCCAAAACAGTAGTTAACTAAGAATTGATTTTTTCATTTTGCAAATTATTGACTGCACAATTACTGTTATTAAAGTATCCCCTTTGCTTATTAGAGAAGCAATTTCATTTATCAAAATTAAATTTGCACACAATTTTATAGGTAATGATTTTCTTGTGAATTGATGTGAATTGCAAGCGGCACGATTGTGATTAAAACTGATGAGAATTAGACTATTTTAATGATATACTCGATATCCTTTTTGGAGAAAATAAGAAAAACGTTATTCTCAGTATAATGGTTGAGTCAGAATCGCATCTTCTATAAATATTTCTGTAACTGTTGTTCACAAATACTATCCATAGCAGAAGTTCAAGTTATAATTAATATCAGTAAGCTGTGAAGTACCAGTAAAGTCATTATTTAATGTATGATTTCTAAAAGAAGCAATGCATCTTAACAGTTGAAACAGGAGCAGCTGATTTGAGCTAAAATACATTCTCCAAATACTTATTAGCTTTGGGAACCTTAAATCACCTATATTAACCCCTCAACATAAGTAAGCAGACTAACTTACTTAAATTTTTTACACAAAATTCAGATGTCTTAAAGTTAAAATGCATATTGTAGCATTATGGATGACTTCTTTGTCAAATTTAACCATTTGAAATCTGCCTTGATTATATATTTGTATATAAAGACTCATTAAATACTCATTTCAGAATGTCATTTAAATGAGTCCTTCCATTTCAAAACCAGTTTTCAATATCAGAATTTTCTCCTTATCGTAAACCTAAGTATGATACTCAAATAACCATTTAAAAACTTTTTTACACTGGTTAGGAGCAAGAAGTCTTCTTAAAAGAACTGAGGTGTCCATTTCATTCTTACACCTACTATATAGATCTCTGAGCATATTGCAGTCAGCCCTCTGTTAGTGTGTTCTGTGGGGTTTGCAGGGCTTGAGACTATACAATCTTCTATACTTAATGAAAGAGCTTGTTAAATATGGGCATGTGGCCTTGCCTGTATAAAGATGAACCCCTGGTCTGTGAGTAAAGAAACGGGCAGGAAATTGCACTTATGTAGTATCACACTGGACCCTTTACTCATAATCAGAATTTATTATTCTGCTGTGACAGTTTTCTGGGAAATCTACAGTGCTATCTTCTCTATCTGAGGATTATTCTCTTGTGGAAGAAACGTGACTGACTGCTTAGTGTTGAATTGCAATGGTTTTCATATAAAAACATGTTTAAAATTTCAGCTGAGATATTGAAGTGAAATGTTCAGTATATAAAAATAAAATAAACTTAAAAGAAAAAAAGTCAAATAGCTAAGTTATCACTCAAAGAATAGGCTATTTTACCAATGAGTTATTATCAATCTTTTTACATGTATCAGATTAAAATTATGTATTTGAATTATTTATTTGAATTAAATACAATTATTTATTTGAATTAAAATAGAAATAATTTTTTTATTTAAAGGATAATTTCCCCCCTCAATAGTCAATCCACTCAATCATCTGTTAGAACAAACTCAAGAAGATATATTATATACAATTTCCATTTATTTTATTAAAATATAATTGTAAAATGGAAAAAAAAGTTGTGAAAAAGCCAAATTTTATTGCATTTATCATATAGGTAATAGTTGTTGAATACAAGATAAATAAAAGTATTGAAGAATATAGACAATTTTGGGGAATGATAGTGTTTTATTATAGTCTAGATAATGGTTACCAATGATATTCATAATCAAAGATATCCATGTGTGACATAAGGAATTTTAAAAGTATTTTTAAAATAAGGAATATTAGATTAGCAATATCATGATAAAAGTTTCTAGGTAGGTTCAGTCTTATCATATAAACTTTAGGGTCATGGTGTGAGGATTTGGTTCACACCCAGCTGTGCTCAGGTCTTACTCCTGGTTGAGTTCTCAGGTATCACTACTTGCAGCACTCAGGACCATATTGGATGCTATGATCAAACTATACAGGGCTCCATGCAAGGCAAGCGTCTTTCATTTTTTCTCGGTCTACCACATCAGGCCTTTGGAGCTATGATCAAACTATAGGGCTCCTGGGAGCGTCTAAGTCTTTTCATTTTTTCTCTGGTCTATACCACATCAACTTTTAAAAGCAGGCAAATTTCTCAGAAGAAGAGAGAGCAGTAAGTGAAGAGAAAGCTCAAGAGGTTGAAATCAGGAGAAAGGGTGGCATGATCATATCAAATCAGACACACATGGTGACAGAGAACACGGATAGCCTAAGGAGCTGGTCGGGCTCTTGGCTGGAGAACCATTAAAGAGAGGAACTTACCCTTTAACAAAGAATGAATTCCATGAACAAACTGGATAATCACGAAAAGGGATTACTCTCCAAAACCATTCCATGAAAAAACCTAGGCTGAGCGTCAGTTTCTGCTTTGCAAGAAAAGAAGCAGAGAAATTAATTTATTTTATATGGACTTCTGTCCTAAAGAGCAGTTTTCTAACACGTTTGTATCATTTTAAGCCCTTAATTTTGTTGTAATATACTATTACGACAACAGAAAAGTAGTATAGCATTTCTCCCAACTCTCTTTAATATGAAAGTATTATCTCATTAACAGAGCCATCACAAAAATATCAAATTAAAAAATAATAAAATCTATTCTTATATAGTTAAGGGCTTTTATATTCAACTTGGTTCATTCCCTTCATATTTATTTAAAATAGTTTCTGAAATTCTTATGTGATTGAAGTTAATGTAATATTTATGCAATCAAAGTTAATGTTAAGACATATAATGATTTTATCAGGTAAGTCATGAATATAAATTACAAATTATCATAATTATTGAAGATCATAATATTTGCATGGTGGAAATTTTTTTTCAAAGGTAATGGTTGTTCTCATTAATTTTGTGAGTACACTTTCACAATGAATATATTAATGGTAGTTCTTTAATGAATATGTAATGAATAAGTGATGCAATATATGAATAAAATAATTGTATCATAAATAGGAAAGTTCTTGCTTAAATTGTTTTCTCTAACACTTATACATAAGATATAGTAAGTACATGATATATTATCTGACAAATACTATATTTATTAATACAAAAGATAATAATTAACTTTTCTTTGGATTTTGGGCCACTTATGATAAACTCAGAGGCTTCTTCTACTGTTTTTCTTAGAAGTTGTTCCAAGTGGTGCCCAGGGGACCATGTAGTGCTAGGGAATCAAACCAAACTACTATGTGCAAAGGATGGAAGAAAGGAAGGAATTTTTATTTTTAAAATAGAGTGATGATTTAAATTGACTAATAAAGTGCATCTTCCCATACCTTCCCACCAGACTGTCCAGCTTCTTTATTTCTGGTTCTCCCATTTTCACTCTCCTATTTTCAACTGTGTTACTTTCTTCAGTGTCTTAAAGGACATAGTCTACCCATGTGATATTCTCTGCTCCACACAGATCTGTTTGTATGTAAGATTGATACATAATTACCCTTAATACATGAATTCCAGTAATTTAGTTATAGTTCAGGATCTTTATGTATGTATATACACTAACATAATGCCCATTTCTTCAGAGCACTTTTTTAAATTGGTGTGTTATAATACTTTGTTTATGTAATTAGTCTTGTTTTTCTGTAATTATTTTGCAGTGCTTTGGAGAACAAGATCTACTTTGTTGTCTTGTAATTAATAGAATGACATATAATATGTGCTCAACAAATATACTGAATTAAATGAAGAAAATGATACTACAAATTAACTTACAGATAAAAGCAAAAACACATTTTAGTAAAAATCCAGTGTTAGTACAGTGTGGTATAAAGGTACCAAAAGGTTTTCAAGCAGTACTGTGATTTCAATGGCATGGTTAGCATTGCTGCAAAAATGCCTTCTAGCAGGAGAGAGAGAGATACAGAATGGCTGCATTTATCTGCATAACATAAATATATATGTACATATTATGATACCAATATCCAAGGTCAAGTGAAACATATATCAGGAGGTCTTGTCAAAGGTGGAAATTATCACAAATGTGTGGGAGTCAGAGGCTAGGTAAGACAGAAAATGGAACAGTGTGCTAACAATTGTCGAGGGTACTAATGCCAACCTAGAACTGAGCATTAAATAGAGGCAAAAAGATACACATGACAACCCTTTAATGTTTGTTCTGTAATCCATAGTCTGGAGGGGAAGGAAAAAGAGAAGGAGAGAGAGAGAAATGGAAAGAAATAAAGAACCTGCCATGGAGGAGGGCTGGGGAGGGGGGGAGGGAACCGGGGGCGTTGGTGGTGGGAGATGGGCACTGGTGGCGGGATGGGTGCTGGAACACTGTATGACCAAAAACCCAAATATGAACTTTTTAATTGTATATCTTTGTAATTGTAAAACTAAAATTGTTTTTAAAAATGCCTTCTACCTTAGCCTAGTCCACTAAACATTTGAAGCAGAAACTTGTGTAGTCATATACCTTTTCAAACAAACCTTAGTTTTAAAAGTTGACTTTTGAAGTCCTTAGGTACATTATAGAAAGGAAATGTGATGATGATAAAAACATGAACATTCTGAATCAGTATCATTTTTACTCATCAGTAAATGTTTTGATTTTTACAGAAAGCTTGTGTATTAAATTCAGTATTTAAAGTTTTATATCATTTTACATAAATGTAAGACTGAGAGGTGTGGTTCTTTGACATGCTTTAAGAAATACTAAATTAGGGTATTTTCTGGATTTATCTATAATGCATTTAACAATACAAAGTTTACAATATACTTTGTAATGTAGCTTTTACTCTATAGTGAACCTTTCCCATATAGCTTTCTATTTAATAGATACTATCCATTGGCTCAGGCACCCAAAAAAGCATTTATCATCTGGCTCCATCATCATCATCATCATCATCATCATCATCATCATCATCATCATCTGCATTAAGGTAGCTAAAAAAAAAAGATGATGCAGAAATGGCATACTCAGTGAATAAACCATATTTATTCCACTGAGAGAAGCTAATCTCTTCCTATCAGGGCCAAACCTGGATTCAAAGTGGATTGGGAAAGGTAGTCACTGGATGATGCTGTTAAGGGTGTTACGTGCTAGTCTTCTTCCTAGTTCTGTGGGGAAAAAATGGCATGATGCTGAAAGAAAAAACCAAATTCTATAATCCTCACACCTTAATATACAAATATTACAAATGTAGTAAAATTGATATGTTCTAAGATTAAAGATTATTAACTATATGATTTTTCATTAAGATATTTGAGTTTTTCTTTTCTAGAAAGCATTGAATTATGTCTAATACTTTTGCACTCAAACACATTTCAAATGGCCAATTGAAAAAATGTATTTTCAAGGGCTATAGTTTAAATATTTTCTAAAATTTTAATTATAGCTCTGTATTAAAAAATTCAAGGGAATGGATTACTTAACTAACCATGCATCTTTTACCTGTATTGTACTTATTTTATAGTACAATCCTAACTTTAATTTGATAATATTTTCTATTTTTGGTTTTTAAAAATTTAATGCAATATTTCTGCAATGAATCACATTCAACAAAGTGATAGATAAAATTAAATTTTAAGATGCATTCAGTTCACATGGCATATCCATTTATGAATCTTAACTTGATCATAATGTATTTCTCACTTCAGTTAAGTATAGAAAAATTTATATGTATGGGCTGGAGCGATAGCCCAGCTGGTAGGGCGCTTGCCTTGCACGCGGCCGGCTTGTACCGGCCTGGGTTCGATCCCCGGCATCCCATATGGTCCCCTGAGCATCGCCAGGAGTGGTTCCTGAGTGCATAGCCAGGAGTAACCCCTGAGCATCTCTAGGGTGTGACCAAAAAAAAAAAAAAAGAAAAATTTATATGTAGAAATAAACGTGAATGATGCTAGAACATTGAAAACACTTCATAACCACTTTGTGTCTTTTATCTGTGTGCTGATATACATAGAGAATATAGATTAAAATATGTATTTATAGATCAGATATATGTTTATTCACTTATACACAGGTAGGCTTACCTATACTATACTTCTAATTTTAGTAGAATATAGAATACTATGAAGTTGATTAAAATATCTTTATTTTTCTCTAAGATGTTTTTTGTCCTCTGGTATCATTACTATTTAGATATGCTGTATTCAGTGATCTCTCAGGTACAGTGTATCTGTATTATTTTATGAAAAAAGTTAAATCATAATGAGAGGGTATTGCATGTTCTACAAAATTTTGAAACTCAACTTTCTTCACTCAATTTTCATTTCTCGACTAGACTTCCAGATATTTTTCACCTTTGATTCTTAGCCTCCATTTATGGTTATCCCCACAATTCTAAACTGCTCTCTTCTATAGCTCCATTTGGTATATTGTCTTCCACCTTTTGTTAGGCAGTGAAATTATTTTCTTCTGTGGTCTTTATTATTAGCTTTCTTTGGGCTTTACAAAAGAGTCTCAGAAGCACTGCACAAAATCCCAAGTTTATTTACCCAGCTGTAAACAGGATACAGTACAAAAACAGAATGTAGCAGACTGACTTCTCAACGAAGGGCTTGTAGTGTGACTCCCAGAGAATATTTTTTAATATTTTATTATACAACCGTGATATATACAATTACAAAGATGTTAATGCTAGGGTTTCAGTCATACAGTGCTCCAGTACCCATCCCTCCACCAGTGCCCAATTCCCACCACCATGTCCCCAATTCCCTCAACCTTCCCCAGGCAGGCTCTTTATGCTCTCTCTCTCTCTCTTTCTCTCTCTCTCCCTTCTCGATTACATATTGTGGCTTGCAATACATACATTTAGAGGTTATCATGTATATCATTTTGCCTACATTCAATGCACAGTTCTTGGTTGGTGTTATCATTTCCAATAATTGTTAGCACATTGTTCCCTTCTCTGTCTTACCTAACCTCTGAATTCCACATTCCTGCAGTTTATTTCACCTATTGACAAGACCTCCTAATCCATGTTTTGCCTGCTCTTTGATATTGGTATATACTATATATATTAAAGTATGATATATAAAGAGAAGTTAAAAGAATGACTGCATTTATTTGTGGGATATACATATATAAAAGAATTATATATTATATATAAAATATATATAATATAATTATATATTATATATATAAAATAAAATATATATAATATATATATTATATATATTAAAAGAATGACTGCATTATATATATATATATATATAATGAACTAAGGGAATTACCTCAGTTACTCACTCCAAATGATATTAAGATCAACGAGATGATACGTTTAAAGTGATTTTGGTAAAGAAGCAGGCAGGTAAACAGGAGTTCTTTACATTCCTTTCTTTACCTTTATAAATGAGTCATTCTACTAATCTTTATTATATGGCCATGTGAATATTTCACAAACCCTAAAAATGGATTTTTTCTCATCATGTTATAATAAGAATATTAAGAGTTATTATAACTAAAAAGGGTAAGTACTTGTTGATAATCATGAATATTAGAACGATGTCATCAGAGAAGTGGAGGAGGTGGTTTAGTTGCCGACCGTCTATCTTCACTCCCATTCCTTTCCATTCCTAATTGTCACATGATGTTTTCGAGGGTGGCACTGAAGAGTTTTGGTGAAATGATATCACCCTGCTGAACCCCTCTTTTGACATTGATGATCACTTTTTTGTAGAATGGTGAGATCCTGGTGGTGAATCCGTAATACAGCTCACAAAGGATCTTGATGTATTGGGTTTGAACACCCTGTTTGGCTAGGGCTTCGATGACTGCTTTAGTCTCCACAGAATCAAAGGCTTTCTTTAAATCATTGAACGTGAGACAGAGTGGCATCCTGAACTTACTACAAACTTCAATGAGCTTGGTTACTGTGTGGATATGGTCGATTGTGCTGTATCCTTTCCTGAAGCCAGCTTGCTTGCATGGTTGCCCTTCATCTAATGTTCTGCCAATCCTATTCAGGATGACTCGAGTGAACAGCCTGTAGATGACAGACAACAGGCAAATGGGGCGATAGTTGCCACTGTCATGGATTTCTCCCTTCTTAAACATTAGAACTGTCTTGCTGGTTTTCCAATGGGAGGGCACCTTGCATTCAGACAGGTAGCATGTGAAGAGCCGAGCCAGTGTAATGATGAGTACTGAAGGCAGATTTTTCAGGTGTTCAGGTCTGAATTTGTCTGGGCCTGGTGCTGTTCCCTTCTTTACTGACCAAATGACATGTTGGATTTCAGAAGGGAGAATGTTGGGAACAACGTATCGATCCTGCGGAATTTGGTATGTGGGGAGGTGGACGTGGCTATCAAAGAGATCTGAGTAGTAGTCATGGATAATCTTCTCCATTGCCTTTCTGGAAGATGTGTAGATTCATCAGGATGTTGGAGGGCAGTCATCTTGGTCTTATAGTTGGCAAGGACAGGCGGGCGCGAACGCTTTTTTCCCGGCTTCTGCTGCATCTTCTAGTATTTCTTCTCTTCTCTCTTTGAAGTCTTCCTTTATTGCTTTCCTGCACTGCTTTGCAAGCTTTGATGTTAGCATTTGGTTGCCTCAGGCTCGCGCCTTGCCACGTTGGCAAATGAACTCAAGAGTTTTTGAAGACAGGCGTCCTTTTGTGGTTTTTCTCTCTCGGCATTCTCCACACAATCATGGAGGTGCTGAACCAGTCGGTTGTATTCTTCATCGATGTCATCAATGATGGTATCGTCCCATGTTGCCCCAGTGGTGCCAAAGAGTCCCAGTTGGTGGTCGTCCTTTTCTCCCCGTTGCTAAAGGTAGAATTTTGCATGAAGGAGACGGTGGTCGATCCTGTTTGGAATTTTGAGATGACAGCAACATCGGTCAGGCAAAACTTTTGATTGAAGATGATGTGGTCAAACATTAGCCAAGCAGCACAAATGATGACTGCCTTCGACCAAGAATGTGGAAAGATAGGTCTACAGCTGAATCTCAGCAAAACTATGTTCATGAAAAATAAACTAGTTCCAGAGGCCCCATTCACTCTCAATGAAACAGACATCTCTGAATGCAGCAGTTATGTGTACCTAGGTTGAGAAGTCAACATGATGAAATACCTAAAACCAGAGCTGCACAGGAGGAAGAGAGCATCATGGAATGCCTTCAAAAGCATCGAAGAAATAACTAAAAGGACAAAGAACCTCCAGCTGGGGGCACATCTCTTCGATTCCACCATTCTCCCTGCATTAACATACGCCTCAGAGACCTGGGCCCTACGAAAGCAGGATGAGAATGCTATTCGGGTCTCCCAGAGAGGAATCGAAGAGAGCTATGCTTGGAATATCACACCTCACTCAAGTGAAAGAAGGAATCCAGAGCTCCAACCTCCATCGCTATTCCAGAGTCAGGGACGCTGTCTCCTTTGCCAAGGCATAGAAAATCAGATGGGCTAGACATGTAATGTGATTTGGAGACTACTGCTGGACTAGAGCCATTGCCCGACTGGATCTTAGGGATGTCAAAAGATCACGTGGCCGCCCCACCTACAAGATGGTCAGACTTCTTCGTCATCTTACTTCAGGAATACAAAGAGCCTCAAACCATTCGGTTTAAGGCTCTTTGTATTCTGAAGTAGGCTGCCATTGGGCTACACTGGCACGTGATAGGATCAAATGGAAATATTATTGGTGTCCGCTCGAGCAAATCCATGAATAACGGGATGTCAAGTGATCAAGTGAATCATGAATATAGTGATTCTTTATGTTTTAGTTCCCCAGTTTGATAGAAGCACTTAATATTGTTAGGCAAGTCACATTTCAGTCATGAGGGGGCTCAGTCTCCCCAATATTGGTCATTTTAGTTCTTGTTTCATGAATAATTAGGAAATTGCTATAAAATACACATTTTATGGAAATACTAAATAATAAAAGATTCCTTGTAATTTACCAGTTTTTAGGAAGATTTTTTTTACTTACATCACTTAGATATAACTCATTTTTTATTCTTGTCTAGAATTCATAGTATTTTTTACAAGTTTCTATCTATATTGAAACGACCAAAATAGAAAGCGTGTATCAAAATCTATACAGATGAGACAGGTAAAAATGTCTCAAGTCTTCTAGATTCTATTTGACTTGGAAATACCTTTTAAATGTGGAATGTGTGTGAAAATGAATTTAGAATAGCCAGATGCAAACTGAGTGACTCCGGATACCTTAATCTGACCATGGTAAAAGTCATATTGCTACAAACTATTAGATAAATTCTAAAACATTTTCATAACTTAGTCTTTGAGGCTATGAAAAGTGATTAACTGAAGAGACCAGTCAGAACAGAATACAGTCCCCTGTTGCCTTAGGGATGACACTTATAAATCTTGCAGTGGATACATGGTTGAGAAGACTTATGCTGATATCTGCTTCTCCTCTCCTTATCAGCTATGTTTGAAGGATATCATACCTAATCTTTTATGCAGACTTAAGTGTGGGACGCCCTCAGCTGCCGGCGGTGAAGAACGACCACAACAGGATTCTTCTTAGAACACTCTTTACTAGAGCTCTTTTTAGTTTCAACTTTGTGATGGCGAAAGGACCCAGACCCGTTATGCAAGCTGCTTTTATACAGTGCTGTTTGGCATGTCCGTTTCCCATTGGCTGGCACAGGTGGTGGGATTCGGACGTGTCCACTTCCCATTGGCTGGCACAGGTGGTGTGATTCGGCGTGTCCACTTCCCATTGGCTGGCACAGGTGGTG